>CM042256.1:836083-1093583 GCA_023566225.1 Romanogobio albipinnatus | reverse complement strand
ACTCTCGCACACACACACACTAAAGATGATTGTCCAGTTTGATTTCGTGATGTTTTAATCATGGATGTTGTCTGATCGCAGTGTGAGAGTGTAATTGTAACACACTGTTGTCTGATTGGTTGCAGGTATGATGAAGTTCTTCTTCAGTCGGCGAATGACCTGCAGCCCCGACACCTGGTCAACTTCCTCATGACCCTCAGGTACACATGATCATAGATGAACATAATAAAGGCTAGATGTCTTACGGCGGAGTCTCTAACGTCATCAGCGGTCCGGCGGCCATCTTGTCACAGGCAAGCTTTCTGGCGGCCATCTTGTCACAGGCAAGCTTTCTGGCGGCCATCTTGTGCCTGATGTGAGGCGAGTGATCTGAACACAAATACTCTTATCTCGCTGAAATCTTGACGGATTTACAAATGGTTTGGTTTCTTACAAACGTTATTAACATGGCTATAATTCTGGATGCTTGAACAAATTATGAATAATTATTCATAAGTATGCAGTGTCAAAACTACATCTCTGACATTTATAACAAACCAAACAGTTTGAAAATTGGTAGAAAATGTATGGTTATTTAAAAAGTACACGCACCATTAAAACACAATGTTAGGAGTGAGCGAGCTGACTGTGACAAGATGGCCGCCAGCTGCGGACGTCGACCTCCATTGGCCAGCAGCGCGGACGAGACATCTAGCCTTTATTATGTATATCTATGCACATGATCACATGATGATCACACCACGCCCACTTTTGAAGAAGAAGAAGCAAATATTTTAGAGTGTGGAGCAGAGGGGAAGGCAGGCCATAATTACCCTGTCAATTATCTCATCACAGTTAACATCAGTGTGTGTGTGTGTGTGTGTGTGTGTAGGGCCTTGGGTTTGTGCATTCCCGCCCCGCCACGTTAGCTGTGATGCGTTCACATCCTCTAAAGCTGCACTATGTAAGTTTCCCGTCCGCTAGAGGTCGCCTGTTCAAAGCAAAGGCGTAGTTTGATGACATCACGTTTGAGCGCAGACTCTTGGGACGTGGTCTTCGGCTCAGAATGGGGACAGGACTCGGGCAGAAATCATGTTGGTGTGATTATTATCGTTACTGTAGTCTGAAGCAGAGCAGGAGCGAGTGTTGTGGAGCGATTGTTCATAAGATGAACGCAACACACGCCTCGCGAGCAGCGGGACTTTTATTATGCCACAGTCGCCGCTTCCTCTCCTCCGCTCATGAGTGTGAGGGAACGCAGCTCTGCTGATCGTATTACACACATCTGAGTGTGTTGATGATGGAATGGCGTTACTCTGTGTTCTCTCAGCCGCTGCTGTGACACGCTGCTCAGACGCTTCTGCTGAATAAAACCGCAAACTAACGCGTATATTATGTCATCGACAGGCCACGCCCTCACACATCCCAGTTCCTCAGGTAAAATAGCACCTCATGATTTACAAATAGTCAAACATTTGGGATATTGTAAGTACTCTGAACAAAATATATAACACTGGCCTAGTGGAGTTTGGATATTTGACTGCAGAAATCTTACATAGTGCAGCTTTAACTCTTTCACCACCAGCGTTTCTGATCAAGTTTCATGGCCCACTGAATATCTTGTATGAATATCTGAACATGCGATATATCAAAAGAAAGAGCAGAGCCTCTGTTTTATTCCAGCTTTATGAATTCTTATTTCATCAACTTTGAATGTGGGTAAGTTTGATTAAAAAAAGCAACATTCAGAGCAAAAATCTGAGAAAATGCTGTTTTTGTCGAAGACTCATCCGGATCAGATTCAGATCAAACACAGACGGAGTGGATCGAGCCCTCGAGCCTCATCTCAATCATAACATCAGACCGTTTGATTTATGATGTTTAATGTTCATGATCGCATGGCTGCTGTTGTTCCCAATCGCTTCCACTTTGTTATAACCCCACTAACAGTTGAGCGTGGAATATTTAGTATAATATTTGGACTTATTGCACAGGTGTCCAGCGATCACGGCCCCACGCTTGAGTTCTCTGAGCTCCTGAGAGCGGCCCATTCTCTCACTGATGTGTGTAGAAGCGTCTGCAGGTCTAGAGCTTGAGTTCTCTGAGCTCCTGAGAGCGGCCCATTCTCTCACTGATGTGTGTAGAAGCGTCTGCAGGTCTAGAGCTTGAGTTCTCTGAGCTCCTGAGAGCGGTCCATTCTCTCACTGATGTGTGTAGAAGCGTCTGCAGGTCTAGAGCTTGAGTTCTCTGAGCTCCTGAGAGCGGCCCATTCTCTCACTGATGTGTGTAGAAGCGTCTGCAGGTCTAGAGCTTGAGTTCTCTGAGCTCCTGAGAGCGGCCCATTCTCTCACTGATGTGTGTAGAAGCGTCTGCAGGTCTAGAGCTTGAGTTCTCTGAGCTCCTGAGAGCGGTCCATTCTCTCACTGATGTGTGTAGAAGCGTCTGCAGGTCTAGAGCTTGAGTTCTCTGAGCTCCTGAGAGCGGCCCATTCTCTCACTGATGTGTGTAGAAGCGTCTGCAGGTCTAGAGCTTGAGTTCTCTGAGCTCCTGAGAGCGGCCCATTCTCTCACTGATGTGTGTAGAAGCGTCTGCAGGACTAGAGCTTGAGTTCTCTGAGCTCCTGAGAGCGGCCCATTCTCTCACTGATGTGTGTAGAAGCGTCTGCAGGCCTAGAGCTTGAGTTCTCTGAGCTCCTGAGAGCGGCCCATTCTCTCACTGATGTGTGTAGAAGCGTCTGCAGGTCTAGAGCTTGAGTTCTCTGAGCTCCTGAGAGCGGCCCATTCTCTCACTGATGTGTGTAGAAGCGTCTGCAGGACTAGAGCTTGAGTTCTCTGAGCTCCTGAGAGCGGCCCATTCTCTCACTGATGTGTGTAGAAGCGTCTGCAGGACTAGAGCTTGAGTTCTCTGAGCTCCTGAGAGCGGCCCATTCTCTCACTGATGTGTGTAGAAGCGTCTGCAGGTCTAGAGCTTGAGTTCTCTGAGCTCCTGAGAGCGGCCCATTCTCTCACTGATGTGTGTAGAAGCGTCTGCAGGACTAGAGCTTGAGTTCTCTGAGCTCCTGAGAGCGGCCCATTCTCTCACTGATGTGTGTAGAAGCGTCTGCAGGACTAGAGCTTGAGTTCTCTGAGCTCCTGAGAGCGGCCCATTCTCTCACTGATGTGTGTAGAAGCGTCTGCAGGTCTAGAGCTTGAGTTCTCTGAGCTCCTGAGAGCGGTCCATTCTCTCACTGATGTGTGTAGAAGCGTCTGCAGGACTAGAGCTTGAGTTCTCTGAGCTCCTGAGAGCGGCCCATTCTCTCACTGATGTGTGTAGAAGCGTCTGCAGGCCTAGAGCTTGAGTTCTCTGAGCTCCTGAGAGCGGCCCATTCTCTCACTGATGTGTGTAGAAGCGTCTGCAGGTCTAGAGCTTGAGTTCTCTGAGCTCCTGAGAGCGGTCCATTCTCTCACTGATGTGTGTAGAAGCGTCTGCAGGTCTAGAGCTTGAGTTCTCTGAGCTCCTGAGAGCGGCCCATTCTCTCACTGATGTGTGTAGAAGCGTCTGCAGGACTAGAGCTTGAGTTCTCTGAGCTCCTGAGAGCGGCCCATTCTCTCACTGATGTGTGTAGAAGCGTCTGCAGGACTAGAGCTTGAGTTCTCTGAGCTCCTGAGAGCGGCCCATTCTCTCACTGATGTGTGTAGAAGCGTCTGCAGGCCTAGAGCTTGAGTTCTCTGAGCTCCTGAGAGCGGCCCATTCTCTCACTGATGTGTGTAGAAGCGTCTGCAGGCCTAGAGCTTGAGTTCTCTGAGCTCCTGAGAGCGGCCCATTCTCTCACTGATGTGTGTAGAAGCGTCTGCAGGACTAGAGCTTGAGTTCTCTGAGGTCCTGAGAGCGGCCCATTCTCTCACTGATGTGTGTAGAAGCGTCTGCAGGACTAGAGCTTGAGTTCTCTGAGCTCCTGAGAGCGGCCCATTCTCTCACTGATGTGTGTAGAAGCGTCTGCAGGTCTAGAGCTTGAGTTCTCTGAGCTCCTGAGAGCGGCCCATTCTCTCACTGATGTGTGTAGAAGCGTCTGCAGGACTAGAGCTTGAGTTCTCTGAGCTCCTGAGAGCGGCCCATTCTCTCACTGATGTGTGTAGAAGCGTCTGCAGGCCTAGAGCTTGAGTTCTCTGAGCTCCTGAGAGCGGCCCATTCTCTCACTGATGTGTGTAGAAGCGTCTGCAGGTCTAGAGCTTGAGTTCTCTGAGCTCCTGAGAGCGGTCCATTCTCTCACTGATGTGTGTAGAAGCGTCTGCAGGACTAGAGCTTGAGTTCTCTGAGCTCCTGAGAGCGGCCCATTCTCTCACTGATGTGTGTAGAAGCGTCTGCAGGACTAGAGCTTGAGTTCTCTGAGCTCCTGAGAGCGGCCCATTCTCTCACTGATGTGTGTAGAAGCGTCTGCAGGCCTAGAGCTTGAGTTCTCTGAGCTCCTGAGAGCGGCCCATTCTCTCACTGATGTGTGTAGAAGCGTCTGCAGGTCTAGAGCTTGAGTTCTCTGAGCTCCTGAGAGCGGTCCATTCTCTCACTGATGTGTGTAGAAGCGTCTGCAGGTCTAGAGCTTGAGTTCTCTGAGCTCCTGAGAGCGGCCCATTCTCTCACTGATGTGTGTAGAAGCGTCTGCAGGTCTAGAGATTGAGTTACACACCTGTGGCCATGAACACCTGAACTCAGGGATGTGGAGGGGCGGCACATACTTCTGGCAATATAGTGTATATAAATATGATTGGATTCCAATCGGATATGCACAAAAATGAGATTTGGTCTGACAGTCTGAAGTTAACACTGGTGTTCTGTGTTTATGGGCTGTCGTTCTGACGAGGTTCTGCTGTGTTTTCAGTCACCTGGTGGCCTCGGCTCATCGAGAGCTGCCCGTGAAGGGAAGTCCAGCGGCGATAGCACAGGTACACACACACACACACACACACACACGATCAAAGTCTGTTCAGCAGCCGCACCAATGCTTACTGTGTGTGTGTGTTTCCTCAGGCCCGGCTGTGTCTGTTCAGCGCCGTCCGGTCAGTGCTGGCCAATGGCATGAGGATTCTGGGTATTACACCGGTCGATAAAATGTAAAGTTCTGTAATAAATTCTTTAGTTCTTTAGTGTGTGTTGGTTTGTTGTGTAACACACGTCATGCTTTATGCACTTACTGCCCATCTTTAAAGATCTGGTGTGAATGAGCGTATAAAGCCTCAGGACAGGAGATTCTGCATCAGCATTTCCTGAACACGCCTTTCACACATCTGTGTGTTAAGTTTAGATGCAGGATTTATGAAGGTACATTTAAGAGCAAGTAATGGAAATGTGAGGACGATACAATAAAAGTTTTATTAGTAAAATAATAATGACTTCCATCTGTCATCTGACAGAGCAGCTTCAGTCGCTGTCAATCTGCTGTCCTTCAGTGTTTCTAGTACAGATATCTAAAGATTATTCAATCAAGAAGCATTTACTGGAGATACTAAAGGACAAAAATATATGATAAGTCTTGTTTTCTGTGGAAATGATCAAAAGGAAGCGAGCTTATGATTAAAACGAGGACAAATCTCTGCAGACGGGCTCAGAAAACACATCATTTGCTCTTTAGTACTGTTTGTGTGTCTGTCAAACATGACTTTTTATTTGAATTAAATGTTCTATATTTTAGTTCAATAATATTTTGCATGATATGGTACTAAATTATATTTATGCAGTAGTTATAATAATGTACACTGCAAAGCATGCTCTTCTTAATAATTTTGTCTTGTTTCTAGTATAAATATCAAAAAATTCTTAAATCAAGATGCTTTTACTAGATTAGTAAAATGACACGAAATATTTCTACTTCTATCAAATCAAAATGAAGTGAGTTTTTGCTTAAAACAAGCACAATTAACGGCCAATGGGGTGAGAAAAATAATCTCGTTTCTGATTGAAATCTTGGTTCTTTCCCAAACGGAAATAAGATAATTTTTCTCACCCCATTGGCCAGAAAACAAGTAAAAATATCTCATGTCATTTTACTTATCTAGTAAATGCACCCTGATTTAAGAATTTTTAGACATTTAGACTAGAAACAAGACAAAAGGACTAAATAAGAAGAGCATTTTTTGCAGTGTGTTGACCTGAACATGTCCATCTCAAACTCATGAACGCTTTCATCAGACTGAAGTTTGAGCTCTTTTAGAGAAGACACGTGGCAGATTAACTGAAAAAAGTTATAAAATGCTATATTTGTTATGAAAAATGCACAGTATAATTTTCAATTTTTATATGAAGTATATATTTTCCTAAACACATTTTACTGTAAGACTGTGAGACCCTCAAAGCCATAAATATAAACCAGTTGTTCCAACTAGGAATGCACCGAATCCTTCTCCCATCCTCAGTCCATCATCACAGTAAACACATTAATGAAGTAAACACCGCCCACAGCAGGGTCTTTCATTGTATTTTATTTTGTTTCCGTTTCAACAGCGGCTGTTGTTTAGGGTGCTTACCACCACCACGAGACAAATCGGCATTGCAAATTGAACATGTAGCTCGCCTTGAATCGCCTTCTTTTGACTGAGAGTACCGCCAAACAACACGTTTTCTGTTCACCAGTTCCATTTTCACTTTCTCACAGCGACTGCAGCCGAACGCTCCAGCTAGCAATCATAGCGCACATACTGCAAGCCTAACTGAACCCCGTCAAAACGCCCAATATTCAGCCCAATCCCTAGTTCCAAATGTCAGGTTGATATCTCAATAAATGAGCTTTCAGTCAGAGAGTGTGTGTGTGTGTGCAGTACCCAACGCCCCCACTAGAGGTTAATCTGCTGTTCATTTCCAATGCGCTCAACTTGACATGTGCCAGTAAACGGTAATATGATATACCGCAATAATGAACATGTACAATATTGTTATCGTTTGCACTTCAAAATTCTGTGAATAATTATTTATTACAAATTATTCCCATTCTTAGAAAGCATTTTAAGAATACTCTACCCATCTTAAAATGAACAACACGTCAAAGAGGAGCACTGATGTAAGCAAACTCAGCGTGCATGAGAAAACGAGGAATTAATCTGGAATACATTAATAAATGACATGCCCGAGATATTGTTTGAATATGTTCTGACTGTTGTTCAGTCACACTTTACAATAAAGGCTTTATTATTTAACATTAGTTCATTCATTAACAAACTGACAATGACAAATACTTCGAAAGCATTTATTAATCTTAGTTAAATGTAAATTTTAGCATTTAATAACATTATTAAAATCAAAAGTTGTAATTGTATTATACATTTGCTTTTTTTAAACTAACGTTATCAAAGAATAATAACTGTAAAAATGTATGTTAATGTCGGCTCTTTATAATTCTTTTGCACTTTAATCTGTTTTAAATATTTATTTAAATTGCTTTATTGTATTTAAATGTTTGGTACTTTTTGTTATGAGAAAGTTATTAAAGAAAGTTAATAAAAAAAGTATAACACTTTTTTTGCAACAGTGATGTATCGTGTATTAAATATCGTGATATACCGTGATAAAAGCTTCAGCAATTAATCGCAACTTAAAAATGTGATATCCTGTGTCTGTTTCATCCAGGGCCACTTCACCTCCTCCAATCCTCCATGACTAGTGTGTGTTCACACAAAACCTTTACCAAGTTTCGTAGCATTCTAATGAAGTAAAACATTCAACAACAAACCATAACATCGTTCAGTCTAAAGTGGCCGAACAGCACCCGAGGGTTCATGTTCTCAAATACATGCATCACAGATGTTTGGATATCTGTATTGTGAAACAGGACAAAAACACTCATTTTGTGCAACGCAACATTTAATGTCATGACTTCATGCATTCAGACGTTCTTCATGTGTGAGGGTGACCCACAGAGACGCCAGTGATGTTGACTGTTCTGAATCAAAGCAATGCACATCATGAGAGAATCAGAGTTTACACATGAACATCAGAGTCTGAATAGTGTTGGGCTCTCTGTGTTTGATGCATGTAAACACACACACACACCAGTGCGAGAGCACGTTTAATCACGTCTGCAGGAACACATCCGTCCATCAGTCTGCCTCATGAAGACACACAGCGGAGCCGCAGATCCAGACCGGATCACGCTCAGCTGACAGACATATCGAAGAACCCTTGAGCAAATCACATCTAAACAGTTCATCTGCAGTCCTGTAGTATAAATGATATTATAGCGATAGAAAAACAATCACAAAACCAAAGCTGGCCTGTCATTCCCATAAACCCCACCTCCACCCTCCTCCTCCTCCTCCTCCTCCTCCTCATCATCATCAGCACAGACGAATCAAACGCTCCTCCTGGCGTAGTGTCCGGGTCAGTGTGTGTCCAGCCGCTCGAGCAGCAGCGTCTACAGTCATGTGATGAGCGCGTGTCAGACGGCGATGAGTTTCTGTGTGTCCTCTCGGTCTGCGCTGGGCTTCAGTTTGCTGGTGTCTTGTTTGGGCAGGCCGTACATGTAGATGGACACACACACCAGCGCCGCTCCTGAGATGAACGTTGTCGCTGGAGAGGTCAGAGAGATAATGAGCACAGAACGACACGATACACACTTCACCAAACACTTCTACAGCACAGAGAGATCTGAACGAATCTCTTGAGTGAATGATTCAATGACTCACTCATAAAGACTTCACTTGTTTCATTACTGGATGAATCGGTGTTTTAGAACGAATCTCTTGAGTGAATGATTCGATGACTCATTTCATTACTGGATGAATCAGTGTTTTTGAACAAATCCCTTGAGTGAATGATTCAATGACTCATTTCATTACTGGATGAATCAGTGTTTTTGAACAAATCCCTTGAGTGAATGATTCAATGACTCACTCATAAAGACTTCACTTGTTTCATTACTGGATGAATCAGTGTTTTTGAACGAATCTCTTGAGTGAATGATTCAATGACTCACTCATAAAGACTTCACTTGTTTCATTACTGGATGAATCAGTGTTTTTGAACAAATCTCTTTAAAGAATGATTCGATGACTCGTTTCATTACTGGATGAATCAGTGTTTTTGAACAAATCTCTTGAATGAATGATTCAATGACTCATTTCATTACTGGATGAATCAGTGTTTTTGAACAAATCCCTTGAGTGAATGATTCAATGACTCATTTCATTACTGGATGAATCAGTGTTTTTGAACAAATCTCTTGAATGAATGATTCAATGACTCATTTCATTCCTGGATGAATCAGTGTTTTTGAACAAATCCCTTGAGTGAATGATTCAATGACTCACTCATAAAGACTTCACTTGTTTCATTACTGGATGAATCAGTGTTTGTGAACAAATCTCTTGAATGAATGATTCAATGACTCACTCATAAAGACTTGTTTTATTACTGGATGAATCAGTGTTTTTGAGCGAATCTCTTGAATGAATGATTCAATGACTCACTCATAAAGACTTCACTTGTTTCATTACTGGATGAATCAGTGTTTTTGAGCAAATCTCTTGAGTGAATGATTCAATGACTCACTCATAAAGACTTCACTGGATGAATCAGTGTTTTTGAGCAAATCTCTTGAGTGAATGATTCAATGACTCACTCATAAAGACTCGTTTCATTACTGGATGAATCAGTGTTTGTGAACAAATCTCTTGAGTGAATGATTCAATGATTGTCTGAGCATCAGTCATGTCTGCTTCAGGTCACATGTCTCCTGATCAGATTAGATGAACGGTGCACTCACTGATCTGCAGGCCGAAGAGGACGACAGACGCCACAGTGGACAGCACGATCGCAGCGGCTGCCGAGAAGCCCTTCATGATGTTATCTGTGTATTTCACCACCACAGACGTGTACATTCCTCCCACGCTCGCCAGAACTGCAGACGAGAAACCAGTCAGACCACTCCATCAATGTCATTCAAGACCTTTACATTTACAAAGACCCGTGCGGCTTCTGTTTAAACTGAAAAGAGCAGGGCGTTCTTGCTCTTCTTTAAGCTAACATGACCCTGGGCATCAGAAGTAAAGGTCATGCAGACGTTACTCACAGATGACTAAGCAGACCCACGGCGTGTATCCGTAGAAGAAGCCCTTCTCCAGGACCTGTGCGCCGTCTGTCATGTAGACCCCTATGAGCGTCACTACGATTCCTGACAGGTACATCTGGATGTTTCTCACCCACAGAGAGGTGTCCGAGCTCTTCAGGACCTTCTCGAAGTACACACCTGATCCAGAACAGAGAGTCACTAATGCTCCCCGATGCCAGAAACCCCCAATAACATGACGACCCCATAATACCTGCAAACCCGGAGCACAGGACCGCCACAGCGATCGCCACGAAGCCCAGGAACGGGTTCTGCTCCACCTGAATCACAGCCACACACACATTACAGGGATAGGTCAGCCCAAAGTAAGATTAGCCCATGATTTACTCCCCCTCAGCTCCCCCAGGTGTACACAGAGTTATGTTAAGACACATCCTGGCTCTTCCATCTTTACAATGGCACCAAAAAAGTGCCTCCACCCATCATAACAGTATCAGGGGGTTAATAAACGCCTTCTGAAGCCAATTAAAATATCCATGTTCATAACTTTTTGTCGAGCGACCTCTGACCCGAATGCATGGTTGTAGGTGTAGCGTAAGTTTAGGTGAGAGTAGATGACCTCTGACCCAAACCGAGAAGAACCGACGATAGAGCAGAAGAACCGAGGATAGAGCAGAAGAACCGAGGATAGAGCAGAAGAACCGAGGATAGAGCAGAAGAACCGAGGATAGAGCAGAAGAACCGAGGATAGAGCAGAAGAACCGAGGATAGAGCAGAAGAACCGAGGATAGAGCAGAAGAACCGAGGATAGAGCAGAAGAACCGAGGATAGAGCAGAAGAACCGAGGATAGAGCAGAAGAACCGAGGATAGAGCAGAAGAACCGAGGATAGAGCAGAAGAACCGAGGATAGAGCAGAAGAACCGAGGATAGAGCAGAAGAACCGAGGATAGAGCAGAAGAACCGAGGATAGAGCAGAAGAACCGAGGATAGAGCAGAGCAATACATCGGTCACAAGAATGTTTAAAGAGAAATGTGGGAGGAGCTTGAGTTTGTTGTTTGAACCGTGAGAGGTCGTTTACTCTCACCTGAGCTCATGTTGGGTCAGAGGTCACTCGTCACATGTCGGGTCAGAGGTCGTCTACGCTCACCTGAGCTTACGCTACTCCTAAATCTTACGACATGCGTCGGGTCAGAGGTCGCTCGTCGCATGTCTGGTCAGAGGTCGCTCGTCACACGTCGGGTCAGAGGTCGCTCGTCACATGTCTGGTCAGAGGTCGCTCGTCACACGTCGGGTCAGAGGTCGCTCGTCACACGTCGGGTCAGTTTGCTCGTCACACGTCGGGTCAGAGGTCGCTCGTCACTTGTCGGGTCAGTTTGCTCGTCACACGTCGGGTCAGAGGTCGCTCGTCACACGTCGGGTCAGTTTGCTCGTCACACGTCGGGTCAGTTTGCTCGTCACACGTCTGGTCAGAGGTCGCTCGTCACATGTCGGGTCAGAGGTCGCTCGTCACATGTCGGGTCAGAGGTCGCTCGTCACACGTCGGGTCAGAGGTTGCTAGTCACACATCGGGTCAGTTTGCTCGTCACATGTCTGGTCAGAGGTCGCTCGTCACATGTCGGGTCAGAGGTCGCTCGTCACATGTCGGGTCAGAGGTCGCTCGTCACACGTCGCGTCAGAGGTCGCTCGTCACATGTTGGGTCAGAGGTCGCTCGTCACACGTCGGGTCAGAGGTCGCTCGTCACATGTCGGGTCAGAGGTGGCTCGTCACATGTCGGGTCAGAGGACGCTCATGACATGTCGGGTCAGAGGTCGCTCGTCACATGTCGGGTCAGAGGACGCTCATGACATGTCGGGTCAGAGGTCGCTCGTCACATGTCGGGTCAGAGGTCGCTCGTCAAATGTCGGGTCAGAGGACGCTCATGACAAGTCGGGTCAGAGGTCGCTCGTCACGTCGGGTCAGAGGTCGCTCGTCACACGTCTGGTCAGAGGTCGCTCGTCATACGTCGGGTCAGAGGTCGCTCGTCACACGTCGGGTCAGAGGTCGCTCATCACACGTCGGGTCAGAGGTCGCTCGTCATACGTCGGGTCAGAGGTCGCTCGTCACACGTCGGGTCAGAGGTCGCTCGTCACATGTTGGGTCAGAGGTCACTCGTCACATGTCGGGTCAGGTCGCTCGTCACATGACCGGTCAGAGGTCGTCTACTCTCACCTGAGCTTACGCTACTCCTACATCATGTGTTGGGTCAGAGGTCGCTCGTCACATGTCGGGTCAGAGGTCGCTCGTCATGTGTCGGGTCAGAGGTTGCTCGTCACATGTCGGGTCAGAGGTCGCTCGTCACATGTCGGGTCAGAGGTCGCTCGTCACATGTCGGGTCAGGGGTCGCTCATCACATGTCGGGTCAGGGGTCGCTCGTCACATGTCGGGTCAGAGGTCGCTCGTCACATGTCGGGTCAGAGGTCGCTCGTCACATGTCGGGTCAGAGGTCGCTCGTCACATGTCGGGTCAGAGGTCGCTCGTCACATGTCGGGTCAGGGGTCGCTCGTCACATGTCGGGTCAGAGGTCGCTCGTCACATGTCGCGTCAGGTCCGAGGCCATCTACTCTCACCTTAGGTTACACTACTCCTACATCTTACGGCATGTGTTGGGTCAGAGGTCACTTGTCACACGTCGAGTCAGAGGTCACTCGTCGCGTCAGGTCAGAGGTCATCTACTCTCACCTGAGCTTACGCTACTCCTACGTCATGTGTTGGGTAAGAGGTCACTCGTCGCGTCAGGTCAGAGGTTGTATACTCTCACCTTAGCTTACGCTACACCTAGGTCAGAGGTCAATCTTCCGCCAGAACTCAACTCGTGTAAGCCGTGATTATAGTTAATCATAAATATGCATATTTTTCTTCCCTTCATCAGAAAGAAGAATGTCGTACACACCTAGGATGGCGAGTAAATCATGGGGTCATCTTCATTTCTGGGTGACCTGACCTTTAAACACTTTAGGCCTATACTACAGATGACACTATATAAAGCAGCTCGTTTGTGGCCACTACTGATTCAGTAATGAGGCTTCATAGAGCAGTTGAGCAGGTGTCCCTAATAAAGTGTCAGGTGAGTGTATGTATACATGCACTACTGTACAAGACAAGCTGTTGTGGAAAAAACTAGAAACAAAAGCAGCAATCGGCCGCCCAACTCAGGAATCCACATCATCTCAGAGCTTCCAGTGGTTATATGAGTTGTTCTGATAGCACGTGAAGGCCGTCCCGCCGGCAGGGGTGTGTACCTGGACTTTGGTGGACTGCGGCGGGGTCCACTGCACCAGCGTGACGCCTCCACACAGCATGAAGACGGAGAACCACTGCAGACGGCTCAGAGAGCGGCTCAGCATCAGCACCATACACAGCGCCGTACAGGGGATCTTCAGCTGATAGGTCACCTGACACACAAACACAGGCTTCAGGAAAACACATTCTCTAGGGGTCACACCGGCGGAGAGGATTCATTCAGGAGGTAAAGTGTGTTTGTCAGCATTATCTCCCATAATATGAGTCAAACCGGATATTCAACAGGAAAAACAGGTACGACGAGACTCTATACGACAGCGCTTGACAAATAAGAGACTGATGATGTCAGCGGAAAGGAGAATTTGGACACTGATCAGTCGTTCACAGTGAGGACAGGAACATTAAAGGGACAGTTCACCCAAAAATAAAAATTAGCCCATAATTTACTCAGGTGAGTATGACATTCTTCTTTCAGACGAATAAAGAGTTATATTACAAAAGTCCAGGCTAATCCAAGCATTAGAATTGGATTCATAGTTGCTCTGTTTTTGAAGTCCATAAAAAGTGCATCTGTCCGTCATATAACTGCTCCACGCGGCTCTGGGGTGTTAATAAAGGCCTTCTGAAGCCAATCGACGCGGTTGTGTAAGAAAAATATCCATATTTAAAACTTTATCAAGTAAACTTTTGACCGATCGCATTCCCTGTTCAATTTATGAAAGTGTTGAAAGTTCCCCAGCCGATCGAAAGACTAACGTGACCAGGTCATGACGTCCAGCACGCATCTCGAGTTTTCCACAGAAGGCGGAGGCCGAAAGTTTACTTGATAAAGTATTAAATATGGATATTTTTCTTACACAAACGCATGGATTCGCTTCAGAAGGCCTTTATTAACACCCTCGGAGCCGCGCGGAGCAGTTATATGACGAACAGATGCACTTTTTATGGACTTCAAAAACAGAGCAACTATGAATCCAATTCTAATGCTTGGATTAGCCTGGACTTTTGTAATATCACTCTTTATTCGTCTGAAAGAAGAATGTCGTACACACCTCGGATGACTTGAGGGAGAGTAAATTATGGGCTAATTTAAATTTTTGGGTGAACTATCCCTTTAATACGAGAGTCCTACAAACGCTGAACTCAGTGTGGATTCTGGCATTACTCATGATCGTGTCGTTCCACCTGTGTGCGGTTATTTAGAGGAATCCTCTCGCCGCTCTCTTCCACACAGCAGTTCATCAAGATCCCAAACACACTTCATGCTCAACTAAGTGAACTGTGCTCGGTCCATCTGATGTCTCTTCCGGTCATTCTTATGATAAAAAGGAGGAGTTGCAGTTAAACCCAAGCTCTCCAAAGCTCTCAAATAATACATATTATAACTATTCAATATTCAATACTGTGTATCGTGTTGCACTGAAACAGATGGACAGCGGGCGCATGATGACAGGATGTGTGTACCTGGTAGACGGCGGCGTCGAGGTTGCTCAAGGCCACGAAGGCCATGTTGTTCTGGATGGCGTACACCACCGATGGCACGCTCAGCTTCAGCAGCTCCCTGGGACTCTGGCAGATGTGAGTGACCACTGCGGCCCTGCAGCGGCCCAGGTCCCCCGTCTCCCTGTGTCACATGACATCACATCAGACACGAGACAGCGGTCAGTGAGGCTCTGAGAGGCAGACCGGACACTCACCTGACCAGCATCAGCAGACTCAGCAGCAGCTTGATGACCTCTGTGATGCAGACCGCGGTGGTGGAGAAGTACAGGTCCGAGGACACGGTCCGGGTGTATCTGAGGGCCACCGTGTATGTGGCAGCGATCAGGGTCATGACGGACAGGCAGTAGATCTTGAAGACCACACTCGACTCTGACACACAGAGACAGCACCATCAACCACAACCCCGGCATATCACACACATATATAACACATATATAACACACATCTAACACACATCTAACACACATCTAACACACATCTAACACACATCTAACACACATCTAACACACATATAACCATTACGGGCATCTAACACACATCTAACACACATCTAACACACATATAACCATTACGGGCATCTAACACACATCTAACACACATCTAACACACATCTAACACACATATAACCATTACGGGCATCTAACACACATCTAACACACATATATCACACACATATAACCATTACGGGCATCTAACACACATCTAACACACATCTAACCATTACGGGCATCTAACACACATATATAACACACATCTAACGCACATCTAACACACATATAACCATTACGGGCATCTAACACACATCTAACACACATATATAACACACATCTAACACACATATATCACACACATCTAACACACATCTAACACACATATATCACACACATCTAACACACATCTAACCATTACGGGCATCTAACACACATATATAACACACATCTAACGCACATCTAACACACATATAACCATTACGGGCATCTAACACACATCTAACACACATATATAACACACATCTAACACACATATATCACACACATCTAACACACATCTAACACACATATATCACACACATCTAACACACATCTAACACACATATATCACACATCTAACACACATATATAACACACATCTAACACACATCTAACACACATATAACACACATATAACACACATATCACACACATATATAACACACATCTAACACACATCTAACACACATATAACACACATATAACACACATCTAACACACATATATAACACACATCTAACACACATCTAACACACATATAACACACATATAACCATTACGGGCATCTAACACACATCTAACACACATCTAACACACATATAACCATTACGGGCATCTAACACACATCTAACACACATCTAACACACATATAACCATTACGGGCATCTAACACACATCTAACACACATATAACCATTACGGGCATCTAACACACATCTAACACACATCTAACACACATATAACCATTACGGGCATCTAACACACATCTAACACACATCTAACACACATATAACCATTACGGGCATCTAACACACATCTAACACACATCTAACACACATATAACCATTACGGGCATCTAACACACATCTAACACACATATATCACACACATCTAACACACATCTAACCATTACGGGCATCTAACACACATCTAACACACATCTAACACACATCTAACACACATCTAACACACATATATAACACACATCTAACGCACATCTAACACACATATAACCATTACGGGCATCTAACACACATCTAACACACATATATAACACACATCTAACACACATATATCACACACATCTAACACACATCTAACACACATCTAACACACATATATCACACACATCTAACACACATCTAACCATTACGGGCATCTAACACACATCTAACACACATATATCACACACATCTAACACACATCTAACCATTACGGGCATCTAACACACATCTAACACACATATATCACACACATCTAACACACATCTAACGCACATCTAACCATTACGGGCATCTAACGCACATCTAACACACATATAACCATTACGGGCATCTAACACACATCTAACACACATATATCACACACATCTAACACACATCTAACCATTACGGGCATCTAACACACATCTAACACACATCTAACACACATCTAACACACATATATAACACACATCTAACGCACATCTAACACACATATAACCATTACGGGCATCTAACACACATCTAACACACATATATAACACACATCTAACACACATATATCACACACATCTAACACACATCTAACACACATCTAACACACATATATCACACACATCTAACGCACATCTAACCATTACGGGCATCTAACACACATCTAACACACATATATCACACACATCTAACACACATCTAACACACATATATAACACACATCTAACACACATCTAACCATTACGGGCATCTAACGCACATCTAACACACATCTAACCATTACGGGCATCTAACGCACATCTAACACACATATATCACACACATCTAACACACATCTAACACACATATATAACACACATCTAACACACATCTAACCATTACGGGCATCTAACACACATCTAACACACACATCTAACACACATCTAACACACATATATAACACACATCTAACACACATCTAACCATTACGGGCATCTAACGCATATCTAACGCACATCTAACACACATATATAACACACATCTAACACACATCTAACCATTACGGGCATCTAACGCACATCTAACACACATCTAACACACATATATCACACACATCTAACACACATCTAACACACATATATCACACACATCTAACACACATCTAACCATTACGGGCATCTAACACACATCTAACACACATCTAACACACATATATCACACACATCTAACACACATCTAACACACATATATCACACACATCTAACGCACATCTAACCATTACGGGCATCTAACACACATCTAACACACATATATCACACACATCTAACGCACATCTAACACACATCTAACACACATCTAACACACATATATCACACACATCTAACGCACATCTAACACACATCTAACACACATCTAACACACATCTAACCATTACGGGCATCTAACACACATCTAACACACATATATCACACACATCTAACACACATCTAACCATTACGGGCATCTAACACACATCTAACACACATATATAACACACATCTAACGCACATCTAACACACATATAACCATTACGGGCATCTAACACACATTACGGCCATATAACGCACATTACGGCCATATAACGCACATTACGGGCATCTACATGCACATTACGGGCATCTACATGCACATTACGGCCATATAACGCACATTACGGCCATATAACGCACATTACGGGCATCTACATGCACATTACGGGTATCTACATGCACATTACGGGCATCTACATGCACATTACGGCCATATAACGCACATTACGGCCATATAACGCACATTACGGGCATATACATGCACATTACGGCCATATGACGCACATTACGGCCATATGACGCACATTACGGGCATATACATGCACATTACGGCCATATGACGCACATTACGGGCATCTACATGCACATTACGGGCATCTACATGCACATTACGGCCATATAACGCACATTACGGCCATATAACGCACATTACGGCCATATAACGCACATTACGGGCATCTACATGCACATTACGGGCATCTACATGCACATTACGGCCATATAACGCACATTACGGCCATATAACGCACATTACGGGCATATACATGCACATTACGGCCATATAACGCACATTACGGCCATATAACGCACATTACGGGCATCTACATGCACATTACGGGCATCTACATGCACATTACGGCCATATAACGCACATTACGGCCATATAACGCACATTACGGCCATATAACGCACATTACGGGCATCTACATGCACATTACGGGCATCTACATGCACATTACGGCCATATAACGCACATTACGGCCATATAACGCACATTACGGCCATATAACGCACATTACGGGCATCTACATGCACATTACGGGCATCTACATGCACATTACGGCCATATAACGCACATTACGGGCATCTACATGCACATTACGGCCATATAACGCACATTACGGGCATATACATGCACATTACGGCCATATAACGCACATTACGGGCATCTACATGCACATTACGGCCATATAACGCACATTACGGGCATCTACATGCACATTACGGGCATCTACATGCACATTACGGGCATCTACATGCACATTACGGCCATATAATGCACATTACGGCCATATAACGCACATTACGGGCATCTACATGCACATTACGGGCATCTACATGCACATTACGGCCATATAACGCACATTACGGCCATATAACGCACATTACGGGCATATACATGCACATTACGGCCATATAACGCACATTACGGGCATATACATGCACATTACGGGCATATACATGCACATTACGGGCATCTACATGCACATTACGGCTATTTAACGCACATTACGGGCATATACATGCACATTACGGCTATATAACGCACATTACGGGCATATACATTACGGCTATATAACGCACATTACGGCTATATAACACACATTACGGCCATATAACACACATTACGGGCATATAACGCACATTACGGGCATATACATGCACATTACGGCTATATAACGCACATTACGGGCATATACATGCACATTACGGCTATATAACGCACATTACGGGCATATACATGCACATTACGGCTATATAACGCACATTACGGGCATATAACGCACATTACGGCTATATAACACACATTACGGGCATATACATGCACATTACGGCTATATAACGCACATTACGGGCATATACATGCACATTACGGCTATATAACGCACATTACGGGCATATACATGCACATTACGGCTATATAACACACATTACGGGCATATAACGCACATTACGGCTATATAACACACATTACGGGCATATACATGCACATTACGGCTATATAACGCACATTACGGGCATATACATGCACATTACGGCTATATAACACACATTACGGGCATATACAGGGAGTGCAGAATTATTAGGCAAGTTGTATTTTTGAGGATTCATTTTACAACATTAATAATTAAACAACAACCATGTTGTTAATGAACACAAAAAACTCATTAATATCAAAGCTGAATATTTTTGGAAGTGGTTTTTAGTTTGAGCTATTTTAGGGGGATATCTGTGTGTGCAGGTGACTATTACTGTGCATAATTATTAGGCAACTTAACAAAAAAACAAATTTATACCCATTTCAATTATTTATTTTTACCAGTGAAACCAATATAACATCTCAACATTCACAAATATACATTTCTGACATTCAAAAACCAAACAAAAACAAATCAGTGACCAATATAGCCACCTTTCTTTGCAAGGACACTCAAAAGCCTGCCATCCATGGATTCTGTCAGTGTTTTGATCTGTTCACCATCAACATTGCGTGCAGCAGCACCCACAGCCTCCCAGACACTGTTCAGAGAGGTGTACTGTTTTCCCTCCTTGTAAATCGCACATTTGATGATGGACCACAGGTTCTCAATGGGGTTCAGATCAGGTGAACAAGGAGGCCATATCATTAGATTTTCTTCTTTTATACCCTTTCTTGCCAGCCACGCTGTGGAGTACTTGGACGCGTGTGATGGAGCATTGTCCTGCATGAAAATCATGTTTTTCTTGAAGGATGCAGACTTCTTCCTGTACCACTGCTTGAAGATGGTGTCTTCCAGAAACTGGCAGTAGGACTGGGAGTTGAGCTTGACTCCATCCTCAATCCGAAAAGGCCCCACAAGCTCATCTTTGATGATACCAGCCCAAACCAGTACTCCACCTCCACCTTGCTGGCGTCTGAGTCGGACTGGAGCTCTCTGCCCTTTACCAATCCAGCCACGGGCCCATCCATCTGGCCCATCAAGACTCACTCTCATTTCATCAGTCCATAAAACCTTAGAAAAATCAGTGTTGAGATATTTCTTGGCCCAGTCTTGACGTTTCAGCTTGTGTGTCTTGTTCAGTGGTGGTCGACTTTCTGCCTTTCTTACCTTGGCCATGTCTCTGAGTATTGCACACCTTGTGCTTTTGGGCACTCCAGTGATGTTGCAGCTCTGAAATATGGCCAAACTGGTGGCAAGTGGCATCTTGGCAGCTGCACGCTTGACTTTTCTCAGTTCACGGGCAGTTATTTTGCCCCTTGGTTTTTCCACACGCTTCTTGCGACCCTGTTGACTATTTTGAATGAAACGCTTGATTGTTCGATGATCACGCTTCAGAAGCTTGGCTATTTTAAGACTGCTGCATCCCTCTGCAATATATCTCACTATTTTTGACTTTTCTGAGCCTGTCAAGTCCTTCTTTTGACCCATTTTGCCAAAGGAAAGGAAGTTGCCTAATAATTATGCACACCTGATATAGGGTGTTGATGTCATTAGACCACACCCCTTCTCATTACAGAGATGCACATCACCTAATATGCTTAATTGGTAGTAGGCTTTCCAGCCTATACAGCTTGGAGTAAGACAACATGCATAACGAGGATGATGTGGTCAAAATACTCATTTGCCTAATAATTCTGCACTCCCTGTACATGCACATTACGGCTATATACATGCACATTACGGGCATAATTACGGCTATATAACGCACATTACGGGCATATACATGCACATTACGGCCATATACATGCACATTATGGCTATATAACGCACATTACGGCCATATACATGCACATTACGGGCATATACAGTGAGGAAAATAAGTATTTGAACACCCTGCTATTTTGCAAGTTCTCCCACTTGGAAATCATGGAGGGGTCTGAAATTGTCATCGTAGGTGCATGTCCACTGTGAGAGACATAATCTAAAAAAAAAATCCAGAAATCACAATATACGATTTTTTTAACTATTTATTTGTATGATACAGCTGCAAATAAGTATTTGAACACCTGAGAAAATCAATGTTAATATTTGGTACAGTAGCCTTTGTTTGCAATTACAGAGGTCAAAGGTTTCCTGTAGTTTTTCAGCAGGTTTGCACTGCAGGAGGGATTTTGGCCCACTCCTCCACACAGATCTTCTCTAGATCAGTCAGGTTTCTGGCCTGTCGCTGAGAAACACGGAGTTTGAGCTCCTCCAAAGATTCTCTATTGGGTTTAGGTCTGGAGACTGGCTAGGCCACACCAGAACCTTGATATGCTTCTTACAGAGCCACTCCTTGGTTATCCTGGCTGTGTGCTTCGGGTCATTGTCATGTTGGAAGACCCAGCCTCGACCCATCTTCAATGCTCTAACTGAGGGAAGGAGGTTGTTCCCGAAAATCTCGCAATACATGGCCCCGGTCATCCTCTCCTTAATACAGTGCAGTCGCCCTGTCCCATGTGCAGAAAAACACCCCCAAAGCATGATGCTACCCCCCCCCCCCATGCTTCACAGTAGGGATGGTGTTCTTGGGATGGTACTCATCATTCTTCTTCCTCCAAACACATTTAGTGGAATTATGACCAAAAAGTTATATTTTGGTCTCATCTGACCACATGACTTTCTCCCATGACTCCTCTGGATCATCCAAATGGTCATTGGCAAACTTAAGACGGGCCTTGGCATGTGCTGGTTTAAGCAGGGGAACCTTCCGTGCCATGCATGATTTCAAACCATGACGTCTTAGTGTATTACCAACAGTAACCTTGGAAACGGTGGTCCCAGCTCTTTTCAGGTCATTGACCAGCTCCTCCCGTGTAGTTCTGGGCTGATTTCTCACCTTTCTTAGGATCATTGAGACCCCACGAGGTGAGATCTTGCATGGAGCCCCAGTCCGAGGGAGATTGGCAGTCATGTTTAGCTTCTTCCATTTTCTAATGATTGCTCCAACAGTGGACCTTTTTTCACCAAGCTGCTTGGCAATTTCCCCGGAGCCCTTTCCAGCCTTGTGGAGGTGTACAATTTTGTCTCTAGTGTCTTTGGACAGCTATTTGGTCTTGGCCATGTTAGTAGTTGGATTCTTACTGATTGTATGGGGTGGACAGGTGTCTTTATGCAGCTAACGACCTCAAACAGGTGCATCTAATTTAGGATAATAAATGGAGTGGAGATGGACATTTTAAAGGCAGACTAACAGGTCTTTGAGGGTTCTAGCTGATAGACAGGTGTTCTTATTTGCAGCTGTATCATACAAATAAATAGTTAAAAATCATTGTGATTTCTGGATTTTTTTTTTAGATTATGTCTCTCACAGTGGACATGCACCTACGATGACAATTTCAGACCCTCCATGATTTCTAAGTGGGAGAACTTGCAAAATAGCAGGGTGTTCAAATACTTATTTTCCTCACTGTATATGCCCGTAATGTGTGTTATATAGCCGTAATGTGCATGTATATGCCCGTAATGTATATTAGTATATATATTATATATATAACACACATTACTGGCATATAAGTAACGCACATTACAGGCATAAAATGCACATTACGGCCATATAACGCACATTACGGACATATAACGCACATTACAGGCGTATAACGCACATTACGGCCATATAACGCACATTACGGACATATAACGCACATTACAGGCATATAACGCACATTACGGCCATATAACACACATTACGGACATATAACGCACATTACAGGCATATAACGCACATTACGGCCATATAACGCACATTACAGATATATAACGCACATTACAGGCATATAATGCACATTACAGATATATAACGCACATTACAGACATATAATGCACATTACAGGGCAGGCATATAACGCACATTACGGCCATATAACGCACATTACAGATATATAACGCACATTACAGGCATATAACGCACATTACGGGCATATAACACACATTACGGCCATATAACGCACATTACAGATATATAACGCACATTACAGGCATATAACGCACATTACAGATATATAACGCACATTACAGGCATAAAATGCACATTACGGCCATATAACGCACATTACGGACATATAACGCACATTACAGGCGTATAACGCAAATTACGGCCATATAACGCACATTACGGACATATAACGCACATTACAGGCATATAACGCACATTACGGCCATATAACGCACATTACGGACATATAACGCACATTACAGGCATATAACGCACATTACGGCCATATAACGCACATTACAGATATATAACGCACATTACAGGCATATAATGCACATTACAGATATATAACGCACATTACAGACATATAATGCACATTACAGGCATATAACGCACATTACGGCCATATAACGCACATTACAGATATATAACGCACATTACAGGCATATAACGCACATTACGGGCATATAACGCACATTACAGATATATAACGCACATTACAGGCATATAACGCACATTACAGATATATAACGCACATTACAGGCATATAACGCACATTACAGGCATATAACGCACATTACAGATATATAACGCACATTACAGGCATATAACGCACATTACAGACATATAATGCACATTACAGGCATATAACGCACATTACAGACATATAATGCACATTACGGCCATATAACGCACATTACAGATATATAACGCACATTACAGGCATATAATGCACATTACGGCCATATAACGCACATTACGGACATATTACGGACATATAACGCACATTACGGACATATAACGCACATTACAGGCATATAACGCACATTACGGCCATATAACGCACATTACGGCCATATAACGCACATTACGGACATATAACGCACATTACAGGCATATAACGCACATTACGGCCATATAACGCACATTACGGATATATAACGCACATTACAGGCATATAATGCACATTACGGCTATATAACGCACATTACAGGCATATAACGCACATTACGGACATATAACGCACATTACAGGCATATAACGCACATTACAGGCATATAACGCACATTACAGGCATATAACGCACATTACAGGCATATAATGCACATTACGGCTATATAACGCACATTACAGGCATATAACGCACATTACGGACATATAACGCACATTACAGGCATATAATGCACATTACGGCTATATAACGCACATTACAGGCATATAACGCACATTACAGGCATATAACGCACATTACGGCCATATAACGCACATTACAGGCATATAACGCACATTACGGACATATAACGCACATTACGGGCATATAATGCACATTACGGCCATATAACGCACATTACGACCATATAACGCACATTACGGCCATATAACACACATTACAGGCATATAACGCACATTACGGCCATATAACGCACATTACAGGCATATAACGCACATTACGGACATATAACGCACATTACGGGCATATAATGCACATTACGGCCATATAACGCACATTACGACCATATAACGCACATTACGGCCATATAACACACATTACGGCCATATAACACACATTACAGGCATATAACGCACATTACGGCCATATAACGCACATTACGGCCATATAACGCACATTACAGGCATATAACGCACATTACGGCCATATAACGCACATTACGGCCATATAACGCACATTACAGGCATATAACGCACATTACGGACATATAACGCACATTACAGGCATATAACGCACATTACAGGCATATAATGCACATTACGGCCATATAACGCACATTACAGGCATATAACGCACATTACAGGCATATAATGCACATTACGGCCATATAACGCACATTACAGGCATATAACGCACATTACAGGCATATAATGCACATTACGGCCATATAACGCACATTACGGCCATATAACACACATTACGGACATATAACGCACATTACGGGCATATAACACACATTACAGGCATATAACGCACATTACGGCCATATAACGCACATTACGGCCATATAACGCACATTACAGGCATATAACGCACATTACGGCCATATAACGCACATTACGGCCATATAACGCACATTACAGGCATATAACGCACATTACGGGCATCTACATGCACATTACGGCCATATAACGCACATTACGGGCATATAACGCACATTACAGGCATATAACGCACATTACAGGCATATAATGCACATTACGGCCATATAACGCACATTACGGCCATATAACGCACATTACAGGCATATAACGCACATTACGGGCATCTACATGCACATTACGGCCATATAACGCACATTACGGGCATATAACGCACATTACAGGCATATAACGCACATTACAGGCATATAACGCACATTACGGCCATATAACGCACATTACGGCCATATAACGCACATTACAGGCATATAACGCACATTACGGGCATCTACATGCACATTACGGCCATATAACGCACATTACGGGCATATAACGCACATTACAGGCATATAACGCACATTACAGGCATATAATGCACATTACGGCCATATAACGCACATTACAGGCATATAACGCACATTACGGGCATCTACATGCACATTACGGCCATATAACGCACATTACGGACATATAACGCACATTACAGGCATATAACGCACATTACAGGCATATAATGCACATTACGGCCATATAACGCACATTACAGGCATATAACGCACATTACAGGCATATAATGCACATTACGGCCATATAACGCACATTACGGCCATATAACGCACATTACAGGCATATAACGCACATTACGGACATATAACGCACATTACAGGCATATAACGCACATTACAGGCATATAATGCACATTACGGCCATATAACGCACATTACAGCCATATAACGCACATTACGGCCATATAACGCACATTACGGCCATATAACGCACATTACAGGCATATAACGCACATTACGGCCATATAACGCACATTACAGGCATATAACGCACATTACGGCCATATAACGCACATTACAGCCATATAACGCACATTACGGCCATATAACGCACATTACGGCCATATAACGCACATTACAGGCATATAACGCACATTACGGCCATATAACGCACATTACAGGCATATAACGCACATTACGGACATATAACGCACATTACAGGCATATAATGCACATTACGGCTATATAACGCACATTACAGGCATATAACGCACATTACGGACATATAACGCACATTACGGACATATAACGCACATTACGGACATATAACGCACATTACAGGCATATAACGCACATTACAGGCATATAACGCACATTACGGACATATAACGCACATTACGGACATATAACGCACATTACGGACATATAACGCACATTACAGGCATATAACGCACATTACAGGCATATAACGCACATTACGGACATATAACGCACATTACGGACATATAACGCACATTACGGACATATAACACACATTACAGGCATATAACGCACATTACGGACATATAACGCACATTACGGACATATAACGCACATTACAGGCATATAATGCACATTACGGCCATATAACGCACATTACAGGCATATAACGCACATTACGGCCATATAACGCACATTACGGGCATATAACGCACATTACGGACATATAACGCACATTACAGGCATATAATGCACATTACGGCTATATAACGCACATTACAGGCATATAACGCACATTACGGACATATAACGCACATTACGGACATATAGCGCACATTACAGGCATATAACGCACATTACGGACATATAACGCACATTACGGACATATAGCGCACATTACAGGCATATAACGCACATTACGGACATATAACGCACATTACAGGCATATAATGCACATTACGGCCATATAACGCACATTACAGGCATATAACGCACATTACGGCCATATAACGCACATTACAGGCATATAATGCACATTACGGCCATATAACGCACATTACAGGCATATAACGCACATTACGGACATATAACGCACATTACAGGCATATAATGTACATTACGGCCATATAACGCACATTACGGCTATATAACGCACATTACAGGCATATAATGCACATTACGCGCACATTGCAGGCATATAACGCACATTGCAGGCATATAACGCACATTACAGGCATATAATGCACATTACGCGCACATTGCAGGCATATAACGCACATTACAGGCATATAATGCACATTACGGCCATATAACGCACATTACAGGCATATAATGCACATTACGCGCACATTGCAGGCATATAACGCACATTGCAGGCATATAACGCACATTACGGCTATATAACGCACATTACAGGCATATAATGCACATTACGCGCACATTGCAGGCATATAACGCACATTACAGGCATATAATGCACATTACGGCCATATAACGCACATTACAGGCATATAATGCACATTACGCGCACATTGCAGGCATATAACGCACATTGCAGGCATATAACACACATTACAGGCATATAATGCACATTACGCGCACATTGCAGGCATATAACGCACATTACGGCTATATAACGCACATTACAGGCATATAATGCACATTACGCGCACATTGCAGGCATATAACGCACATTACGGCTATATAACGCACATTACAGGCATATAATGCACATTACGCGCACATTGCAGGCATATAACGCACATTACGGCTATATAACGCACATTACAGGCATATAATGCACATTACGCGCACATTGCAGGCATATAACGCACATTACGGCCATATAACGCACATTACAGGCATATAATGCACATTACGCGCACATTGCAGGCAAATAACGCACATTACGGCCATATAACGCACATTACAGGCATATAATGCACATTACGCGCACATTGCAGGCATATAACGCACATTACGGCTATATAACGCACATTACAGGCATATAATGCACATTACGCGCACATTGCAGGCATATAACGCACATTACAGGCATATAACGCACATTACAGGCATATAATGCACATTACGCGCACATTGCAGGCATATAACGCACATTACGGCCATATAACGCACATTACAGGCATATAATGCACATTACGCGCACATTGCAGGCAAATAACGCACATTACGGCCATATAACGCACATTACAGGCATATAATGCACATTACGCGCACATTGCAGGCATATAACACACATTACGGCCATATAACGCACATTACAGGCATATAATGCACATTACGCGCACATTACAGGTTGTTGTTGTGATTACTAATGGTGTTCTCGTCAGTGTGAAAGTCACTTACCGCTCGCCATGACTGATTTCTGTCGGTTGCACAGTAATAATGATAATAACAGATCAGCTATCTCCAGATCAACACGTCTGTCTGCATTTCTGTTTCCAAGGCGAGTGAAGGGTCCAAGCCACTGTCTCCACGAACACACGGGCACTTCCGGGTGCGCGCACACGTGAGGCGACACTTCAAAATAAGAGTCAGATCGATATTTAACCTGTCATGAATCCATAGCGGGTTGTTGACGTGACATGGCATTTTCACTGTCACACCAGATACAAACAAATATATATTATTAGTATCGTCATCATTTAAAATGCAGTAAATGGTTAAATATTTCTTACATGGTTGATATAAAAACTTTTTTTTAGCCAAATCTCAAAATTGTCCTATGGTGTGATTGTCTCAAGCATGGTTCAATAAATTACAACTTTTATCAATTAAAAAAAGAGCAAAAAAGTTGTTAATAAATACCTCCATAATCTTAATTCTTTCTGTCACAGTTAGTGACCCTTATATTTTCACATAACAATATGCATTTCTTCAAAAGTGGTGGGAAAAAAGCCCTTTTACTGCATATTTGTCAACTACCCATCTACATTATTCAACCAAAACCAGTAAATACAGGTAAATATGACATTAATTATAATGGGTTTATAAGAAGATTATTGTGACGTAGTTTTTGGTTATCCATTTCATAAAGAAATGATATTGTGTTGATGTTATTGATTTCTCTCAGCAATGTGAACAAACACAAGAATCCTAACATGGAGGAAAAGGACAGAAAGCTTTAATACATTCATTCATTTAGCAGATGGGACTTAAAATCACTAAACATTCAGATGTTAATACCAAACACCATCAGATGAACGACAGAATAGAGATTCCTCTTGGAGAAATTCATAAAGAGAATTCATAAACATTCATAAAGAGAAACAAAAGACTAAACCTTTTCTCACGGAGCATGTATTATTGCAAAAGCATTTATTTAGAAGACATAAAATGTAAAGAAAGGATAACAGATTGGAATGAAGTAGTGTTAGAGAATAAGCAGATGGAGATAAGCAGATTATCCATCGGATAATGCACCCCATTATCCGTGGATCCGGAATGGCGCCGAGGATGGCTGCTACGTTGCGAGCTCCGCTGGAACATTGTAGTTTTTTGTTTGTTCTGTTTATAGTTCTTATGTTTTTCGTCTTGGATGTTGTCTGCCTTACTAAGTACGACAGACAGACACTTTTGGACATTGGTTCGGCAATCGCACACCGAAAACCGGACTTTAAATTCTTCAGTGACGACACGCTGCTTACAAACACAGCAGCGGAACCCTTTGTCTGGACGGCCCGACCACGCAAACGCCGGAGAAGAGGGAAGAGAGCCGGTGTACTTATCAGAGTTAGACGCCGCGCAAACCGACCCCCGCTTCCCAGTATTTTACTGGCTAATGTTCAGTCTCTGGACAATAAACTCTGCGAGCTGAGAGCGCGGATCTCTTTCCAGCGAGACACGAGGGACTGCTGCATTATCTGCCTCACAGAAACTTGGATGTCCGCTGAGATTCCAGATTCGGCCATCGAAACCACGGGGTTCTCCGTGCATCGAATGGACAGAGAAAAAGATCTCTCAGGGAAAAGCAAAGGCGGGGGTGTATGTTTTATGATCAACCGATCCTGGTGTGATCAGAGGAACGTACATTCTATCAAGTCTTTCTGTTCCCCTGATCTGGAATTTCTCATGCTTCTGTGCCGACCATTCTGGCTACCGAGGGAATTCACCGCGGTCATCATCACAGCTGTGTATATTCCCCCACAAGCCGACACAGACCGGGCACTAAAGGAACTGTATAGGACAGTGAGTGAGCAGGAAACCGCGCATCCTGAGGCTGCGTTTATTGTGACCGGAGACTTTAACAAAGCCAACTTCAAGCGCATCGCACCCAAATACCACCAACATGTTAGCTTCAACACGCGAGGGAACCGTGTTTTAGACCACTGTTACTCCCCCTTCAAGGATGGATACAAATCACTCCCACGCCCACCATTCGGCAAATCAGATCACGCGTCAATCCTCCTTTTGCCCGCTTATAGGCAAAGACTCAAACAGGAAGCACCCGCCCTCAGAACCATCCAGTGCTGGTCGGACCAATCAGATTCTATGCTACAGGACTGTTTTGATCACGCGGACTGGGAGATGTTCCGGTCGGCCTCTGATGACGACATCGAGGTCTACGCTGATAGCGTAACGTGTTTCATCAGGAAGTGCGTAGATGACGTTGTTCCGACCAAAACAATTCGGCTGTACCCTAACCAGAAGCCGTGGCTAAACGGGGATGTTCGCGCGGCACTCAATGCGCGAACCTTCACCTTTAACTCCGGTAATGCGGAGGAGCATAAACAAGCAAGTTATGCCCTCCGGAAAACCATCAGAGCAGCAAAACGGCAGTACAGGGACAAGATTGAAGGACAGTTCAACACCACCGACTCCAGAAGCATGTGGAGGGGAATTAACACCATCACGGACTATAAAGGGAACACAAACTCCACCGTGAACACCGCTGCCTCTCTCCCGGACGAGCTAAACACCTTCTATGCTCGCTTTGAGGGAACTAACACCGCCCTCGCGGAGAGAGAGCTCGCGGCTGAAGATACAGAGGTTAGTGCACTCTCCGTATCTTTAGCGGATGTAACCCGATCCTTCCGGCGGGTGAATGTCCGTAAAGCAGCGGGTCCAGACGGCATTCCCGGCCGTGTGATCAGAGCGTGCGCGCACCAACTGGCTGGAGTTTTCACGGACATTTTTAACCTGTCCCTCTCCCTATCTGTGGTCCCCACATGCTTCAAAACGTCCACCATTGTGCCTGTACCTAAGCAGTCAAAAACCACCTGCTTAAACGACTGGCGTCCTGTTGCTCTGACCCCCATCATCAGCAAATGCTTTGAAAGAATAGTCAGAAACCACATCTGCTCTGTTCTCCCCCCCTCACTGGACCCACTGCAGTTTGCATACCGCACAAACCGCTCCACTGACGATGCCATTTCATCTACAATACACACTGCTCTCTCCCACCTGGAAAAGAGGAACACGTATGTGAGAATGCTGTTTGTGGACTACAGCTCAGCATTCAACACCATTGTGCCCTCCATACTTGACATTAAACTCCGGGCTCTAGGCTTAAACAGCCTGTTATGCAGCTGGATCCTGGACTTCCTGTCAAACAGACGCCAGGTGGTCAGAATGGGCAGTAACATCTCCTCATCACTGACTCTCAACACTGGAGCCCCTCAGGGTTGTGTTCTCAGCCCACTCCTGTACTCCCTGTACACACATGACTGTGTGGCTACCCACAGCTCCAACACCATCATCAAGTTTGCTGACGATACGACGGTGGTAGGTCTTATCACCGACAATGATGAAACGGCCTACAGAGAGGAGGTGCACACTCTGACACGGTGGTGTCAGGAGCACAACCTCTCCCTCAACGTCAGCAAGACCAAGGAGCTGGTGGTCGACTTCAGGAGGAATGAGAGAGAACACCGCCCCATCACCATCGATGGAGCACCGGTGGAGAGAGTCAGCAGCTTCAAGTTCCTCGGTGTCCACATCACAGAGGAACTCTCATGGTCCGTCCACTCCGAGGCCGTTGTGAAGAAGGCTCATCAGCGCCTTTTCTTCCTGCGACGGCTGAGGAGGTTTGGAATGAACCGCCACATCCTCACACGTTTCTACACCTGCACCATCGAGAGTCTGCTGACTGGCTGCATCACCACCTGGTACGGCAACAGTACCGCCCGCAGCCGCAAAGCCCTGCAAAGGGTAGTGCGCACGGCCAGCTGCATCATCGGAGGTGAGCTTCCCTCCCTCCAGGACATTTACGCCAGGCGGTGTGTGAAGAGAGCTCAGAGGATCATCAGAGACTCTAGCCACCCGAACCATGGGCTGCTCTCACTGCTGCCATCAGGCAGACGGTACCGCAGCATTAGAACACGCACCAGCCGACTTCAGAACAGCTTCTTCCCACAAGCAATCAGACTACTTAACTCCTGATCCATCAGGATCATAACACACACTGGACAGAATATCACTCCGCACAACCCACTGTAGATACACACACATTATATACACATTTATGTATCATTTATTATTTATCATTTATCATATAGCACCTATTGTACATAATTGGATCTCTACTGTGAATAATAATGTATACTGTACATTGTATATTATTATTATTATTATTATAGCTTAATGTATACTGTTTAATGTATGTTTAGTGTATATTGTTTAAAGTATATGTATATTGTAAGTATGTGTATATTGTTTAAAGCTGTGAGAACTACACTCACATTGTGTAAATTATTTATTGTTTATTGTAGTGTATACTGTGCTGTGAGTAATTGTGGGCGCATCAGATGTGTAATCTGTTGTTGCTTAAATGTTGTACATGTCATGTCATGACTACTATGTTGCTCGGACTGCACCTAAGAATTTCACCTGCTGTTGCACTTGTGTATATAGCTGTGTGACAATAAAGTGAATTGAGAATTGAATTGAGAATTGATTGAGGAAGTTTCTCCATGAGTAGAGATGGAGGATCACACTCCAGTACAGGAGGAGGCGCTAAACACATTCACCGAGCGACTGAACACTAAGAGCAGAAGAAGAGAGATGGGCGTTGTTGACACCTGAGGCCTCCTGCGCATGCGCGTTCTGCAGTTCGACTCCAAACCGAAAGTAAAGCCTCGATCCTTAAGAATGCAAAAACTGTCACATTACAGTAAGTTCATCGGCTTCTGATATCATGCCATGCTATTGTACAGTGTTTCAATCTATAAACTCAATCTATATCAGCTTCAGATCTGCATCTGGTCTCTGTCAAATCTCAGTTTAGACACTGATGGCGTTGTATTTCCTCTACAGGTCATAATCTTTGAGTAGTTTTTGACACACATTGTGTTTTGTTACCATCTTAGTAATATTGCTCATATTACTTACACATAATTACTTACATATTACCCACTAACGAGAGCTTAGTGTAAACAGAATCACACATAAAACGTGTCTCTGGTTCCTTTCAGGCTCAAGAGAGGAAATGCTGCCAATGGAGGCCTTTCTGAGCCATCGGATTTCAACAAAAATATCTTCTTTTGTGTCTGAAGATGAACTTACGCTTGTCCAACGACATGAGGGTAAGTCATTAATTACAGAATTTACATGTTTGGCTGAATTAACCCTTTAAGCACTAGTACTAGTGGGGTTTTTCCCCCAACCAAAGCAGACTAATGGTACAGTTTATATCCTGCTGAGCTTCTTTTGTCAAAACAGATTTACGCTTTAATACTGAGACTAGAGTCTCGTTCAGAGTAATCTTGTGCTGATACCATTTGACCAATGTTAAGATGTGTTAAGACTCTTTCTGTTACAGTAGAGATGTCAAATCAAGCTATCGTTTTACCTGCATCTGACAAGCCAGCACTCGCGATCTGCATGCATATCAAATGTAGTGTCATAATTATCAAAGTCAGACCTTTAGGTGGACAGTGGTTTAAGTGAATGGCGCTAGGCCGTACTAGCTTATTTTCCTTAGTGTACTGATTACCGTGATATGTTAAACTTTTCTATAGGTGGTTTTCATATTTTTACGTGGTTTATTTATATGTGTGATATTCTTGCTCTTCTGTAAAGCACTTCGGTCAGCCTGGGGGCTGTTGGAAATGTGCTATACAAATAAAATTGAACTTGAACTTGAACTTAACCAGCTCAATCTGTCGTCACAATGACGTTTGTGCTATCTGGAGTTAGCATTTCCTTTGACAAGTCGAGTAAAATGAGTAGATTATTTCTGAAATCTAGAAAACTAGAGAGCGGCTGGACAGTCGAATCAGATTCTGTGTCATTATTTCCTGTTTAAAACTGTGAAGCTGCTCTGAAACAATCTGCATTGTTAAAAGAGCTATATAAATAAAGATGACTATATTCTGTGTGCAGGTCTGAGGTCAGTTCATCATTATGGAGAACAGAGAGAGCAGTGAGAGATCTTCATCTGCAGAACCCAGCTGTGTGACCTCTGACCCCAGCTGTGTGTCTGTGAGGAGTGACCGGTCCATGGATCCTCCTCTTAAATTCAGTGAAGCCGTGACCTCTGACCCCAGCTGTGTGTCTGTGAGGAGTGACCGGTCCATGGATCCTCCTCTTAAATTCAGTGAAGCCGTGACCTCTGACCCCAGCTGTGTGTCTGTGAGGAGTGACCGATCCATGGATCCTCCTCTTAAATTCAGTGAAGTAGTGACCTCTGACCCCAGCTGTGTGTCTGTGAGGAGTGACCGGTCCATGGATCCTCCTCTTAAATTCAGTGAAGCCGTGACCTCTGACCCCAGCTGTGTGTCTATGAGGAGTGACCGATCCATGGATCCTCCTCTTAAATTCAGTGATGAAGCCGTGACCTCTGACCCCAGCTGTGTGTCTATGAGGAGTGACCGATCCATGGATCCTCCTCTTAAATTCAGTGATGAAGCCGTGACCTCTGACCCCAGCTGTGTGTCTATGAGGAGTGACCGATCCATGGATCCTCCTCTTAAATTCAGTGATGAAGCCGTGACCTCTGACCCCAGGTGAGACACAAGACAGTAATTAATATTAGGGTTTTTCCTGGCTCAAAATGAGGTGGAGGTGGTAAAATCCTGCTTGGCCTCGCCGACCCACGGCCCGCAGTTATAACAATTAATTGTCAGTTTTAGGGCTTTGTCATACGTTTTTTGTGTGCTTCGATCATGAAAGTTATTTTGCATTGTAAGATTACAGCTAACACCTTTAAATATTTAAGTATTTATTCAATTCAGTAAATAACTGGAACAATCACAACAAACGTGCGTTACCAGGTTGTTCATAAAAGCCGAATGTGCCCAGATGTCATCTTTTAAAGTAGTTGGAGCATTTTAATTACTCTCACTCGCGTCTCCCGTCCGTCTGCCATTGTATTCTACCGCCACAATGCATGTATGCAGGGCCGTCGCAAGGGGGGTGCGAGGCCCTTTGCGAAGTTGACATGCGAGGCCCTCTATATTGATTTGCGCGGGCCGGGTATTGCTATAGTAACGAACCGAACTTTCGCATATCTGATCAGAAGTGGTTTGACCTATTTCAGATGCTGCAATTAGAATTTAAAATGGACTGAGTAAAACTCTAGACAATCTTGACGTGTGTGATAGGCTATTGTGCTCACTGACATGCAGCATGCACGGTCACTCACACGCTCATAACAATTGTAAGATCTACTGCATAATGATAACCTAAGAACAACAACAACAATAATAATAAAGCAATTAAAGGATTAAAAGCGATCTAAGGGAATAACTAGCCTAAATATGAACGGTATGAAGAAACGTGCAAACATTCACTATTATTCGTCTAATAGTGAAAACGCAAACGTTTCTTGTCACATTAATTTATGATTTACATGACTTATAATGCATAATTTCATTTCAAGACGGCTAAATTTCATAGAAAGTTGAGTAGTTTGCATCACTAGATAGTCTATTACTGTTGGTCGCTGAACATTTCTATCGTAAAACAGTTGTCAGCTCAGCTGTACAGTACAAGCATCTCTCCACGAACTCTCGTTGCGTTGTGGTTATGACTGACAGCAAGACCCGCCTTCTCTGATCTGATTGGCCACTCATTCATTCTGTCACTGACGAGCGCTGTTAGAACGGTGAAGCGGACTAGACTAAAACTTTTTAGTCATTCTAACAAACAGATTTACTCATTCAACACTAAAACGGGAGCTGGTCTCTCAGCTCTCAGAAACAGTCTCTCTGACAGCGCGCAGAGTTGGTTGTCTCTGCTTACTGTGCTTTAACGCTTTAACATCACCTGTGTTTAAACTACAATGCTAAAAAACGCATGAAAACGTCAAGCTTTCGTGACCGCGCAGCACAGCCCGACACGTCACATGAGCGTAACTGCAATAGAGACATATTAACGTTAGTCCAAAATCGTTACCTACGTCGTGTCTACCGTCATATCGCTCACCCCATACGCCGGATTATATATATATATAATATAGTTTTAGTCCACGACCACTTGTTATATTTATGCCTTACCTTGAACTTCATCTTGTTGTTGCAACCCGGCAGCCTAATTAGTCTCCGTGATTGTGTTGGTTGTGCTGCTTGTAGTCGCAATATTGGCATTGACAAATTTATCTAGCGATCCTCTCAGTGACTTCTGAAATTCTTCTTTCTTTTTAATTATTTTCCTTTTCTCACCAATCGACTCGTGTTTACGAAATCGGTCGCGCTCTCGTGCAGCACGCGACATTTTTTCCTCAGAGTGAGCGGCTCACAGTGGCGCGACCACGCAGAACGTCATATCGAAATTTGAAAAATAACAATAATAATTTGCTGATTTTTTTTCACGTGGCCTTGATTATGCGTTATTGAGAGACAGTAGGAATTGTATTTATTATCGATGTTGGGTGGAAAAACTGTAATAAAAAATAGACATAAACTTCATAAAATGCAGGCCAGGCGCGAGGCCCTCTAGAGGCGCGAGGCCCTGTGCGGTCGCACACTTGGCACAGCCCTTGCGACGGTACTGCATGTATGTGACAAATGACGGCAGAGAAGAATCAGTACATTAGAATCGGTTATGGTCTATTACTGAACCGATACCGAATCGTCCTCGTTTGCATCGCGATGTATCGAAGAAACGATTAATTTCGACACCCCTAGTCGTTATTTCGATTTTTTGTTTGTGCACAAAAACTATTCTCGTCGCTTCATAAAGTTATTGTAGAACCACTGTAGTGAGATGGACTTTGTAACAACGTCTTTAGTAGAGCCTGACCGATATATCGACGGACCGATATTAGGCATTTTCCAAACTATCGGTATCAGCATTTATGATGGCCGATAAATGAATAATTTTAAAAATAATAAAAACGGACCAAACACCGCTCAACCACATTATGAGTGTTGGCGTTTCATAGTTTGTCCCCCAGAGGGTTGGCAACACCAGCTGATCCAGAGTCATGCTGTGAGTGCGAACGGAGATCATCCGTGAAGTGCATGGTAAGCTGGCAACAGTCACGTGACACATTGCTTGAATATCATTGAAAAGAGCATCCCCATCAGTTCTCTTAACTCAAATAAGCATGACAAAATTTGTGACTGAAGTCCAGATTTGCTGTTACATGTAAGCCAAGAGTGAAACAGAATTGGCTAGTATAGCGTGACAGTTTGACAGCATGAGACGTATCATCTCTCCCCTGCCCGTTATTTTGAAAAAGTATGTTTTACAATATTTTGCAGTATGACGTTGTCCATTTATAAATTATGGCTTATCATAGACTTTAGCTAACCACAAAGCTAGCTAATGCCATGGCTATCAGTGGAAGACCGCTAACATTAATGCGCTTGGATCACAACAAACTTATTCTGCCTAAATAAAGTAATGATTAGGCATACTGTATTTATAACTAGTATAGTTATAGTTCCAGTCCCTGCAATGTAAATCATAAGTTAGAAATCACATTAGAATATACATCTGTGTTTGTGGAACTAATGGTCACTCCTTTAGTTGTTAAACACAATCCAGAATCCACTAAGTACACTCTACTGAGAAAACAAATTAATAAAAATATATAATCATAAGCTATGACAAATATATATATCACTATAGGTGAGTGAATAGTTAAAAAAATTGCAATTACAATTACAAAAAGTAATTCTTGAAAAAAATATTTGGACTAATTTTATAAAATCTAAACATGTTAATAAAAAGGTACAAATTACTTTTTATGAAAAAGTATTTATATTATTATATTTATATATGAATGTAAATAATTATATATATATAGATATAGGCCTACACAAATAATATAAAATTACAAGATGTTTATTGTAAACGTAATGTGCAGCTTTTTAACAGGTGTGGTTTAAAGTACACTGTATTTAGCATTTAAGGTAAAGACGAATGACATCTGTTTAGCATTTAAGGCATTTAAGGTTAAGGTATGATGACATTAGTTTGTTATGCAAAGTTTCCAGGCCCATTCCTGTTCTCTTCAGATTGCTGAGCCAGATTACTGAGATTCTCACCTTTTGTCTTTAATGGCTCTTGGAGCTAGACTGGGTAAACCCAGACTGATCTGTCAGCGATTTGATTTCGCCCGGCAACTCAGTCTGGAAACCCGTACACTCATTTCTACTGCTTCTGTTACAATTTTGCAGGAACCAATCACAGACTGGCTTATCCACCTGGCGCGCTATTGGAGGGATTATCACAATTACGGATAGAGAAGCGATGGGTCATTGCCTGTTGATCACACCTCTTGTGGTCTGATTGGTTGAAAGACTATCCAATTATGTACAGAGTCATTTAATTTATGCTCATTTATCACGCCTCTTGTGCAGTAAAAAATACAGAGCAGACTCTTCAGACTGAAGTAACCTTACAGTCTACTAATTTGTCAAATGCACTTGCCAGAAAGTCACATTGATGACCAGGGGGGAAATAGACACACATAATAACAACTTTTTCCTTGCAGGGCTCTACATAGCGACCATTTTGGGCGCATTTGCGCCTGAAAATTACTGCGTGCGACTGCGAAAAAATATTTAGGCGCACCGGTGCGAGTGACCCGATCGATTCTCATGAATAGATGTATAATAGGCTACAATCGGAATAAAAACTACAACTGCCAAAGTGCATCAACACTGACTGACTGAGCAACTGTTACGTTTCGTGCTGCAATCGACTGCTTTTCATGCCTTCTGTCAGCAGAGCATGTGCAAAAAACGTGTGCGACGGACTACACTTCACAGATTGTGTACAAGGTGAACCCACGGTCTATGGGTGAAACGGGTGTGACGTGGCCATGCACACTTACCAGACGCCTCGCGCTGATGTTTCTTTGCAGCCAAAATTAACTAGAAATATCACATTTGGATTATCATAAACAAGGTCGGAAATTAACAGGGGCTTGGGGCAAAAATGAATTAACGTTAATAAAAAATAATTTAAAAACGCCCCTGTATGAGTTCTTGATGTAATCTTTATCACTGCAGTCCATAAAAATGACTAGATGCATATGAGTGAGTACATCATGAATCCATTTTCCAAACCGTGATTTTATCTTACCCTGAATCACTACGGTACACATATAATGTTTATATTCTGACTATTCAATTCCAGTTCGGGTCGCAGCGCTGCGGAGGAGCACAGTCCCTGCGTGACTCGCCATAGACATAAACAGAGAGAAGTAGATCCGGCTGCAGTGTTCTTCCGCAAGACGCGTGCAGTTCTGTTTATCAAGCGCCAGAGCGCCTAAAGTTACGGACTGCTATTGCTCCGAGTATTGGCATGATTGCAAATGTGATACTGATCTTGTACAAAAGTCCAATAGACAAGTTGCTATTAAGTAACAACGTTTTAGCCACAATACTGTTTATTTCGTGAAAATCAAAACTACACCAGAACTGTTGCGCATCTCCAAGCGGTTCGATCGAATGAATCTGCGTTTGAACGACTGAATGAACGACTCGCACATAGACTTGACGCCCCCTACTGGCTGTTTTATATTCATTTATACTTTGCATGGACTTTTTATTTATGATTTAATTAGATTGGTAACAGTCTGGTTGTGTCTTATTGCTCTAACTGAATTTACTGTTTAAATTAACATTTTAAAAACAACTTTTCTATTTTAATTGAAGAAATTGACAAAAGATGATGCATACATTTAATAAGATTAGAAAACATTGCTCTTATAATGGTAAAAATGCCCCTGGACATTAATTTAAAGGGACAAAGATCATCCTGTAATGGGAAAGTTATAATTGCAATGAGTGTTATTGATCAGAAAGTGCTCCAAAATTTTTGACTGTGCTCCTATTTTTTTTAAATTAGGAGCACAAGTGCTCCTCAAGAAAAATGTTAGCATAGAGCCCTGCCTTGTATAACATACCCTTCACAATCACATAACGTTAATTTTTATCTTTGATACAATTCAGTAACCTAAATGATGGGGGGGGGGGCATGACTGAAGCCCAAATGTTGCAACTTAAGGTGTTCTTCATTATCAAGATTTCTTGTAGCAGAGCTATATCAACAGTTTCCTTTTTAAGGAATGTGAGGGCCGACTTTCTCTTTACAGGCGTATGTATTAACGTTCCATGAACAGAACTTAAGGCTATTTGCTGACATGCTTTGTGAAAAAAGAAAGAAAAAATAAGATTCCTGAACAAAAGTATTCCATAATAAAAATACAATCTCCTGTCTGCATCAAAAGTGAGCTGAAAGGCGTAAAGCAAAAAAGAAAATCATGGAACATGAAACTATAATACAAGGAATAGTGTAAACTGCATTAGAACTTAAATTAGTCATTAATCTGAAATAGCTCAGATAACAGTTCAGCGCAAAAGGGGTCCTGAATGACAAAAGAAAATTAAAACAGGGAGCCTAATATAAAAAAGAGCGGGTCAGAAATTTCACGAGTTCGCACTTACATATAATTTATAGAGTAATTCAATGCATATTTGGCGTGCTGTCCGGAGGGGAGGGCTTTGAGCTCGGAATTAGGCCTGAACCCAGAATATCCCCCGTATATGTAAGTGGTTTTAGAGTTAAAAGGTGTGGCGAAGGGGTGGTGAAGGGTTGCTGATAACTGTCAACAAACGGAGGTAGGACTGCTGCGTGTATATATACCTCTATTGTTGATTAGCTGAGTGCTCTCCACCTGTGTCAATTATCTGAACGTGCTTCTCCCGAACCTTGTTTATAAAACATCATGTATGTGCGGTCACCATCAAACAGATGGCGATGTGTAGTCCAACGCTGACAGGTACTTGTCCACTTCAGATGGATCCTGAAACACGTTAGTAGCTCCCCGGTGTGTGACTTTGAGAGATGCAGAATAAAGCTGTGCATAAGTAGCCCTGGCCGCCCTCAGACGTTTCTTGACCTAATAGTCTACGTTTATGTAGAACGGCAGCACGGAAATCCTGGAAAATATTCACCTCAGAATTTCTGAACATCAAAGCTTGCTCTCTGTTTCCACCATGCTTTCGCTGCAATAATGACCCATTACATTCTGGTCAGTGCTCTTCACGTAGTTATGAAATCTGACCAAAACTGCCCTTGGGTATGGGGACGCGGTCTTGGCAGGTCCGCCTGGAACACGATGGGCCCCCTCGATCTTCATGATTTCGTTTGAAGTTGTTAGCAACAGTTAGTTAACAACAGCACTATTCTCACCTTGATGGCTATGCTTTTTTAAATGCTTATTTGTTTGAGTTTTTAGTGCTCCTGTGAGGCATGTTGTTCGACTGTTTCAAAAAATAATGAGTCTAGACTCATAGCAAACTGTGTAGCAAACACCTCATAAAATTACAGACTCCTGCTTTAATATAAATTAATATATTTAATTTAAATAATAAAAATGATCCGCACCGTCCGATTAACGTGACTGTTCACGTCAGAGCATTAATGCTGCACGGCGGCGGAGCGAAGCATGAGCAGAAGCAGCCCTGCTGCAATCACTTAGGCCTATTTCAAACTGAATTAAAGTGATAGCACACTGTCCATGGTCAAAATAAACATGAGTTGAGATGAAAAAGTAGCAATTACACCATAAAAACCATATCTCCACCAATAAGCTGGTGTGTGGTGGGCGTTCTGGCGGATCAGGTGGATGCTGCACATTTGTGGTGGTTGAGGAGATTCCCCCTTCTATGTAAAGCACTTCAAGTACCCAGAAAAGGGATAAATAAAATGTAACAAATTGTTATAATATGACTTTCACATTCAGTACAGTGTAAAACCAAGAAATCAAAAACACACAGGAGTTAACCACAAGCATGATTAAATTATTTAAACTAAAACTATAGCATAAGTTAAAGAATAGGTTTATCATATAATCTACACTACACAGCATGTTATATGGTTTAATGGCATATGGTTAAATATTGTGTGTCGTAGACTAGTGTTGGCTGCTGCTGGTCTGGAGGTGATCCAGATGAGAGCCGAGGGAAGCATCTTCCGTACCAAGAATTTTTTTAAATGTGTCGCTTTGAGCGCTGTTGAGCTGGAATCGTAAAGTGGCCATTGTGTCACGCTCATCGAATATGCCTGTAATTGGCTGCAATGATCAATGCACGGGAGCCTTTGAAAGCACACGGAAATGTTTGGAAGTGTTTTGGGAGCGGGAGCTTTTGGACGCACTGTCCAAAACTGGACTGGTCTGTGTAAGCTCTCGGTGAAGAGATTGATGTATATTTACATCATGTTTTTGAAGCGCTGATCATTGTAGCCAATCACAGACATATTTGATGAGTGCATGAGCACAATGGGCAATCAGAGATGGTTACGATTCTGCTCAACAGCGCTCAAAGCATCACATTTTTTAAAGGGGTGGTAAAACACATTCTTTCGAAGGCTTGATTGTGTTTGTGGGGGGCACTGTAACATGTGTTCATGCTTCGTTTTTAACAAATGTCATTATTTTTCATATATTTGACCTTTATTCTACACTGCTCTGTCCCTCCTTGTAAAAACGGTCTGATGGTTTCCGGGTTGTATGAAGCCAGTCCCTCAAAAATACGCAATGGGCTCAGATTGGCCCAGTGTGTTGTGATTCGCTAACCGCCTAGTGCACGTTTGTCGGAAATGTCACCCCCCTTCCCTTAACCGGTAGACTGTGCTTTGGTAGTATTAGAAACAATGGCGTCAATAAAACCATACCAATTTGAGCCCGAATCAGACCCAGAACATTTTAGTGAAGATGATCGAGCAGAACCTGTTCAGTTCTCAAGAGTAAAGACTGCGGATCTATAGTGATCGCTACTGAATGGCACTGTTACTTCTGTATTTTTAAAACGATTATAGCCAAATATCTGTCGCAAGAACTATTAACCCAAAACGAACACTAAACATTGGCTTTACTAGTATCCAAATCAAACACAGAACCATGTTTAGCATGCCTGTAGATAAACAATACATAAACTCTCTAATCAAAGAATCATTTACACTAATGCCAAGTTTGTAACGTGAGGTGTTTGTCGGATAATGTTAAGTATGATTGAGCATTTAACAAACTGGTTTGCAGAGCAGCGTTGTCATCTGTTTACTTCCTTGCTACAACGTACAATTAACAATAAGAACTATTACAGGAAAACACATCGACGAAAAATAAATCACACTTACAGGTTGTGGCCCGTAAACAGCTCCTGTTTTTAAATCCATCTTTCAGGACAAGCCGTTGTAAGAATCCTGCATTGAACTCGTGAGGATTGTGGAAGCTTTCCTCCGAGAAATGTGCAGCACAGAGAGCGAGATAAGGGTAATAATTATGAGTGGCCGGGTTAAAAATAAATTTTAACCATTGAGCCCTAACTCCCCTGTCCCTAGGAAGCTGAACAAAGTGGACCTGCAATCCGGATGAAAATAACAGCGTTTCGTCGGCATTTCAGCAACAACATTCCAGTCTACTAACTATACCGCAGCAACTCTTCTACACAGTAATAAAAAATGGTCTCGCCCCCCTTATTTAATATTCAATTGCAATCACACACCGCTCACCCCTTGCTTTCGAAGCACATAGAGAAGCAACGGGGGCCAGCACAGGAAGAAAATGTCGTCGACGGATAGAGAAGAGAGTAGCTAGCAGTTTGTCCCTTTAGGGCTACTGTAGAAACATGACGACGCAAAATGGTGATTTCACTGTAAGGGACCCGTGGAGTATGAAGACAGAAATGGCTCATTCTAAGTTAATAAAAACAACGGTATTATGTAAGGTCTTTATACTAAAAACATAGTTATGTATATTATATTGCATTTCTGTCAATAGATCCTTATAAATACCACACACTGCACCTTTGAGATTATTTAAAGTGTTAATCAAAACTTAAGACACTGTGGAGACATTACAAATCAAATCCTGATGTCACATGTCTTTACGGGATCTTTACGGGATGTGTGTGATGCACGCTCTGATTCCAGAAAATCACTGGCAGTGTGAATTAACCAAATTCAAACGATCCCGGGATAAATCCTGAGACACATTATCAGTGTATTTTCCAGAATCTCTGTGGGAAAGGGGCTTTAGAAATGCTAACAATGTCAAACAGGCATTAGATAAAACAGATTGACTTATAATAAATAAAACAGCAGAAATAGAGGTAGAATTATTTTGGCCTGTTTTTTTCAGTATCTCCAGGACGAGGGAGAGTCAGAGATCTTCATCTGCCAAACCCAGCTGTCACTGCATGAAAAAAGGTGTATCCGGACCAGTATACTCCTGTATACACTGCTGAAATTCGGAAGAATCCAGGAGTATACCGGCCGGATAGGTCAAATTCCATGGATCCGTATATGTCCGTATTCATCCGAAATGGTACCAAATCGGATGTATGTTGAGGCCGTATACTCCCAGGCTACAGCCATTTGTTGCCATGGCAAATAATCCTATCAAGTTTTTCCCAGGAGACATTTTCACACCTCTAAACAGCTTTGCCTTCCACCCCCTATTGGTCCTTTATCTCAAACTGGATTGGTTGTTTTTTTAAAACCACTCCCAAAACCCAGACTGCTATTGGAGGACAGGACGCATTGAAAACCCAGTCAAGTGACTTTATTGGTTACTTCTAAGGCTAAGGGTGGGCTAGGTTTTGTAGCATAGTGACTTGATTGGTTATAGGCCAGCTATGCAGATTTTGCTCATTAATATATATATATATATATATATATATATATATATATATATATATATATATATATATATATATAATTAATCCCCTCTCCCTCCCAAAAGAAAAACACACACAAAACAATTTGAGAAAGTCTGAAATATTTATTAAAAAGGTATATATATAAAAAAAACATTCTTAACAGCATTATAAACGAACATTAAAACAATGGTGAAACAAAAAACAAGTGAACTAAATGTATTTAAAAGGGATGAAAATGTAAAGGAACAAATGTAAAAATATAAACAGTCAAAAGAACATAAACATACGTTAAAATGAATTGGTAAAGAAACAAAAAGGAAAAAAGTTAACAAAATGCATTTAAAGGACAGAGATGTAAAGGAATAAAATACACAGTCTACATAAAAAGGAAAATAATAAATATACAAATTAAACAATATAAAATGAGAACAATAAATTTATAAGACAAAAAAAAGTGTATATAAAATACACAAATATTCCAAGTAAACAATATAACCAAGTAAAAAGAACATTAAGAACAAAAAGAGCATTATAAACATACATTAAAGTAAATGGTGAAAAAGATAAGTGAACAAAATGTATCTTAAGGAAGGCGACGTAAGAGGAACAACAATACAAAGCATGGAGATCAAAAGCAACATGGACATCTAAAAAGGAACAAACATACAAAGTATACAATATAAAACGAGACAAAGAAATCTATAAATTAAAAAGTGTATATAAAATATATGTAAATACTCTATATATGGGAACCAATAAAAGTATAAGTATATAAACATAGGAATAAAGAAAATATAAAATGGAACAATTGAATATTAAAATTATAAAAGAATTGTGACCAACTCTAACACAATGTTGTTTGAGTTTTGAATTTTTTTTCAAACTGCCGTGATGGGCTGGTGATGTGATGCGTAGCGTAGCGTGGGTCAGCCTAGTCTGGTTTGTAGTACCTAGCCTAACCATCCACACTGGCCTTCCATCAACAACAGCAGCATCTTCATCAGGTCTATATTTGCGGTCTTCCACAGGTTCTGTGTTGGTTTGTGCAACCCTGGGCCTGGTCTCCAGCAACTGCAAAACATGACAGTAAATTAACCACTAAAACTCAGAGAGGAGTATAGTAACATTCTGGGGGGAAAACTGCTTAACCACTTTCTTAACTTACCCGTCTCTTTCTCTGACGGTTCTGTGCGATGTTCTTCATAGTGTTTCTTTTCTGGGCCTTTTCAGACTGAGCCAAAGAATACTTCCTCAGCAAAGTCTCACAAAATAAAATACATCTTGCAACCTGCCAAATAAATCATGAATAATATATGTAATGCCAATAAAAGTAAGTAAAACAATTCAATTCAATTCAATTCAAATTTATTTGTATAGCGCTTTTCACAATACATATCGTTTCAAAGCAACTTCACAGAAAATGCATGCGTCTACATTACAGAAAAAAACAGAGAACATTAAAATAATTACAACATTTTTAAGATTACCTTTTACACATCTGTAAAAGTTCTTCAGGATCATGGATCCAAAACTTCTGGATCATGAGGGGGGAATAAACATGCACACACACAAATGAATATTAATTTGTTTGATAAAACATTAATATTAATTATCAACTTACGGACATGGACTTGCAAAACATACTCACCAGGCCCATACAAAAACTTCACAGTAGATCCAAAATCCTGGTTTGCCTATAATTCTTCAGAGTCCAAGGATGGTGTTTTCCTGTCCTCTCTGCTGAATGAGTGAACATGATCTCAGATTATTCATTCCAAAACTCCTTTACATTTATGACAAGCTTGATCTTAAAACTAGCTGACAGTAGGGATGGGCATTATGACCATATTATTCTACATACATGAGAAATTTTATTTTACAATAACGATATCACAATATATTTGTTTTGATGGATATTTTATTAAAATGCTACAGAATAATACTGCTTTAAAAGTCTTCACTGTATGATATTCAATTAATTAATATCACTTGATTCTTAAAGAAGCAGAAGGTCTTCTCTAGTCTTTTGTTGTTTGATTAAAATGATGACATAAAGCTGCCGCCCCTTTAAGAACGGATGCACAGAATGACACGCATCCGGGTTTCCCCACGTTAACTTGAACTGTTTGACTTTACTTAAGACATAACTGACTGTTTAAATCAAGTGAATACCTCACATGACAAGGTTTCTGAGATAATTGTGTGCATTTTACAGAAAGATAATTGATTTCGGGATCGCCTGCTGTCTGAGAGAGGCTTATTTTAACACATGCATGTCCCACTCATTATTCTACATTCATTCATGTTTCCTTGTCAAAATGTAAAAAACTTTTAGTACAGTCAGTGCTACGTTATATACGCTATATTCACATTCCGCGATATAAAAAGGTAATGTTAACGTTTACTGCAAAATCGCTAACAATAGTCAGTATCAGATCGTCATAACATCCAGCCCTATCTTAACAATATTACAACACAACAAAACACAGAAACAGAATATGTAAGTTAATCATGATTAGCAGATGACTTTAATGCACTAACGTTATATCTTGATGAGCAGTAGAAACAATATAAAGGGATTTACGTTACCTTCTGCCGTCTGCTGTCGGCCATTGGAAACTTAGTCTGTTCGTATTCATGTTTTTTCGTTCTCAGTCGACATCCCACAATCAAAATTCGTCCAAAATAAGATTTTAACAGATTTAAAATGATCCATGCAATGCCATTAATGGACCGACGAAGCAGTCCTGTTGAAGATTAGAAGCCGCGATCGCGTCGCGTCCCCGCAAGCCACTCCAACGACAACGGGTGTATAATTCAAACTGAAGGCGCGCACTGTCATTGGCCAGATTTCTGGATGACGTTCAGATTGACCAATCACGCTCAAAAGAACACGGAAAGACAGCATAGCCTTGCAAATATAGAAAAAAATTTTTTTTAAACAACAGTTCGAAAATGTGTATATTTATTTGTATTTGCTGTTATATTTAATGAATTGGTCAAATGGTGTTTTGTGGTGTGGGCAGAGGCCTGGAAGTTTCAACCTGGAGAGCAGTGCAGATTTGTACTCTTTAAAAACAATTATTGTTTGATATTTAGTTTGCTATATAGTTTGTTATATTTGTATCCAGAATTGAAAGTAAAACCAGTTTGAATGTAAAAATACACCTTCACTGTAAAACAGAAAATTAAAGTAAAATATCTTCATTTGAATAAGGAAAAATCGGTAAACTAATAGTGTTTTCTCTAAAACGTTTAATGTAAATTTCTGTGATTTTTTTTTTTTTTTTACTTTATTTGACTTAAGATATTTGACTTTAATTTTACGTTTTTTGTTTTGCAGCTGTAGCTGCCAGTCATTTGACCGTTTTTTTAGGTTTTTATTTTTACAGTGTAAATATAAAACTAATAAGATTTACTTTAAAATGACAAAGAATAATGTTAAATTGTTAGTATGGACATAAACCTAAACCTTTAATATAATGAGCTAAATATTTTATTACAGTTGTTAATTTACAGATATTGTTTGTAATTTTGCATGAATTTGTTATTTATGAAAACAGAAAAATAATACAGTGATGTTCCTGTATAAAAAAAATGAGAATTACTGTAATTTGTCATTAATGATATAATCCTTAAAATAACAGTCAAGTTGTTTATTTAGATATTGTTTGTAATTTTACATCGTTTTAAACATAATTCAAAATGACAAGAAAATACTGTAAAAAAAGGATTTTTTTTCTGTAAAATTAGGATTATTTTTATTGGTTGCCTTATTTTTATTGGTAATCTTATTGGTTGCACCTACATCTATTGTGAGTGGTGGATTTCAAACCTCAAACTTCACCCAATCCAACTTTCAAACTTCAATCCAACTTTATTGCAGCGTGTTAAAGTTAAGAATCTTGGAGTGACACTTTTTGTTAACAGTTGCAGAGCTGAAAGATCTGCTTGTGTTTCTGTGTTTCTTGAGCAAGTGAATCCCTGCTCTTTTTTATTCCATATTTTTATTTTGAGCATATCAGTTTTTGGTGTTTTTAAAACAAACTTTTTTATATTCCACATTTCATCTCCTTTTTATGTAATGCTATTATTGCCTACAATTTGTAAAACTGCTCGGGTTATGTATATAACCCTTGTTCCCTGAGAAAGGGAACGAGCACTGCATCGGAACGACGCTTTGGGGATGCTCCCTTAGCATCAGCGAATCTGAAACCAGAATGCCAACTAGGCCAATCCGATTGGCGTGCGTGATGACGTCATCGTGACGGCATACCCGGAAGTATAAAAGGGGGGCTGGAACGTAATGGCGGTAGTAATTGCTCTGAAGCATGCGCTCCAGGCGCGCCGCGGTGTGGCGTCGGGATGCAGTGCTCGTTCCCTTTCTCAGGGAACAAGGGTTATATACATAACCCGAGCAGTTCCCTTTCGCGGGAACTCGCACTGCATCGGAACGACGCTTTGGGGAACGAGTACCCACTAGGCCACACCGAAGGGTAGCACCTGCCCTAGTGTGAAGCCGGAGACCGGGCACAGCTAGGACTGGAGCACCCTCGCACCAGGCGTCGTAGGGAGATCCAGGCTATAGAACCTGATGAAAGTGTGTGGGGTAGCCCACCCGGCCGCCTCGCAGATATCCTGCAAGGGGACCCCAGAAAGAAGGGCCACCGAAGAGGCCATGCCTCTGGTGGAATGAGCCCTCACAGCCACAGGTGAAGGCAGACTGCGCACCTGATAGGCCATGGTAATCGCCTGGACAATCCAGTTACTGATTGTCTGGGTAGACGCAGGCAATCCCTTTCTAGGTGAGCCAAAACACACCAACAGTTGTTGCGATCTCCTCCACTGTGCAGACTTCGCCAAATAAACTCTGAGCGCCCTAACCGGGCAGAGTAGGTGAAGTCTCCCTTCTTCCGCCGTCACATGAGGCGGAGGATGAAATGCCTGCAGAACCAAGGACCTGACCACCCTTGATGGCACCTTAGGCACGTAGCCCGGCCTAGGGTGTAGGATGGCTTTTACTCCTCCCGGGGCAAACTCCAGGCAGGTTGGCGTTACTGCCAAGGCCTGGAGACCTCCCACTCTCCTAAGAGAGGTCATGGCGAGGAGAAAAGCCACCTTAAGGGTCAGGTTCTTAGGTTCAGCCGACTCCAATGGCTCGAAGGGGGCCTCAGCCAAACCTTCGAGAACCACTGCCAGGTCCCAGGTTGGAACTCTGGAATGAGCCGCAGGCCTCATCCTCCGAGCCCCACGGAGGAATTGTACAACCAGATGGAGGCCCATCACCCATAGGAGCGTGGAAAGCCGCAATGGCAGCCACGTACACCTTGAGTGTGGACGGGGTAAGCCCTGCAGAGAAGCGATCTTGGAGGAACTCCAGCACTGAAGCCACCGGGCAGTTAACTGGGTCCACCTCACGCTCCCTGCACCAAGTGGAAAATACATTCCACTTGAGGCTGTACAGTCTCCTCGTAGACGGAGCCCTGGAACTGAGTAAGGTCTCTATCACCTCCGCCGATAGGCCAGCCTCTATGTACCTGGCCCCCTCAGGGGCCAGACCCATAGGTTCCAAATCTCCGGGCGGGGGTAAAATATCGTACCCGCCGCCTGAGATAGGAGATCCCTCCTCAGAGGAATCTCCCACGGCTGACCTGCTAGCAGAGCTGTGATATCCGAGAACCAAACTCGAGTCGGCCAACGGGGTGCTACCAGAAGAAGACTGACCCCCTGCCTCGGCCACGTCTGAACCATGGCATCCAGCCCCAGCGGGGCTGGATGCGTGAGGGAAAACCACAGAGGACAGTGGGACGTCTCTCGAGACGCAAACAGATCCACTTCCACTGGGCCGAACCTCCTGCATATGGCCTCCACCACCTCTGGGTGGAGTCGCCACTCCCCAGGCCTCAGCCCCTGCCTCGACAGGATGTCTGCTCTTCTACAGTACGCAGGACCCATGTAGAAATATTCGGAAGGCATTCCATGCGCCGAGATAATCTACTGAGGGAACCAGCCTCTCAAGGCTGGCCTCGGGTGTTACACGAGCCTCCTCCCCAACCCCCTGAAGCGGATGACCGGCAGGAGTGGTTGGGAACGATTCTCTATGTGCGGACGCGTTAGCCGCCCAGCCGCAAGTCCCTCCGGAGGCGGCTGGAGCAGCATGCGTTCGCGGGAAATCGATGGGGCCCGAAGCGTCATAGACGGCGGGATTACCTCGATTTCCCCGGAGCGCCGCGGAGGAAGCAACCTCGGTTGCCCCTCTACGGGGGGAACAGCTCTCGGAAGTCCAGCCAAAGCTAGGACTTCCCCCCAAAGCGGCCGTCCATGACCGCGCCCCAGCCAGTGAGGAAGGCGTCTGTTGAAGCGGATTCCCGGCAACAAGACGCTCCCAACACTGGCCCTTGGGACCTTACCGAGGGTCGTGCCTGCCCTAGTGTGAAGCCGGAGACCGGGCACAACTAGGACTAGGGAAACCCAAGCGCCTTCGGCGCCCCAGCCAATGAAGGAGACGTCTGTTGAAACGGTTTCCCGGCAACAGGACACTCCCAACACTGACCCCTGGGACAGAAACCAAGGTTTCTTCCATGTGACTAGGGAACGAAGGCATCTGCGCGTTACCCTGATCATACGGAAAAGATTCCCTCTGGGGGAAACCCCTTGGATTCCAGCCACCACTGTAGAGGTCTCATGTACAGCAGGCCAAAGGGTATCCCGTTGGACGCTGCTGCCCTGAGCCCCAGCACTTCCTGAAAGTGCTTCACAGTGATGCAGTGGCCTAGCCTTATTCCTGAGACCATCGCCAGTATGGTCTCGACTCGCGCGGGAGACAATTGTGCCCGCATCGTCGTCGAGTCCCATACGATCCCTAGAACCGTAGTCCTCCGGGACGGCGTCAACACTCCTGCTGTGTTGAGTCTCAGCCCCAAGCACTTCATACGGGCCAGAGCGACACCTCAATGCCGAACTGCCATCCCGTACGACTGGGCCAATATGAGCCAGTCGTCGAGAAAATTCAGCACACGGATGCCCTGGAGTCTTAATAGAGCCAGAGCTGCATCCATGCACCTTGTGAATGTGCGTGGGTGAAGAGCTAGACCGAAGGGAAGCACTCGATATTGGTACGCCTCGCCCCCGAAAGCGAACCTCAAGAACTTCCTGTGACATGGAAGGATGAAGATATGGAAGTATGCGTCCCTCAGATCTATCGTGACGAACCAGTCCTCGAACTGGATCTAACTCACGATGATGGAGACCATGAGCATTTTGAAACCGAGCCTCCTCAGAGACCGATTCAAATACCTCAGGTCTACCGGACGCCACTCTCCTTCCCTTCCGAGAACTATAAAGTACCGGCTGTAGAACCCGGACTCCCTCTCTGGCGGAGGAACGTACCCTAAGGCCTCCTTCGCCAGCAAGGATATTACCAGTTCCCTTGCCCGACCCTGCTCTTTGTCTACAGTACGCAGGACCCATGTAGAAATATTCGGAAGGCATTTCATGCGCCGAGATACTCTACTAAGGGAACCAGCCTCTCGAGGCTGGCTTCGGGTGTTACACGAGCCTCGTTCCCAACCCCCTGAAGCGGATGACCGGCAGGAAGTAGTTGGGAACGATTCTCTATGTGCGGGCGCGTTAGCTGCCCAGCCACAAGTCCCTTCGGAGGCGACTGGAGCAGCATGCGTTCGCGGGAAATCGATGGGGCCCGAAGCGTCATAGACGGCGGGATTACCTCGATTTCCCCGGAGCGCCGCAGAGGAAGCAACCTCGGTCGCTCCCCCGCGCGGGGGACCGCTCTTGGAAGTCCAGCCGAAGCCAGGACTTCTTCCCAGCAGCCTTCCGCCCTGGAGTACGTTCCTCAGATCGCCTCCAGGAGCGAAAGACCGCTGCTGGGACTGTTGATGAGAACGCCGCCTATGTTGCCAGGCTCCTGGAGGAGGGGCTCTAGAGGCGACGCTCTCTTTCTGCACCTGCCGGTGCGAGGAGCTGGCAGACGGCTGAGGCTGCCCCTTAGGGGCCACCTTGCCAGGCTCTGAGTGGCGAGGGAGGCTTTCTCTTTAGCACGTCCTCCGAAGAGGGACCGTCGCCCTCATTGAGCTCTTTCAGGAGGTCAGCCTGGTAGGCCTGCAAGACAGCTAATGTGTGCAGGGAACTACCAGCCCACCCAGCCGCCATATAAGCTTCGCCCACCAACGATGAGGTGTCCCGAAGGGGTTTGGTGGGCAGCTCCGGGGTTCTAAGGGACGACACAGAATCGGGGAAAAGATAACTCGTGAGAGCCTCTTCCACCCGAGGCATCGTCCCATAGCCCGCCTCGCGCGCCCCCAGAACATTGGAATAATCCAATACTGGAGGAATGCGCGAGGAATAGGGCTTCCTCCACGACCTACACACCTCGGTGTGTAGGTCCGGGAAGAAAGGAAAACCCCGGCGAGGTGTTTGGACCCGGCGAGAAAGAAACCGGTCGTCCAGCCTACTAGGTGGCTGAATTTCCGGCACTTCCTGTGGCCAATTGATCTTCAATTTGGTCACCGCACGAGTGAAAACCTCAGTTAACTCCTCTTGGGCGAGTGGATGAAGCGATGAAACACTTCCTGCTTCTCCACCTGCCCTGATGCAACACTCATCCGGCTCCTCGGAACCGGAGAGAATAAGCATCAGATCCTCAACCCCGGGGGAAGAAGCCGCAGCGCGGGCTTCCACACGGGGAGGAAGATCTTTAGAACTGTCAGACAAGGATTGGGAAAGTGCCGCAGCAGTCCCAGATCCCGCTGACAAATCCTTATGTAAACCCCATGGTCTGTGACACCGAGACGCCTCAGCGATCGCGGGTCCAGAACCCTGGGGCTCACAAAGCTGGCCGGCCTCATCGAACACGGCCAGCCGAGAGCGGCGCAGTCTGAGTGTGAACAGTTCACAATGTTGACAGGCAGCTCCCTCGAGAGCTGCCCGAGCATGTTCAACACCCAGACACTGCACACAAAGCAGGTGTGTATCTGAGCCCGAAATGTAATAGGGACACGGATGCACACACTGCTTGAAGTGTCTCACACTCTCACTCATTCTTTTCTTTTTCTCTTTTCAATCACACACTTTCACTGACAAAACAACAGTAAATAGACAGACAGTTTGACAGATAGCGCTATGCTGAAGAGCAATAACTACCGCCATTACGTTCCAGCCCCCCTTTTATACTTCCGGGTATGCCGTCACGATGACGTCATCACGCACGCCAATCGGATTGGCCTAGTTGGCATTCTGGTTTCAGATTCGCTGATGCTAAGGGAGCATCCCCAAAGCGTCGTTCCGATGCAGTGCGAGTATCCTCGAAAGGGAACTTTGCAAAAATTGTTTGGGGATAGTCTAAAATGTTTGGTTAATTATCCTTTATTAATTCCATTACATTTCTTTGTTTATTTCATTACATATTCAGATTTTTTTGTGAACGTATATGTTCAGACAGGGTTTTTATTTTGTACTGCTTTTATAAAAAATATTTGATTAAGAGACTCTTTTCATGCAGTGGTTTTAAGGCCCTGACACACCATTCTGATGGTTTGGCCCAGACCCAGCAACGTGAACCAACCCCACAGTCGGCTTTAGTCATTGCTAGTTCGGTTTAGTGTTTCAGGGCCTTAAGAATTCTTTTTTCTGTACAAAAAGCTTGTTTGCTGTAGCCTACAGTAGACCAGAGATAATTCTCAATCCTGAAGTCCTCCCGCTGAGAACAGCCAGCACTAGTGTCAGTCATTAACATATGAAAGGTCTTCTTCACACCTACAGTCTTCAGTCCTAGCACACCCAGCAGTGTTTCAGCTGTATATGTCCGTGAAATTTCACGGATTCCTGTATACGTCCGCATACGTGAGGTTTCCGGGTTTTTCTGGAAATATACTGTTCCGTGTTACTCTGATCCGCTTTTTCCCACATACATCCGGTAAACATCAAATTACACAGGAGTATACCATGCCCGGATAGTGCCGGATTTCAGTGTTTTCATGCAGTGTGTGTGCCTGTGAAGGGTGACAGATCCATGTTTCTCCCTCCTGTATTCAGTGATGAAACAGTGACTCCTGATCAACTGTGAGTATAAAACATGGAGTTGGTGATTTAACTGCTCCTGTGAAACTAGGAGGGGACAAATAATGTGAGAAGATAATTTTTATTTCTGATTTCATAATTTCTGCCTCAAATCTGTGGATATATGTTCAGTGATGGAAAATTAACTTTGATCTCAATGTCAAGATATAAGAACCTTATTGTCTAACAGAATCTCTGGTGTCAGATTGAGGATGAGGTTTGGGTTTCTTCATTATTCCTCAAACATTGTTCCTGGTCTCTGTCGCCTTTAGCTGCTCGTTGGAAGATTGGAACGCACTTTGAATTTTTCTACTTTTCTGTTTTCTGTGAAGCTGCTTTGTATTTTTTACTCTGTTCTTGTTGTTATTTCAGCAGAGTATATGGAGAGCGAAGCATCTCTGGAAGAGCCGCCTCAGTCTTCTGTCTGAACAACACTTTCACCAGCGTTACGCCGTCCCTGAATAGACACGATCTACCAATGAATGATGAGCTCCAGAGAGTCAAAGACCGACACAAAACCAGCATGAAGAACAAGTATGAGAGATTATTTGAGGGTCTGAACCTCCAAGAGAATGAAACCCTCCTGAACAGGATCTACACACAGCTCTACATCATAGAGGGAGAGAGAGGAGGAGAGAATGAAGAACATGAGGTTTTACAGATGGAGAAAACAGCCAGAACACAACACTCACAAGACACTCTAATCTACTGCAATGACATCTTTACAGCCTCACCTGAACCAGGACGTGAGGAGAAAGAGCAGATCAAGACTGTTCTTACTAAAGGCATCGCTGGAATCGGAAAAACCGTCTCTGTGCAGAAGTTCATTCTGGACTGGGCCGAGGGAAGAGCCAATCAGGATGTAGATTTCATGTTTGTGCTTCCATTTCGAGAGCTGAACTTGATCCGAGATCATCAGTACAGTCTTCACAGACTTCTGCTGGACTTTCATCCTGAACTTCAAGATCTGGACTCAAGGATTTATGAGGAGTGTAAAGTTGTGTTCATCTTTGATGGTCTGGATGAAAGCAGAATCACAATGAGGTTTTCAGACGCTCAGGAAGTTTCTGGTGTGACTGAGACTTCATCAGTGGATGTGTTGATGTCAAAGCTCATGAAAGGAGAGATGCTTCCCTCGGCTCTCATCTGGATCACCTCCAGACCAGCAGCAGCCAATCAGATCCCCTCCAAATACATCAACCGTCTGACAGAGATTCAGGGATTCAATGAGCCTCAGAAGGAGGAATATTTCAGGAAGAGAATCAGGGACGAGCATCAAGCCAGCAGAATCATCTCACACATCAGAAGAGCAAGAAGCCTCCACATCATGTGCCACATACCCGTCTTCTGCTGGATCTCATCCACTGTGCTTCAAAAGCTCCTAGAAGAAGATCTGAGTGCAGAAATCCCTCAAACTCTGACTGAAATGTACATCCACTTCCTGCTGATTCAGATCAACATGAGGAATCAGAAGTATGAAGAGAGAGATCCAGAGAAACTCCTGCCGTCCAACAGAGAAGTGATTGTGAAACTTGCTGAAGTGGCTTTCAAACAGCTGATGAAGGGCAATGTGATGTTCTATGAGGAGGACCTGAGAGAGAGCGGCATAGACGTCACTGACGCCGCAGTGCATTCTGGGATCTGCACTGAGATCTTTAAGGAGGAATCTGTGATTCATCAGAGGAAAGTCTACAGCTTCATTCATCTGAGCGTCCAGGAGTTTCTCGCTGCTTTCTATCTGTTTTACTCTCATGTGATCAAGAACAAGAAACCACTGCATAGATTCAGATTTTTCAGATCTGATAAAGTCTCTCTGTATGATCTACTAACATCAGCAGTAGATGAAGCCCTCAGGAGTGAGAATGGACGGCTGGATCTGTTCCTGCGGTTCCTGCTGGGCGTCTCTCTGGAGTCCAATCAGAGACTCTTACAGGATCTACTGACACACACAGAGAAAAGCTCAGAGGACATCAGGAGAATCACACAGTACATTCAACAGATGATTAAAGATGGACATGAACTCTCAGCTGATCAGTCCATCAATCTGTTCCTCTGTCTGCTGGAAGTGAAAGATCAGACTCTGTCCAGAGAGATTCAGGAGTTTGTGAAATCAGACAAACACTCAGAGGAGGAACTCTCTCCGTCTCACTGCTCAACAATCGCCTACATGCTTCAGATCTCAGAGGAGCCGCTGGATGAGCTGAACCTCAGGAAATACAACACATCAGCTGAGGGCAGAAGAAGACTGATACCAGCTGTGAGCAACTGCACAAAAGCTCTGTGAGTGTGAATTATTCACTAATGAAGAATCATGTTTAATAATGAATCAGCACCATTTGCTAAATGAGAGGTTTTCTCCTGAATAACAAGCTCAGAGTCTTAAAGGGCTCATGACGTGCCTTCTCATTATTTTAATGTGGAAATGAAGCAGTCAGTCAAGTTAACATTATTTAGGAAATGGATTTACACTCTGTAGGGCCCGCGAAATTGGTCCAATCTGCCGGTTCGCCAATACACAGGGAAGGTCACACGTGTTCTGTCCTCACTCATGCAAAGTATTGGTTGGTTAAATTTGTAATATATTAATTATATATTTACTCGTTTATTTCATCTGACTCCATAAATGAAAGGTTTTAATAATATCTGTGCCTCACTAAAAGTGAGTGAATGTTTGACTATTCCTTTTAACCATTAAGTCAGGGATGGGCAACTCCAGTCCTCGAGGGCCACTGTCCTGCAAAGTTTAGCTTCAACCCTGATAAAACTCACCTGCCTGTAGCCTTCTAGTAATCCTGAAGACATTGATTAGCTGGTTCAGGTGTGTTTGATTAGGGTTGGAGCTAAACTCTGCAGGACAGTGGCCCTCGAGGACTGGAGTTGCCCATCCCTGCATTAAGTGAACAAAGTCAAAATCAGTTAGAATAATCAAATGTAACAATTTATTATGTCAGGTAAATGTATCATGCCAATTTCATAATCAATTCAAAGATAATCGATATAAAACATCAAATGCTCAGGAATAAAGAGAAGATGCAAACCCAACTTTAAGAAATACGTGAGGCTGAGAGATTTCTTTCTCTCAGCCTCACGGGCCGATCTGAAGTACAAGAAAGGCCCCGAACTCTCTGCTGCATCTCATTAAATAGTCAGACCTCTTTCACATGGAAACATGTGCTAACAAAAGAAATGTGCATGCAGTGGTCGCACCTTCATGGGGGTGGGTGACCATTTGCTTCCTTTCTAAGTCAGTTATCCATAAACTCTTAAAACCTTATTACCTTTTATTTTATCTATCTGGATATGAGATATCTGTACCACTCACTTTGAGACATTTCAAATTACACCAAAAACATAACAGTCAATGATAAACATTCACATTAAACCAGGGCCTCAACCAGTATTTTCAGTCTTACAGATTCCCTCCTTGATCCCGTGGGTCACATTCTGATGAACACTTACGGGGTCACAGTAAGACGTTTGTTATAATCATAATAAAAATATATATAATAGTTAAAAGAATAAAACTCACTCACTCACTCACTCACTCACTCACTCACTCACTCACTCACTCACTCACTCACTCACTCACTCACACACACACACACTCACACTCACACACTCACTCACACACACACACACACACACACACACACACACACACGCACACACACGCACACACACGCACGCACGCACGCACTCACTCACACTCATTCACACACACTCACTCACTCACACACACACACACACACACAAACACACAGGGATGTTTTTGTGAAATGTGGGGACATTCCATAGGCGTAATGGTTTTTATACCGTACAAACCGTATTTTCTATCCCCCTACACTGCCCCTGCCCCTAAACTTAACCCTCACAGGAGACTGTGCAGTTTACTTTCTGTGAAAAAAACCTCATTCTGTGTGAAATATAAGCATTTTGAAAAGTGAGGACATGGGGAAGATCCTCATATTTCACCCTCTTTTTGTAATACCTATGTCATACCCATGTCATTATACACATTTGTGTCCTGATATTTCACAAAAACATGCCCACACACACACTCACACACACACACACACACACACACACACACACACACACACACACACACACACACACACACACACACACACACACACACACACACACACACACTCACACACACTCACACAGAGTAATAGATAAACTCATAATCTCTGTCACAAGTAGTCGACCAATGAGGCTCCAGCGCTGTTTGCAACGCAATTCTGGACTCATAAAAAATAGACAAACAACAATAATTCAGGACTCCAGCAGTGAAGGACAAGTTAGTTAAATCTTTATTGCGTGTAATGCAGAAGGATCAGTAAAGATGATGGTGAGGAAGATGATGGGATGAGGGATAACGTTTGGAGATTATCCACCGTATGGAGTCCTGATTGGTAATCGTGGAGTCACGGTGAGAAATATGTGTTTTGCTGTTCATCAGCTTTGATCTCTGTGTGTTGTGGAATGACAAATGAGTGTTTATAATGATTGAGCTTCATTGTAACTTCTGACTGCCAGGGTTCCACACGCACATGATTTGTGGATTAATTGCTACTTTTAAAATTCTGGACTTGCGAGCTGTTATCTGTGCACACACACACACACACACACACACACACACCCGAAGCGCACACACACACACACACACACAGAGAGAGAGAGAGAGAGAGAGAGAGAGAGAGAGAGAGAGAGAGAGAGAGAGAGAGAGAGAGAAAGGTGTGTTTCATAGCACGCAAACACTGAATTGATTTCAGTTTTGCGATTGATTGTGTAGCGACAATGAGTCAGATAAAATAATAACTCAACGGGGAATTTGAATTAAAAAAAAAGAGACTCGAATTTCACTATAATTTATAAATAATTCAGAATTAATGTTTACACCTTAACTTATTCGTCCACCGATATGTGAGAACTTAAAGGGGAGTCTGTTAAAGGGAAACAAGTCTCTGTAGCTCAAATGAATGAATTAATGAATTCATAGGGAATTTTGCGAGAGTCTAATTTACAGCCGGCAAATGACTCTTCCAACGTTCATTTGAACGGGCCGTAAATATAAACTCTGCAGCGGATATTAATATCCGAACAATAGTGAAACACTATTTAACAGCCAGGTAACTTAGATCGGCAGTTCAAGACATTAAATTCATAAGCACATAACACAAGAACAGTTATCTTTGACTACAAACGAAACTTTATTGATTACTCTAACACATCAAACTAATATCTAACATAAACACACACACTCACACATTCACACGTTGCAGAAAGGAAGAAAGTGAGGAAAGAATAAGAGAGAGAAATTACGAAATCCCAAGCAATGTACATTTATGACACATGACCTGAAGAAACCATTGATCAGTAATTCATCCTCCTATCGTTTCTTAGGCGGGGTTATTACATTTGATCTAATGCACCATTTCAGCTTAAAATCTAGAGGTATTATTTGCGTTTGTCTCACGTGTGTCGTCTGACAAAGGCTGCCCTTTTGGTCCTGGCTGGAGAGGGTTCCCTCGGGTCTTTGATTCGCTGAAGGTCTGGTCGTGTCTTTGATTGACGTCTTGGGAAGCCAATCACGTGGCGTGTTTGGCGGCTGGAGGAGAGTCTTGTGGGCGTTGCTGGAAGTTGAGGCACGCTGTTGGAAACTCCTTGAGTAACTTTGCGGCGAACTTAACATAACCCGAGACTTACGGAAAGAAAATAAACTTTAAGTAAAAGAAAGGAAGGTGAGAGAAGAGCAGATGGCCTGAATTAAATCTGTTAACCCATTTTCTCTGATGGTCTGCCACGATCGCCTGATCGTCGCTTTGCCGGAACCGAGCTGCGGACAGCTCTTGACTGAACAATGAACAGAGCGTGAACACGCGTGAACACCCAGCGGTGAACGTCCCGCGAACAACACACTCTGCTCGAACCAAAAAAAACCCCACAGTCTTCAGCTGTGGTCTGAGGTTAAAACTCAAATTTGTCCATCCCCTGGATGGGTTCTGGCCAATTAGGATTCAGGGGTGACTGTCTCCACCCCTCCCATACAATTGGATTATCTATAGTCATTTAGTTTCCTGCTCTTAAGCAGAGAGTAAAGTTAGACCTAATTTCTTACTATAAGGACATTATTAATTCTATAAAGATTTCATTCAGCTCATCTGTTTTATCATATCATTACAAGCACAACGGTATCAAAAACGGTGTCTTTTCATCCACTCATTCAATAGTTACATAATTGCATGAATTTGGGAATGATCTACATGCATACTAGTCCCGTGCATCAGTTGTAAACACGCTAACAAACTATGTCGAAGGCTATTTGAATGAAAGTCCAATAATCATACTCTTATACATTCTCTGTAACATTTTCTGGAAGTTTGCAGTTTTAAACTGTGTCACTTGGAGTTCATTTAGCAGTCCTTGAAAAAGACAAAGATCTGTTTGTTTCTTTGTCTTGCGATCACAACGAGTCTTTGTGAAGCTTTGGTCAAAAGTCCATAGGAAATCACGTAATTGGAATGTAGAACTGATAGCCTTAGGCTGAAAGGAGCCTCGTGACAAAATGATGATTTCCTGTGGTCTGGAGCTGAATTAGGCTTTGTTGAAAGGGGATTGTTCATCTAATGAATAATTTGGAAGATTCATTCAATGTCTGCTGCATAATCGTTACAATTGGACACACAAAACTGTCAAAATACCTCTCCAGGCTAGTATTCTCTTGGTTATGGTTTAGTATTTCTTTATAATCCAGAACAATGACGAAAATAATGAAAAATAATGACGAACAAACAACAAGGAAGAACAAAAAATGAACATACTGTATACATAGTTATATACAAGCAAGACATTGTTATTAGTCACCAGTTTTACTAGTTACCAATGTTACGACAACACAACATTGGCATCCATTTTCAGGCCTTCCCATTTGGGTTTCTCCAGTGCTGGAAATATGTGTCATAAAGCTCTTTCCTGATCATAACCCTTCTTTTTCCTTTGATATTCCTCTGACCTTTTGTCTTTTGTAATGTCTCTCATCCATCTCTCTTTCTACAGTCTTTCTTTAATTCTTCCTCTTGCTCACTCTCTCTCCTCCACCATCATGAGTGGACATGCCCCCCACTGCTGATTGGCTCACTGTCTCTCCTCCACCATCATGAAGGAAACATGCCCCCTGCTGATGATTGGCTCACTGTCTCTCCTCCCCCATCATGAGTGGACATGCCCCCCACTGCTGATTGGCTCACTGTCTCTCCTCCACCATCATGAGTGGACATGCCCCCCACTGCTGATTGGCTCACTGTCTCTCCTCCACCATCATGAGTGGACATGCCCCCTACTGCTGATTGGCTCACTCTCTCTCCTCCACCATCATGAGTGGACATGCCCCCTGCTGATGATTGGCTACAAGTGTGTTATGCTGCTTGGTCAGATCCACTTTCAACAGTGTTTCTCAAAAATCACTTACTGCAACTTTAATGAACATGAATGATAAAATGATTGAATTTCCATGCTCAGTAGTTCAATATTCATCTTTCATCCAGGCTAGAATGTTAAAATATTTTGTTCCAGGTTCCTGAGTACAGACAACTGGCAACTTCCTTTACATTCCTTTATTGTTATTTCATTATTGTTTTAATGTTATATTATTTCATATTTTCTAGTCTTGCTGGCTGTAATCTCACTGATCAGTGTTGTGAGAGTTTGTCATCAGCTCTTCAATCCTCAAACTGTGTCCTGAGAGAGCTGGACCTGAGTAACAATGACCTGCTGGATTCAGGAGTGAAGCTGCTCTCTGATGGACTGAAGAGTCCAAACTGTCATCTGCAGATACTGAGGTATTTATGAACATATAAAATATAATTTACAGTCAGCCGGTCATAATGTTGGTGTGTGTTTGTAGATGATCTGACTGTTGATGTGTGTGTTCTGCTCTCTTTCAGTCTTGCTGGCTGTAATCTCACTGATCATTGCTGTGAGAGTTTGTCATCAGCTCTTCAATCCTCAAACTGTGCCCTGAGAGAGCTGGACCTGACTAACAATGACCTGCAGGATTCAGGTGTGAAGCTGCTCTCTGATGGGCTGAAGAGTCCAAACTGTAATCTGCAGATACTGAGGTATTTAAGAACATATAAAATATAATTTACAGTCAGCCGGTCATAATGTTGGTGTCTGTTTGTAGATGATCTGACTGTTGATGTGTGTTTTCTGCTCTCTTTCAGTCATTCTTATTGACATGATAATCATAATTGAATTGAGCTATGAGACCAGTGCAGATTCACACACCTATTAAGCACACATACACTGGGGATGTGCTATATTGGAAAAAATAATACCTCAATATTTTCTGGGATTTTGTTGATGAACTATAATTGTATGATATTTTACTGTGTGTGTTTTTTGGTCTGGTATCTTGTCTGGTTTAGAACTGTCATGGAGAGCTGACTCCCAAAGATTTTCATGTTCTTCATATTCTGTAATATTCTAGAAATAATCTTTTCTATTAAGTGACAATATTTGACCCCTTAAATAGATTTCCAGAGGCATTTATATCTTTACAGTGTTTCTAACCTTATTATAAGTGTGCATCTTGTATGACTATTTTTTTTAATTTAATCAATAAATTCAAGTAGAATAAGAAGATGGAGCATATCATGTATAGATCATTTAATAAAATGATTTATATAAATAATAATAAATCAAAACACTGTGTTAAAGGTTGTGTTATTTGTTGCAAAACTCCATATTCCACTCAGTTATAAACTTTAAATATATAAATTAATGCTGGCAATCAATTAAAAAAAACTGATTAATCAATCACACATTTTTCAGTGGTTAATCAAAATTAAAAACATTAAGGCCTGGTTTCACAGACAGGGTTTAGATTAAGTCAGGATTAGGCATTAGTTCAATTAGGCTTCAAAAATTTAGCAACTTTTTATTTAACCCTCTGGGGTTCTTCGGGTCAAAAATGATATAAATGATATAAAAAAATGTTAAAAACCGTAGCTTCATAGGAATGGTCCGAAACTTGGTGACTTTATTGGTAAAAATTGGGGACAGGTTTTGAAAAGTCAAAGTGGTCGGAAAACAAAAAAAAAACTTGACAAAAATAGTCTTTGAGAATCTGTTATTATATATTTAAATCAACAACCTGAAAAATATTGGCAAATATGTGTAAAAATCACTAGAATTCACAAGCCTTTCTACAGAGTAAAATGTGCTATTGCGTGATTAAAATGCTTAATGTGTCCACCGGATGGCACCGATCTCATTAAAAAATTGCTTTCATGAGGCCTAGGCTTGACTCTAAAATTAAATACAACTTTAATAATTAAATAAAAAAATGTGTGTGTGTATATATATATATATATATATATATATATATATATATATATATATATATATATTCAATGAGAAAAAAATGGGTCATAATTATTGCATAAATATTAATTATAAATCATAAAATTATCTCAAAACACCAAAAAAGAAAAGAAAAAATATTATTGAACAAAAATATATTTCATTGATTTTACTCAAAACATTTATCTTAATCCCGCCCTCTGGGTCATTTTTGACCTGAAAGTCCTGAGTGTGACCCATAAATGAAGTACCCCTGAGGGTTAAGTGAATTAAAACAATCTTCACATTAACCCATGATTAATGTCATATTTACCTGTGTCCTTCCTACCTGTCTAACTGTCAGGGATGCTGAATGACACAAACAGGTAAGTTGAAAAAATGATATTTATTGAACACAAACTTATAAGGGTCACGGCAGACAGGTGGAAGTGATGAGATTAACTGGAGCGGTAACTGATGAATAGTTCTGAATGAGTCTCTTATCTGATGCAGGGTGGTAGTCGGGATGGAGTTGGATGAAGACCGGTGAATCTGAAGAAGGCAGGCTGGTTGAAGAAGGATGAACGGACGAAGGAACACAGGTAAGTCTTTAGCAGGTAGGGATAGAGTGAGTGAGTCAGTATGGCGATGTAGTATCGACGAGACCTGACAATTGACTGGTGAAACTGAAGGTGCTTATAACAGGAAGTGCAGTGACAGGGAAATGAGGGACAGGTGATGAACACAGGTGCGGTGAATCAAAACTCGGGTGAAGCGGAACGGATGGGCGGAGTGTAGAGGTCTGACGCAGATGCATCTGTGACAGTACCCCCTCCTCCACGGCCAGCTCCTGAGGGCCGAAAGACCCGACGACGGGGCCGACCTCGACCTCTCGGTGCCGGACGATTGGGATGAGATGAGTGAAAATCCTGTAGGAGCATTGGGTCCAGAATGTCATCACGATGAACCCAGCATCTCTCCTCAGGTCCAAAACCCTCCCAGTCCACGAGGTACTCCAGTTGACTGCCCCGTCGCTGGGAATCGAGAATGCCCTGGACCCGGTAGATGTTCTCGTCAGCGGGGTCCACGGGAGGAGGAGGTACCTCATCAGCGCCAGACCCTGAGGAAGGAGGGAACAAAGGATCAGTATAGGGTTTGAGCAGGGAGACATGAAATGAGGGTGAGATGCGGTAGTGTGCAGGGAGTGATAACCGGTAGGTGACATCGTTGATCTGCCTCTGTATTGCGAATGGACCTATGTACCGGGGACTCAGCTTACGACAGGGCTGACGGAGACGGATGTCCTGGGTGGAGAGCCAGACCTTTTGCCCCCGTTGATACGTCGGAGTCGCAGATCTTCTAGCGTCGGCCTGACTCTTGTGTCTCCGAACAGCCCTTTGGAGATGGACATGAGCTGAGTCCCAGACCCTCTCGCTCTCCTGGAACCAATGATGGACTGCTGGAACATCTGAAGGCTCACCTGACCAGGGAAACAGGGGCGGCTGAAAGCCGAGTATGCACTGAAAAGGCGTGAGACCTGTAGTAGACTGTCGAAGGGAATTCTGTGCATACTCGGCCCAGGGTAGATACCTGCTCCAGCAGTCTTGATGGTCATGGCAATAGGATCGAAGATACCGACCGACCTCTTGTATCTTCCGCTCAGTCTGGCCATTGGACTGGGGATGATATCCTGACGTCAAGCTGACTGTGACTCCCAGAAGGTTGAAGAAGGCCTTCCATACCCTGGATATGAACTGAGGTCCGCGATCGGAGACGATATCTTCTGGTAACCCAAAATGACGAAAAACTTGATTAAATAACGCTTCTGCCGTTTCGAAGGCCCAGTGAAGCATGGACCGAGTCCATGAGGGACGGACGTAGACGCGTGGGAACATAGATCCGTCCCACTGGCCCTCCCGGCGGAGCAGGTTCGGTTCAGGGGGCGTCGGCTATGTGGTCATCTATATCCCACTGGATGGGACTTACGATCAAGGCTGGAAGGAGGATAGGTTCTGGCTTAAGAGTGAAGGTATTGGGTTGGTGTATACGAGATAGTGAATCAGCCTTGACATTTTTGTCCCCTGGACGGTATGTTACCTTGAAGTTGAATCTTGTGAAGAAAAGGGACCAGCGAGCTTGACGAGTGTTGAGTCTTATGGCCTCTCGTAGGTATTCCAGGTTTCGGTGGTCTGTGATGACTACAAACGGATGTTTCGCTCCCTCCAGCCAGTGTCTCCATTCTTCCAACGCTAGCTTGATAGCCAGCAGTTCCCGGTTGCCGATGTCATAATTCTGCTCCGCCGGGGACATCTTCTTGGAGAAGAAGGCACATGGATGGAGTCGAGGAGGCTTCCCCTGCTGTTGGGAAAGGACCGCTCCTACCCCAGTGTTGGACGCATCCACTTCGACGGTGAAAGGAAGATCTGGATTGGGATGTACAAGGGTAGGAGCGGAACTGAAGGATTGCTTCAACACATCAAACGCTTGGGTGGCTTCGGAGGTCCAGGACAGAGACTTGGCCCCTTTTTTCAGGAGTGAGGTAATAGGGGCACTGATTTGACTGTAACCTTGAATGAATCTACGGTAGAAGTTTGCGAAACCCATGAATCCTTGCAGCTCTTTGACGGTGGAGGGTAATGGCCAGTTGGCAACGGCATCCACCTTCCTCTGGTCCATGGTGACTCCCTGAGGAGTGATCACATACCCTAGGAAGTGGAGGGTTTCTTGATGGAACTCACACTTCTCGAGTTTCAGATACAGCTGATGATCCCGTAGATGTTGAAGAACTGACTTGACATGATGGCGATGCTCGGACAGGCTGGTAGAATAAATGAGTACATCATCGATGTAGATTATAACGAACTGGTTCAGATAGTCTTTAAATATCTCATTCATAAACCCCTGGAAGACCGCTGGAGCATTGGACAACCCGAAGGGCATGATGTATTCATAGTGGCCAGCAGGAGTGATGAATCCGGTCTTCCACTCATCTCCTTTTCTAATTCGAATTAGATTATAAGCACTACGGAGATCTAGCTTAGTGAATACCTTTGCACCACGGAGCTGTTCCAAGGCGGCTGGGACCAGAGGAAGAGGATACCTATACTTGACGGTGGAGTTATTGAGGGTCCGGTAATCTATACAGGGGCGCAAGCCTCCGTCCTTCTTACCGATGAAAAAGAAGCTTGAAGCAGCAGGGGAAGTAGAAGGCCGGATGTATCCTTGATGCAGTGCCTCCTCGATATACTCCTCCATGGCCTTCTGTTCTGGGATGGACAGCACGGGTAGATCTTACCACGCGGTAGAACCGCCCCAGGCAGTAGGTCAATCGCACAGTCCCATGGCCGATGTGGGGGAAGTTTGGTGGCCAGCTGCTTATCGAAGACATCCTGGAACGCCCGGTAACAGTGAGGAATCTCATGATGGTCGTTAATCGCTGGGCTTTCAACGGAGGTAGAACACATGGAAATCTTCTGGACGGGTAAGGAGTAGTTGCGAGACACCTTTTCAACATGAGCTTGACAGCGAGAAAAGCAGTTACTTCCCCATTGACGAACCTCTCCTGTAGACCAGTTGATATCTGGAGAATGAAGTTCCAGCCACGGGCGTCCCAGGATGATATCTGCCGTAGAACCCTCCAACACCAGAAAAGACAATTCCTCTTGATGAAGACATCCAACTTTCATTGTCACAGAGGGCCTGGGATGACATATCCTCCCACGACCGAGCGTTCTGCCGAGGATGGAATGCACTTGGAGAGTCTGCGGAATGAATTCATGACGGACTTGCAACTTTTGAAGAGTGGAACGTGAAATGAAGTTACCAGCGGACCCAGAGTCGATTAGCGCTTGTGCTGGAAGAGAGTGCTGACGATGTGAAATCTGAACAGTAGTGTATTTCATTTGAGAAATGGGCGAGGGAAGGTGTACTGTACTCACCGCCGGTCATGGGGGGCGAACTGGACAAGATGCTAGTAGATGGCCAGCGGATCCACAGTACAGACACAGGTTGTTAGAAATGCGTCTCTGGCGTTCAACTGATGATAAATGTGCAGAACTGATATCCATGGGTTCTGGTGTTGGAGGGCTGACAGCGGAGGAAGGCCGAGGAGGAGGCAGTGCAGGGTGAGCGAGCAGACAGGCAGTGCGGCGCTGATCCACTCGGATGGATCGCTGAATGAGGCTTTCCAAACCAATGGCGTCATCGTGAATGGTGAGTTGTAACTGGATCTCAGGCTCTAACCCATGCCAATAGGCGGTGATTAAAGCGGGCTCGTTCCATCCACTAGAGGCTGCTAGGGTTCGAAACTGAAGTGCATATGAAGAGACAGATGAATTGCCTTGCCGTAGATGAAATAATTGATCATGAATAGATAAAGCATTGGCGACTGGAGAAAACACTACCCGGAAGTGACTAACAAAGTTGCTCAGGGTCTCAGTCACAGCTCCTTTAGCTTCCCACAGTGATTGTGCCCAAAGCAATGCTCTTCCAGTGAGGAGGGAAATGAAGAAAGCTACCTTAGATTTCTCGGAGGCGAATTGAGATGCGTTCATCTCCATGAATAGCTCGAACTGCAGGAGAAATCCGCTGCACTCCCCCTCCTCGCCTGAGAAGGGCGCTGGCCGAGCCATGAGACTGACAGAGGCAGACGAAGAAGGATTGATGGCGGGTGATGAAGTGACAGGTGAGGATCCGGTGGTGAAGATCGGCGTGGAGGCTTCTCCGTCACCGTGACCAGTTGGTTCATGCATGTTTGCTCAGGTCTTCTGTCAGGGATGCTGAATGACACAAACAGGTAAGTTGAAAAAATGATATTTATTGAACACAAACTTATAAGGGTCATGGCAGACAGGTGGAAGTGATGAGATTAACTGGAGCGGTAACTGATGAATAGTCCTGAATGAGTCTCTTATCTGATGCAGGGTGGTAGTTGGGATGGAGTTGGATGAAGACCGGTGAATCTGAAGAAGGCAGGCTGGTTGAAGAAGGATGAACGGACGAAGGAACACAGGTAAGTCTTTAGCAGGTAGGGATAGAGTGAGTGAGTCAGTATGGCGATGTAGTATCAACGAGACCTAGTATCTAAGGTGCTTATAACAGGAAGTGCAGTGACAGGGAAATGAGGGACAGGTGATGAACACAGGTGCGGTGAATCAAAACTCGGGTGAAGCGGAACGGATGGGCGGAGTGTAGAGGTCTGACGCAGATACATCTGTGACACTAACAGATAAATATATACAAATTGAATAAAGTTATCAAAGAGACTGCACTGCAATTATAAATTAAATAAAGATGAATCCTTATTAAAGCTACAATTTTCTTTGTTACCTTTGTTCTTTGACTTATATTAATGACAGACAGCTTTAGTGGCGGATTTGACACGCATCCCATTTTCTCACAACTCTTTATGTTCATTGAAGATTTTAACTAATTTACAGTTTTTTACAATCACTATGACACTTTTTTCAATACTTTTAAAACTTTTCCTAAACTCTTAACGCACCAACGATTGATTAATTTCATGCTCAAAATCACACATTGTAAACTAAACGCCAAAACAAAATTTCAAAATACAATAATTCACTAACACACTATATCTACCAAAACCCTAACACATGTTCTCTTCAGGAACATTTAGTCAATCATAGCACAATGTTATAAAAACACTAACACTAGATGGAATTACAGAAACTGCATTATTTTATGTGTCAGGTCTGCCCTTATACAACAGACAGTATATTTTATTGATCATCGATTGTGTGTCTTTTGAAGACTCCACATTTTTGTTTTGTTGGGTTTAGTAAATGCATGCATTTTGTTTCTTTTGCTGCAGAAATTCAATACAAAAAATGAATGACCCATCTCAGAGTAGCTTGCAAAATGCCTTTTCTTAATTTAGGAGCTTTCCTCTGCCCCCTGAGGGAGCCGTTGAATCCTTAGATAGACAAAATACAGTTAGGGACCAGAGGCATACAGTGAATGTAATACATGGTAAAATTATTTACACTTTGCATTTTAAAGAAATAAACACACTAGTGTAAACTAAGCCACAGACGGGACATTCACAGACAGCGCATTCTCTTTGTCTTGTTGTGGTTTTAATGACAGAAAACGCAGATGCTGCATTGATTGCGTTACATATTTTTAATGCGTCAAACTAAAAGATGTTCAGAAAAACGGCACTCTTGATCGTGTGATAACTCATATCATAGGCTTATGTTATAAATATAAAAAACAGGAACTCATTGAATGGATATTTTTTTATCATTTTGATGACATTCCTGCCCCAATATAATGTGATGGGAGAGAACGCTCAAAACTCTTCGGATCGCAGAACTTAGTGGAAAATTAATAGAAAAGTTTAATTCTCTGTAAAGACACGAGGTGTGAACATATGAGAATTCAAAATCAATATCTTTATAAATGTGAGCTCTTTTGGGCTAAAAGCCTTAATGGAGCTGTTTACTGTAGCCATGTCATCACAAATAAATGTGAGGAGACGCAATTCAATATGTGTGTCCTTGTTTCACATTATTCACGTACACATGCACTCCCAAACACACACTCACACATTCGCACATGCACAGTAAATTAATCAAAGCACGTTTAAAACCTCAGCCAATGAAATATCACAGTTAAACAGAGAAATTTCATCATTCACAGAAATGTAAATGTGAATTTCTGGAGGACTGCATGAATTATTACATTTTTTTTAAGTGTGTTTATTGAATTACTACTGATATATTTAATTGAGTTGCATTATTGCTTATGTTTGAAATTTCAGTGTGTTTTAATGTGTTAATAAGACAAATATGAAAATGTATTTGTTGAGACATATAAAGAGAACTAGATAGATGACGAGGCTGTTTTGATCCATCTGTAGGTTGTCTGGCTGTATGGTGACAGAGGACGGCTGTGTTTTTGTGTCTTCAGCTCTGAGTTCAAACCCCTCACACCTGAGAGAGCTGGATCTGAGCTACAATCACCCAGGAGATTCAGGAGTCAAGCTGCTCTCTGACAAACTGGAGGATCCGAAATGCTCACTACAGACACTCAGGTGTGTCAAACACTGATACTGACATATTGAACGCATGTGTGCATGATGTATATTTACATTAATGTGTGTTTGTGTGTTTATAGTGTTGATCATGGAGGGGAGATAAGGATCACAGCAGGACCACGAAAGTGTATGTCTACAAACAAACAAACAAACACACACACACACACACACACACACACACACACACACACACACACACACACACACACACACACACACACACACACACACACACACACATGTTGGATTTTTGTATGTTCTTGGGGACTTTCCATATACTTCTATTGTTTTTATACTGATGTAACATATTCTGTCCCCTAAGCTCATACCCCTAAACCTACCCTTCACAGAAAACTTTCTCCATTTTTACAATTTTAAATAAGCATGATTTATAAATTTTTCTCATTTGAACCTCTGGCTGGTCCCCACAATGATCTCTGGTTTTACTACCAAATGTCCTCACAATGGAGCCCAGCTAACAAAATGAGCCCATTTTCAAAACGCTGTGGGAACTTTGATTTGAAATGTTTCTATAATGTTAAAATGTCTGGATTTCTTGTTATTAATTGAATGTTTTTTAAATGTTACAGTAACATCAGTACAACATGCAAGAATGAGAAGACTTTTACAAGAAAGTTAAGGTTATACTTCCACACAATTAAGAATCATGTAATTGCAAATTTTTTAAATAGCTTTCTATTGGCTGTGAGCATTTTGTGCTCTTTATCTGCCCTGGGCACCTTGCGTTTTAAAGGGGTGATGAATTGAGAAATCAACTTCAAACCTCAACTTGTGATCCGACTCGTGGAGCTAAACGGATCGCGCTACAGAGCAATAAACATGCCGGTTCTAGTTCACGTGCGCAAGACATTGCACTAGGGATGGGCGATATGGCCTAAAATCCATTTTGCGATATACATTGCAGCCTCTTGCGATAATGATATATATCGCAATATATAAAATATAATAGACCCATTTCAGAACAGGTTACATAGACCCTAAGGAAAGCCAAACCATAAGGAAACATATTTCAAACAAAGTTTCTTACCTGCAGCCTAATGTAACGTATTTGGTTTTAAACATTTTGTTCTCTTATTGAAATGAAAATTGGTGTCTTGTTAATAAAGGATCGGATACTGTGAATTAGGGAATAGGTGTAACATGAATCCACTGGAGAGGCAAGTTTGTGAACCCAAGTGCAGTTTATTCCAAAATCAAAATTCAAAACATAAAATAAAGACTTGACTTGGCAATACAAAACAGACTAGACTAGACTTGACTTGACCTTACAACAGAAACTCACCATCAGTGGTTACACGATCAATATCAGACAAAGACACATGGCAAACATGAGGGCTTAATCCTCTGGTAGTCGAAGGTCTCGCCAGTGAGATCGGTTCTCTTTTTTTCTTATCAGTGCCAAAGAGATTCAAATAACTCTGTCGTTTTTATCATTCAGGCAAGTGTTATACATCATTATAATCTGTTAAGTTAAACATTTTTGTGTACAGTCACAATAAAAACAAAATGTTTTGCTTTTTGCAAAATAAAGAAAACAAACATGATGCGTGATCTACAGCCTCTCTCTCAAAGACCATTCATTCAGGGAGTCTTCAGAAAAGGACCTCTAGCTTAGTGAATACTTGTCTCAAAAACATGAGACAAATGTCTAAAGAAACGCTGAAATGTCAGGTTTTAAAACGATGTAAATGAAATAGAAAACAAATATGATGTGTTTATGTAATCTGGTTGAAAAGTCATAGATGTCAGTCTTTCGCAAGCCATTTCATTATCCGCTAATGCGACCACACCCACAGAGCACGCGCTTTATTGAGATTCAAATACTGAGACGCCCACACATCAACTCAAATAAACACATCAAGTACTGCTATAGCCTACTTCAGCTACATCGTTTTGACACCGTTGCGAATAAAAGCTCATGAAGAAACCTAATGAAAAGCTGTTCATTTCTTAAAGCAAGGGCTGATTGTAAGGTAGGCTTTATTCTGTTATGTTTATTCTGTTAGCATCTGTGAATATTAAACGCACAAAGACCGTTTAAATATGAATCCTGCTGCATGTCATACATGCAAGATTGATTTGGCCTGTTTTGGACAGATTATAATGTGTTTATTGTAAAATAGCCTAGTGTCACAGCAATAAAGCTTTTATTGACAAATGTCTGCTCAGATGCTATAAATATAGTACCAGTCAAACGTATTTTTCTTCATATTGATGTTTAAATATTATAGCCTAATATTATTTTTTTATTTAATATCAAAGTTTGTTTTATCGATTTAATATCGAGTTTTGTTTTGTAGAAAGGGAATTTTTTAGTTTTGAATTGCTTTCTTTAAAGTGAATTTCGTTTTGTATAAATTGTTTCTTAATTTTAATTATTTATTATATTTTTTATTTTTTATTTATTATATTATTATTCTGACAACTTTACAGGTCAGAGGTCATAATAGATCGGAATATTCGAAGGATCGGCGGCAACAAGCCGGAGACGGGTTTATTGAGGATGACATATCGATTTAAGAATTATTAAATTGTAATATTCGAACAATGGGAGTCATCACGCCGGAGACGGGTTTATTAACTGTTCAGCATTTTGCATTGAGAGCATGTGCCGTAATTTAGATATATTTTTAAGATGGTAGAATGCAGTTTTACAGATGCTAGAAACGTGGCTTTCAAACGAAAGATTGTTATCAAAGAGCACACCCAGGTTCCTCACTGACGATGAGGACTTGACAGAGCAGCCATCAAGTGTTAGACAGTATTCTAGGTTACTACTTGTGGAGCTTTTTTGTCCAATAATTAAAAATTCAGTTTTTTTCTGAATTGAATTGCAGGAAATTACTGGTCATCCAATGTTTTATATCAGCTATGCATTCCGTTAATCTTGTGAATTGGTAATTTTCTTCAGGGCGTGAAGAAATATAGAGCTGAGTATCGTCAGCATAACAATGAAAACTAATGCCATGCTTCCTAATAATATCTCCCAGTGGTAGCATGTACAGGGTGAAGAGCAGCGGTCCTAGCACTGAGCCTTGTGGTACTCCACACTGAACATGTGATCGGTGTGACATCTCTTCATTTACTGCTACAAACTTATAACGGTCGCATAGGTATGATTTAAACCATGACAACGCAATTCCACTAATACCTACATAATTTTTGAGTCTATTCAAAAGAATGTTGTGGTCGATGGTATCGAATGCAGCGCTAAGATCGAGTAACACTAATAGAGAGATACAGCCACGATCGGATGATAAGAGTAAATCATTTGTAACTCTGATGAGAGCAGTCTCAGTGCTATGATACGGTCTAAATCCTGACTGGAAATCCTCACAGATACCATTTCTTTCTAAAAAGGAACATAATTGTGAAGACACTGCCTTTTCAAGTATTTTTGACAGAAAGGGTAGATTTGAGATTGGCCTATAATTGACTAATTCTGTAGGATCAAGTTATGTTTTTTTTTTAACTAAATAAACTAGGGATAAACTAAAAATGAAACATGAACCAACACCCAAAACACCACGTGACAATAGGGATGTCATGATACCAAAATTCCAGTAGTCAGTACCAATACCATACAAGTTTTACAGTACTCGGTACCACAGCAATATGTTTTTAAATTTTTTATTTAACTATTTAAAAAATATATATTTCAATAAGTTTATTTTTTATGATGATAATCATTTTAAGTAAATAATACATAAACATTTAAAGGCTGTATATGCTGTTTGAAAGTAAACATTGTTTATAAAAAAAGTTCAAGTGAAAAATAAGCAACCATCTAGGCATAATTATTATTATTAGAAGAGACAATTTATTATTACATAGAGACGTAGCTAAATCTACTGTAGGCTACAACAGTAGCCTAATATATTAACGTTAAGCCGAACTTTTATTTTGACGGTTTGCCGTGAAGACCATGATATGACGGTTTTCTCAAATGAAACGTTAAATTCTCATGAAGTGACGGGTTATGCGTTCATGTCCTCATATAGTGACACACGACAGAGACTACAAAGACAGTGAGCGAGTGTCAAGCGCGTGTGTGTGTGTGAGCTCACGCCCGTCATTCTGCGACCGAGTATAGTTTGCAGCTGCTCGTCAGACGGCTTAAATCCGAATCAAGTCCAAATAATGGATGTTGCACCGGTCTTTTTTACCAGCTCCTCCGTTTCACTTTCAGCTATGTTTACTCAAGATGATGAATACGATGATGCGTTGCAGCCGGTTGCAGCTCGTGGCTCACGGGTAGATTGTCATCAACATGCATTATCACAAATTTTGTATTGTTTATATTGCATATTGTTTATATCGCCCATTACTACATTGCACATTTGTTCGCTTCATTTCACCGCGGAATCGTCTGTAACAGTTAAACAAGATACAGGTCGAGACTGGATTTGCAGACATATTGAGATTAAAACACAATGCTGTGCCTTCTATATTGTATCCGACAGGAATGAAGCAACACACTTATGTGAGTAAAACATGTTTTTTATATGTGATAATATTGCTTTGTTACAGATCGTATTGATTAGGGATGCCACAATTCTCAATATAATATTGAACCGTTCGGTACGGCATTCACAGTTCAATGCGCTTGTGAATTGCGTTTTTTTTTCGGTTTTGCATTGAATTAATTATTTTTCTACATAGGCAAGGCAAGGCAAGTTTATTTGTATAGCACATTTCATACACAGGGGCAATTCAAAGTGCTTTACACAGAAATTAAGTTAAAATATTCATAAGTGAATACAATAAAAATATACATAGTATAACAGTTATAGTGGGAATTAAAAGAAAATATAAAATAAAGATGAAATCCCCTATCTGGGGTGGAAGAAAATGGAGAGTCAGGTTTACTTTAAAAATATTTGTCAGGTAACTGTGCGTTTAGACAGTACCCTTACAGACAAATCTTCTTGGCCTAACTTGAGGGCGTTCTCTAGATGTTTTACCCGTCAGAGCAGATCTAAACGGGTCTTCCTCGCACCGGAGCGAGTACTCAAAAAATATTTGTCAGGTAACTGTGCATTTAAACATTACCCTTACAGACAAATCTTCCCGGACAGGAACACCGGGGCTATCTCTACTTTGTTCGACCGTCAGAGCGGATCTACACGGTCCTTCCTCGTACTACCAAGGCTATACAGATCTATATCCGTCAGAGCGGATCTAAACGGATCATCCTCGCACCGGAGGGATTTCGATTTAGCGCTCCCCCGTCTCTCAACCTCTTCCACCCAGTCAGCCTTAAACAAAATAAAAAATAAGTGAATAAAAAGTATAATTAAAACAGAAATAAAGTTAAAATATTCATAGAATAAAAAGTAAAATTAACACAGTAAAAGCATAGGATAAGGTGCAATCAGTCGGACATACAGTAGCAAAGCTCATTCATTAAATGCATAGCTAAACAGATGTGTTTTTAGTCTGGATTTGAAAGTGGCTACTGTTGGAGCACATCTGATCTTTTCAGGAAGCTGGTTCCAGCTGCGGCTGGCATAACAGCTAAAAGCAGACTCTCCTTGCTTTGAGTGAACCCTTGGTATTTCTAATTGACTTGATCCTGATGATCTGAGTGATCTGTTGGGTTTGTATTTAATCAGCATATCTGCAATGTATTGAGGCCCTAGGTCATTGAGTGACTTATATACAAGTAATAGTACTTTAAAATCGATCCTAAATGTAACTGGAAGCCAGTGTAAAGACCTGAGGACTGGTGTGATATGGTCATATTTTCTGGTTCTGCTCAGGATCCTGGCAGCAGCGTTCTGTATGAGCTGCAGCTGTCTAATGGTCTTTTTGGGAAGGCCGGTGAGAAGACCATTACAATAGTCCACCCTGCTGGTGATAAAAGCATGAACGAGTTTCTCTAAGTCTTGCCTGGAAACAAAGCATCTAATTCTTGCAATATTTTTGAGATGATAGTAGGCTGATTTAGTTATTGCTTTGACATGACGACTGAAACTCAGGTCTGACTCCAAAATCACACCCAGATTCCTGACTTGATTTTTTGGTTTTAGACCTTTAGCCTCAAGATATGCGTTCACCTTGAGAATTTCATCTTTGTTTCCAAATGTAGTGATTTCAGTTTTGTCTTTGTTTAACTGAAGAAAGTTTTGGCACATCCAACTGTTAACTTCTTCAATGCATTTACATAGAGAGTCAATGGGGCTGTAGTCATTAGGCGATAGGGCTAAGTAGATCTGGGTGTCGTTAGCATAGCTGTGGTAAGCCATTTTGTTATTTTTCATTATTTGGCTCAGTGGCAGCATGTACAGGTTGAATAGTAGTGGTGCAAGAATTGACCCTTGTGGAACTCCGCATGTCATGGATGTCCACTCAGACTTATGGTCACCTATACTCACATAATAACCTCTCCCTTCTAAGTATGACCTGAACCATTTGAGGACCATTCCGGAAAGCCCAACCCAATTTTCTAGCCTGTCAAGAAGTATGTTGTGGTCAACAGTGTCGAATGCAGCACTGAGGTCGAGTAGTACCAGAATTGATGTTTTGCCTGTATCTGTATTGAGGCGAATATCGTTTATTATCTTTATGAGCGCTGTCTCTGTGCTGTGATGCGGTCGGAAACCAGATTGAAAATTGTCAAAGTATCCGTTTGTGTTCAAGAATTTGTTCAGCTGACTGAAAACAACTCTTTCAATGATCTTGCCTATGAAGGGGAGATTTGAGATTGGTCTGTAGTTGCTCAGTATGGAGTTATCCAGATTTCTTTTTTTCAGGAGGGGCTTAACTACTGCGGTTTTAAGGGAGTTTGGAAAAGTCCCAGAAAGAAGTGAGGCGTTTACCACTTCTAGGAGATCTGCTTCTAGACAGTTAAACACACTTTTGAAAAAAGGAGTGGGGAGTGTATCAAGGGCGCAGGTTGATGTTTTTAGGTGCTGTACCGTTTCTTCTAAAGTTTTACCATCAATTGCTTCGAAATCAGTCATAGTTTGTGGTCTGATCTGACTCACCCCAGAGCAACTCAAGGATGTGCTGATCGCATTTCTGATATTATTGATTTTCTCAGAGAAGAAGAAAGCAAACTCACTACATTTGCTGTCTGAGAGCATTTCATTGGGAATGTGACTCGGGGGGTTTGTTAGTCTCTCTACAGTAGCAAAAAGAGTGCGCGTGTTGTTTATGTTTCTGTTTATAATATTTGAAAAGAAGGTCTGTCTAGCTTTGCCTAGTTCCATATTGAAAGCACGAAGACTGTCTTTATAGATGTTGTAATGGACTACAAGTTTTGTCTTTCGCCACATGCGCTCATCTTTCCTGCATTGTCTTTTCATTAATTGCACTGCTGTTGAGTTTCTCCATGGTGCTTTTTGTTTGCCACTCTTTTTTCTGACTTTCACAGGAGCAATATCATCAATTACACTCTTAACTTTTGAGTTAAAAGAGTCAAGGAGAAAATCAACAGAGTCTGCAGATATGCTTGGTGTTAGAGATATAGCCTTCATAAACAGCACACTAGTGTTCTCATTTAAGCATCTCTTTTTGACAGAGACAGTGCTAGTTTCAATGGCAGGAGAGATTGATATATCAAAGAAAATACAGAAATGATCAGACAGTGCCACATCCTTAATAATTATCGATGAAATGTTTAGACCCTTACTGATGAGTAAATCTAGAGTGTGTCCACGATCATGTGTGGGTCCGTGTACATGTTGTGTCAAATCAAAAGTGTTAAGAACAGTCATGAGATCTTTTGTTGTACTGGATTCGGGATTGTCAATGTGAATGTTAAAATCCCCAGCAATAGCAAAACAGTCATACTCAGATGAGATTGCTGATAACAGCTCTGTAAAGTCATCAATAAAAGCTGGGCAATATTTTGGAGGCCTGTAAATAATGATAAGCAGGATGCGTGGAGCACCTTTTAGCACAATGCCCAGATATTCTAGAGACAAATAGTCACCAAATGATACTTGTTTACATTGATAGACATCTTTAAAAAGAGCAGCGACCCCCCCCTCCCCTTCTGACTGCCCTGCAGACACTCATAAAAGTAAAGTTAGGAGGGGCTGTTTCATTGAGGACTGTTGCACTGCAGCTGTCTTCTAGCCACGTTTCATTTAGAAGCAAAAAATCTAGGTTGTTTGTGGTTATTAAGTCGTTGACTAGAAATGATTTGTTTTTAATGGAACGGATGTTTAAAAGTGCTAACTTAATAGTATTAATTTTAATTTTTCCCCCACAGTAATCTTATTTTGACAAGTAACAGGCCGCAGATTAGATGGGTTAGCCATACGGCCTGAGAAGGTCTTAGTCTTTCTATCACGTAACAGAACAGAAATAGGGACAGATACAGGCACAATGGGTTCCCGCTTGTTTTGTAAACGTTTGATAAGGTTGCTGTTGAAGTTGCGAGGACCCAGAACACGTCACTGAGAGCTGGTATCAGTTGTTTTTGGTGCAGATGGAGGAGGGTGTGTGCCCTGGCGTTGTGATCGGAGAAATCTCACAGGAGGAGGGGCAGAGCGAGCTGGGCCCACAGTCTTTAGTGGTTTTGGGGATCGACGCAGAAACGGGGATGCTTAGGAGAGGAATAACATGTCTGGTGAGGGGGGCTGTTTCTCTGGTGTTACCGGAGGCTGCAATATGTTATCGTCCAGTTCATGGAGTGACTTAGACGTTTCTTCCAGCTTGTTTCTCAGACCACACATAAGGTGTAAGAGTTCACCAGTCTCACCCCCGATGGTTCCCATTTTTACCAGTGCCTCCACAGACTCCACAGTCTGGGCTGAGATGTTACTGTTTAGTGCCTCGATCTGTGTCACTTGGAGCAGTTCAAATCCGTCGCAGTGTGTCTGTGGTGAGCCCTGAGGGTGGGGCTCAGATGGGAGTGTGTCCATGAGAAGTGGTTGTTGTGGCTGCGTGGTGTTATCATTGTCCTTGTGGGGTGTATCAACCGCATGCCCATTCAGATGCTGAAATGAAGTCCTGTGCTCGTCCATACTCTGTACTGGAGTGTGTGTGCCATCCAGGTTGAGTGTGTTAGCACACACAGCTGAAGGATGATGAAGGGAAAAATAAATATTGTCCTTTAGTACTCTTGCACCGAGTTTGTTTGGGTGGAGGCCATTTGCTGTAAACAGTTGTCTCTGACTCCAGAAGAGATTAAAGTTGTCGATAAAGTTCACTCCCTTCATGTTGCAGGTTTTTTGCAGCCATGTATTAAGCCCAAGTAGCCGTGAGAACCTATTTGTTCCCCTTGCTGGAAGTGGTCCACTGATGAACGGCTGAGCTTTCAGTTTTCTTAGTGTTTCAAAAAGTTCATTGAAATCCCTCTTAAGGAGTTCTGACTGCTCTCTCTGAATATCGTTCTTCCCCACATGAATGATAAGTCGATTTGCAGTCTTATGTTTCATCAGAATGTTCTTAAGTTCCCTGTTGACATCAGAAACTGTTGCTTGTGGAAGGCAGCATGTAGTTGTATCCCTGCTGCTAATGTTTCTGACTGCGGAGTCACCCACTATCAGAGTCCTGGGCTCGGCTGCCCTCTGAGCTGAGGGCCGCTGTCTGCTCGACCTTGAGCGCCTGTTAGCATCAGTGTTAGCTACGCGCTGATTCGATCTGTGTTCAGTCACATTCATCACGTTTGGGGATTCCTCACCCACATTCATTAACACTTCAAATCTGTTTTCAAGATGTATATTTGGTGTTATTAAACAAGTGTTTGTAATCCTTGTGTCTGGGGTAGAGCATGCTACTGCGGCAATATGTGATGATCGTGACAATCTGATGTCTCGAGCGCCTTTGGGTCTCGCTCCCTGTTTGTGCCATCGATTAGTGTGTTGATCAGTTACTTGTTTCTCTAGCTGTTGAGTAGCACTACATTTATGGGACTCACCGACAGTGTGTAGACGGCGTTCATGATGAAGCTCTGCTGTGTGATTCGTCTGGTTAGATGGTTCCGCAAATAACTTTGTTTCAAGAACTGCAATCCTTTGTAAAAGTCTGTGGCAGTTTGTGCAGCAAGTAGTTTCTTGTCATTGAATGGCTTTCCGGAGGTAAATGTAATGTTGCGTGACATATTGTTCTCAAGCTTGACGTCTTTCTGCGGTTGAAACACTGATGGATGATCACATGACACAGGATTGATGTCAGTCAGTTGTTCTGGATCTTCTGATGTTCATTGATGTTTATTTGCTGCTGTAACTCGTAGTGAAGAGGAAGAGATGCCGCTTGAACTGAGGCGCTACAGCGATCTGTCACGCCACATTAAACAGAGGAAAACACATTTATTGAGTGAATCTCAGAATCAAACGGACAGAATTTGAGGCTTTGTTTTGTCATATTGAGAGTGACCTGCTCTGAGTTGTGTGTCGGCGTGTGGTCAGTGTCCTCTTTGCTCTGAGATGTGTTTTTTCAGTCTTTGACTGGAGACGTCACACATAATAAACACACGTGACTGACAAAGACAGAGTGTGTCAAGTCAAGTCAACTTTATTTATATAGCGCTTTTACAATGCAGATTGAAAACGCTGATGTCATCAGCTCATTTCAATGATCATACAGTGACAATGTGGGCAGATCAGTCATTTAGTGGAACATTTAGTGTCCCCAACTGAGCAAGCCGAGTGTGTGAGTCTCACACTGATGAGAGTTGCCAGCCCTGCTATAATAATAGAAACATAAAACACACATTAAGACTTGCTAATAGTCAAAGATCTGCCCGATTACACACAAACATGGCTTTTAAATGTGTAGTTCTGAATAAACCGCATTTGAAATATTCCAGACACAGAAATATACATCCATTTCAGATCCATGTTAATATTACGAGAAATATTAAATGAAATATAAAATGCAAAGTTTTTATAATGATGTTTTTATATTTACTCTGTTTATGTTTTTATGTGTAATGTTCTTTTAATAACATTAATAAACCCAACCCTAAGCCTTTAATATATTATTAACTTTCTAATGAGTTTTGAGAATGATTTTAATATTTCCATAACATAAACACACATGACATCATGTAAACGGTCAGGAATTGTTATTGTGGGAATATTATTTTAATATCTCACAGAACTTTAGTGATTTATTCATCATAATAATGAGTAAAGGATGTTATAAGAACGTTTTATGATGACATGAAAACATCAAATATTAGAGTTTTTCAATCTCTAGGACTCATTTCTCAATCCTCAGGTCACTTTATCTGAACTCTTCAGTGATCACATCAGTCTATGAGGAGAAACGTCTCGGTTACGTATGTAACCCTCGTTCCCTGAGGAGGGAACGGAGACATACGTTAGTGACTAACAAAGGGGGGCTTTGCTTAGAAGCCAATTACCTTCGAGAATTCAACAGTGCCCAATGGCAGTGCCAATGCCATGGGCATGCGGAATTTGCATGCGTAACTCCGCCCCACCTCGTGGGTATATAAGGAAGTACGCTGGCAACATCGCATTATGTTACTGCTGCAGGAGCCAAGACTGAACTCCGCGTTCCAGCAGCACAGCTGACGTGGCAAAGGAAACGTACCTCTCCGTTCCCTCCTCAGGGAACGAGGGTTACATACGTAACCGAGACGTTCCCTTTCGTTCAGTCACTACGACGTACGTTAGTGACTAACGAATGGGGGTTCCAATACAACAACGCCACTCAGCTGTCATCCAGTGTCCTGCGTAAGTGTGAGTACCCTGTCGTAAGACTAGTATGGACGAAGGACTCCACTTATCACAGAAATACCAAGGTACACTGGGAAGCATATCCCAGTGAGGGAATGCCAAGATGCCTACCCGTGGGGAGGACTTAGAGAATACACATATGACCCGCTAAGGGCTGCATATGGAAGAACTCTAGGGTACCAGCCGAAGGTGGATTTTTAACCCTAGGGGTGGCAGGGACTTGCCAAGGGAAAGACACCTGCTCGCTGAGGAGGCTTACGGTGGAAATACTCGTGTGGGGGTCGCCGGAGGGGAACCAAGCACACGGAGCACCTGGCCGGACATGAGGGTCTGGGCTGGAAAGGGCAGACTGAACTGATGTCGGCGTCAGCAGTGCTGGAGGAGCTCAGGGCTCTCGGGGAGCTCACCTGAGGAAAAATATCGCACGTATCCAGTCCGTGGAGTGGAATGGCGAGCATGCAAAGACACCTGAGCCTGGCCCATTACCGGCCACCCGTAGGGGCGAGTACATAGTCGGACACTGGCTCCACTCGGAGATTATAGAATCTGGCGAATGTGTTAGGTGTCGCCCAGCCTGCAGCTCTGCAGATGTCTGTTAGCGAGGCGCCATGTGCTAAAGCCCAAGAGGAGGCCACACTCCGAGTGGAGTGTGCCCTGACCCCAAGGGGACATGGTCGACCTTGCTGCTGGTAAGCCAAAACAATGGTGTCCACTATCCAGTGAGACAACCTCTGCTTTGAGAGAGCTCTTCCCTTCCGCTCTCCACCATAACAGACAAAGAGCTAGTCTGAGGTCCTGAAACATCGCGTACTGTCTACATAGGCGCGGCGAGCACGTACTGGACAGAGCAATGCCAAGGCTGGGTCTGCCTCCTCCAAAGGCAGCGCTTGCAGGTTCACCACCTGGTCTCGGAACGGAGTGGTGGGAACCTTGGGCACATATCCGGGCCGGGGTCTCAGGATCACGTGAGAGTTACCGGGCCCGAACTCCAGGCACGCTTCGTCAACCGAAAATGCCTGCAGGTCCCCAACCCTCTTAAGAGAGGCCAATGCGGTCAGCAGAGCCGTCTTCATAGACAGAAATTTAATCTCAACCGACCGCAAAGGCTCAAAGGGAGGCCTCTGCAGAGCACTTAAGACTACTGAGAGGTCCCAAAAGGGAACGAGAGGAGAGCAAGGAGGATTCAGTCTCCTCGCTCCCCTCAGGAGCCTGATGAGCAGGTTGTGCTGACTTACCTTTTTGTCTCCCAGGAGATCGTGGTAGGCAGATATTGCGGCCACGTACACTTTAAGGGTGGAGGGAGACAGCCTACGCTCCAACCCCTCCTGGAGAAACGATAGCACGGACCCGATCGGGCATTTCCAGGGGTCTTCTTGGCGGGAAGAACACCATGAGACGAAGAGGTTCCACTTCAACGCATAGAGACGTCGTGTAGACTCAGCTCTAGCGGAAGTGATGGTAGCGACCACCGCAGGTGGAAGGCTACTCAAACCTGCCACGTCCCGTCCAGAAGCCACACGTGGAGCTTCCAGAACGCCGGACGCGGGTGCCAAAGGGTGCCCCATCTCTGAGTGAGGAGGTCCGGTCTCAGAGGAATAGGCCAGGGAGGGGCTGTCGCAAGGAGTAGCAGTTCTGAGAACCAGGTCTGGCCGTGCCAATACGGGGCGACCAAAATGACCTGCTCCTTGTCCTCCCTGATCTTGCACAGTACCCGTGCAAGAAGGCTCACTGGGGGAAACGCATACTTGCGTAGCCCGGGCGCCAGCTGTGCTGTCTGTCCTGACTAGTACATGTTGACCCCTCAGCAACGCTCGGAAGCGGTGCAGGGCGAACCGTACTGCCAGTAACTCGAGGAAATTGACATGCGAAATGCGCTTGGGTCCTGTCCAGGAGCCCGCGGCTGCTTGTCCATTGCACATGGCACCCCAACCCATGGATAATGCATCTGTTGATACAACAACATGCCTGGAAACTTGTTCTAAGGACACTCCGGTCCGTAGAAAACTGAGGTTCGACCACGGGGTGAGAGTCTGTAAGCAGGCCCGAGTCACTTGTACCCGGAGCGTGCCAGACCGCCATGCCCATCTCGGGACTCGATCGCGTAGCCAGTGCTGAAGCGGTCTCATATATAGCAATCCGAGCGGCGTCACCGCGGCTGCGGAAGCCATACGCCCCAGGAGCCTCTGAAACAGTTTCAGTGGAACCGCACTCTTGCCCTCGAGTTGACGAAGGCAAGTCAGCAGAGACTGTGCGCGCTCGAAAGCTGTGTGCACATGGCAACCGAGTCGATATCCATACCGAGAAAAGAGATCCTCTGCACGGGGCAAAGTTTGCTCTTCTCCCAGTTGACCCGAAGGCCCAGACGGGCTAGGTGATGGAGCACCTGATCTCTGTGTCCGCAAACCTGTTGGGCGTCCCGGTGTGGGGGCACGGTTAACTGCTGCATTAACTGTACGTGTTTAATAGCCTCAGTCTGCTTCTGGGCGATTGAAAACTGTTGGGCGAAGTCTTCAACCGCCCCGCTGAAGAGGCCGGCCTGGGATATGGGGGCATCGAGGAACCGGGTTCGCTCGGTGTCCCGCATATCGGCCAGGTTCAGCCACAGGTGTCTCTCCTGGACCACGTTTGTGGACATCACTTGACTCATGGAGCGTGCGGTCACCTTCGTCGCCCAGAGAGCGAGGTCGGTGGCGGCACGCAGCTCATTTAAGAGCCCCGGATCAACTCTACCCTCGTGCATGTCCTTGAGGATCCTGGCCTGGTAGACCTGAAGGATCGCCATGGCATGCAAAGAGGCGGCAGCCTGCCCCGCGGCTCTGTGCGATTTCGCCACCAAGGTTGATGTGAATCAACAGGCTTTGGAGGGGTGCTTAGGATCGCCACGCCATGTTGAAGCGCTCTGTGGACACAGTTGCATTGCAACAGACCGTTCAACTGGGGGGACCCCAGTGTACCCGTTGGCCGCGGCCCCATCAAGGGTAGAGAAGGCGGAGGAAGTCGCCGAACGGTCGCGGGAAGACAACGGGGACTTCCAGGACCGCGTGAGTTCCTCATGCAGCTCGGGAAAGAAAGGAATTGGGGGCGGGGACTGACGGGTGTCAGCGCGGGCTCCCAAAAACCAATCATCCAGCCGCGAGCGCTCGGGACAGGGCGGAGGGTTCCACTCTATCCCGAGCGTCGCGGCTGCCCAAGACAGCATGGCTGTCAGCTCTGGGTCCGACTCGGGCAATGCTGGAACGCCCGAGGGCGGCAACACAGCCGAGTCATCATCCTCAGAGGACTCTAGACCACCTTGTGATGCGGTGACCGACATCGCATCCTCCTCCGGAGTGCCAGACGAGATACGCGGGGGGGCCGAAGCAGGCCCCGCGATCTGCGTCTGACCACTCATGGGTTGCAGTGTGCAAGAGGGGGGTGTGGCCCGAGGCATGAGCGTCGGGGCTTTGTTCCACACCGTCACCCTCAGGTCACCCTGACCACCAGCCGAAGTACTGGGTCTCGGGGACTCAGTAGATCGGGGTGTGGTAGAGGGGACTCTCACCTCATTACGAAGGTCATGGAGTCTTGACCGCAACACCGCGATGGTCATGTTCCCGCAGTGGGAACATGACTCATCCACAAACGCTGCTTGAGCATGCTGAACGCCCAAGCATACCAAGCAGTGATTGTGCCCATCGAAAGAGGATAGCGACCGGCCACACCCAGAAGTACACGGACGAGACATCCTGAAAAGGACGCGTCACGTGTAAGCTCTTTTGTGAGAGGAAGCTTCGCAGAGAACGCCGAAGCGCCCAGGGACCACAGACCAGCTGTCTAGCGGACCAATGCGCAGATCAGCAGGCATGCAGTATGTAATCGCTGGAACGCGCCGTAAACCCAACGCCTCTGGAAAGCTGCTCGTCTCGAAGGCTGACAAAGACTCAGATCAGGCTTGAAGGAGTGAAGAGATACTCTTGGCTCCAAAGCAGAAACATAATGCGATGTTGCCAGCGTACTTCCTTATATACCCACGAGGTATTGGAACTGCATTGGGTGCTGTTAAATTCTCGAAGGTAATTGGCTTCTAAGCGAAACCCCCATTCGTTAGTCACTAACGTACGTCGTAGTGACTGAACGAAAGGGAACTGAGGATCATTTATCATTGACACAAAATACATTCAGTGACCACATCTCTCACACACACTCACTCACACACACACACACACACACACACACTCTCACACACACACACACATTCACTCACACACACACACACACACTCTCTCACACACACACACACACACACACACTCTCTCTCACACACACACACACACACACACACACACACACACACACACACACACACACTCGTCTAGTGTCTGTTGTTCTAGATGTTTCTCTCTTCTTGTGTTCAGGGGCCTGTGATCTCACACTGGATCCAAACACAGCACACACTCGTCTCGTTCTGTCTGAGGGGAACAGGAAGGTGAAGTGTGTGAGAGAGGATCAGCCGTATCCTGATCATCCAGAGAGATTTGATGATGTTCCTCAGGTTGTGTGTGGAGAGAGTCTGACTGGACGCTGTTACTGGGAGGCTGAATGGAGCAGATGGGCTGGTATATCAGTGACATATAAAGGAATCAGCAGGAAAGGATGGAGTAAAGACTGTGTGTTTGGATCCAATGACAAATCCTGGAGTCTGTGCTGCTCTGGTAACAGATTCTCTGTCTGTCACAATAAGAATAGGACTGTTATACATGCCATCAGTTCATCCTCTCAGAGAGCAGGAGTGTGTGTGGACGTGTCGGCCGGCACTCTGTCCTTCTACAGCGTCTCTGACACACACACACTCACACACTTACACACACTCAACACCACATTCACTGAACCCCTCTGTGCTGGATTTGGGGTTTATTCTGATTCTTCAGTGTCTCTGTGTCAGATTAAACACACACACACACACACACACACACGAGTGTAAATCCTCTTTCTAACGTTCACATGCACACACTCATCAAATCTCACATAATTAATTAAATAAGTTAATCAATGTGTTTTTTCATTATTATGTTGAAGTTATGAATCTAGATCACACTCACACACACACACACACACTCTCTCACTCACACACACACACACACACTCTCACACACACACACACACTCACTCTCGAACACACACTCACACACACACACACACACACACACACACACACAAACACACTCTCTTTCACTCACACACACACTCTCTCACACACACTCACACACTCTCTCTCACACACACACATTTGAATGCTTTTATTTGGATCTGAAAGACATTGCAATGTGTAGTAGTTTTTGGTTCGTGTGGCTGTGGGAAGGAAGAAGACAAGGGTCGGCTTTCTGGGACTCGTAAGTGCTCTTTTTATTTTCTCCTTCGGTCACTCAATAAACTGTGTGCACATCGCACAAAAACATAAAACAATAATCAAACTCTCTTTTCACTTCGTCTGTTTTATCAGCAGTTCCTCTCTGCGTGGCTGTGTGCATACGAGTCCCAGTGAGTCTCTCTCTCTCTCATCTCTCTCTCTGCTGCAGCTTATAAGCAGTCTCTCCAGCCAATTACTGCAATCAGAGACAGGTGTTACTTATTTGCACTTGACCCACTTACCAACCGCTCGGCCCTGCTCTCTCTCTCCCGCTACAGACCTCGCAAAACCACGCCCCCTCCTCCACACAATGAAAACAAGATCCAAATACTCTGGGAAGAGTCATTGACAAAGTGACAGATCTACAATACATGGCTCACACAATTTTACAGGTCCTTCCATTTATAATACTGAAAACATTAAGGATAAATAAAACATCTCCTTCTCCATATCTTCATGCTCCGTATGGTTGCTGAAACGGAACAAAATTTTGCAAGCCTTTTTGCCTCCTTTTTTTGCAGCCCCCCCAACTGCATCCCCCTGACCACATTCTGATGGACATGGCCTAAACTCCCAAACACCAGAGTTATTCATGTACAGCTGTCTCCCAGTCTGTGAATGAGATCTACCAGTGGTTGATATTTCAGTAGTTTGGAATAGTAACAAGTATCCATATACAGGTCAAAGCAGCAGCCCACCTCAAAGACACACACAGATTTCATAACCTCTTTTACAATCACAATGTCAGGAGTATTGGGAATGTTTTTAAAGTAGTCACTGTCCGATGTGTTCTGATGAAACCAGTTAACCTGTACAGTGCTATGTTGGTGAATCTGAATATCATGTCCATAGATTAACTTTTTCAAGTCCTTTGCCACCAGATCAACCAGACGGTCATGTCTGGCCACATGGAGTCCTTAATTGTGGCATCCGTTCAGTATGTGAGCAACGGTCTCATTCTCCTGCTGAGTCGGGTGTAATATACAGTAGGGCTCATGCTGTGATGGATACTGTAGGGCCCGCGAAATTGGTCCAATCTGCCGGTTCGCCAATACACGGGGAAGGTCTCACGTGTTCTGTCCTCACTCATGCAAAGTATTGGTTGGTTAAATTTGTAATATATTAATCATATATTTACTCGTTTATTTCATCTGACTCCATAAATGAAAGGTTTTAATAATATCTGTGCCTCACTAAAAGTGAGCGAATGTTTGACTATTCCTTTTAACCATTAAGTGAACAAAGTCAAAATCAGTTAGAATAATCAAATGTAACAATTTATTATGTCAGGTAAATGTATCATGCCAATTTCATTATCAATTCAAAGATAATCGATACAAAACATCAAATGCTCAGGAATAAAGAGAAGATGCAAACCCAACTTTAAGAAATACGTGAGGCTGAGCGATTTCTTTCTCTCAGCCTCACGGGCCGATCTGAAGTACAGGAAAGGCCCCGAACTCTCTGCTGCATCTCATGAAATAGTCAGACCTCTTTCACATGGAAACATGTGCTAACAAAAGAAATGTGCATGCAGTGGTCGCACCTTCATGGGGGTGGGTGACCATTTGCTTCCTTTCTAAGTCAGTTATCCATAAACTCTTAAAACCTTATTACCTTTTATTTTATCTATCTGGATATGAGATATCTGTACCACTCACTTTGAGACATTTCAAATTACACCAAAAACATAACAGTCAATGATAAACATTCACATTAAACCATATTCTTGTGTGAGTTCTTAGTAGTTCGTGGAAGTGAGGTCGTATGGGGGACCCCGTATTTTCAGTCTTACACAGACGACTTACTAATTCTGTCTAAAACACCAGAAGGTCTCCATGAACAACCTAGACATCTTAACTAAATACTGCCAGGACTGGTCCTTAAAAGTCAACTTCCAAAAATCCAAGATCATGATTTTCCAGAAGAAACCCAGAAATCTGGAACATAAACATATGGAGATGGTGGTCCAGTGGGTTAAACCCAGCAGAAGTGTGCAGAAGGTTGCTGGTTCGATCCCAGCGGTCATCACCAGTGTGTCTTTGAGCAAGGCACTTTACTCCACATTGCTTCAGGGGGATTGTCCCTGTAATAAGTGCACTGTAAGTCGCTTTGGATAAAACCGTCTACCAAATGCATAAATGTAAACATATATTTACAGTAAACAACACCACAATTCAACACATTTTACATTATAATTATCTTGGTCTGGTTTTAACACCCACTGGAAACTTTAAATTAGCAATTAATACATAACTTGCAAAAGCCCGCAGAACCCTGCACACCATACGGATGAAATTATTTAAAATAAACATCCCCATTAGAATCTGGACAAAGATCTTTGATAGCGTCATTCTGCCCATTGCACTGTATGGAAGTGAGGTCTGGGGTCCAGCGACTAACTACTGCCATAAGGTCTGGGACAAACACCCTGTAGAAGGTCTCCATGTGGAGTTCTGTAGGAACATCCTCCACGTCCACAGAAACACACCAAACAATGCATGTAGGGTGGAGCTAGGCCGACTTCCCCTTAATCTAACAATTAAAAAAAGAGCCTTGAAGTTCTGGATCCACCTACACTCAAGTTCTGAAGATGATCTTCATTTTAAAGCCCTACAAACACAGAAAATTCATCTTTGTGTACTGGTTTCAGAACTGATTAACAAAGTGTATACCACTGCTCCTGTAAAACATGCAAAAATCAAAGAAATTATGAAAAATGAGAAGGAGACATATATGCAGCATTGGAAACATCAAACCAAAGAGCAAAGCAGTCTCCAGTGTTATCTGGGTCTGAACAGAGAGTACAGTCTGGCTAACTATCTGGTCTCAGTCAGGAACACAACACACAGAGCATTATTAACAAAGTACAGACTGAGTGAGCACACACTGGCCATAGAGAGAGGGCGTCATAAGAAGACGTGTCTGCCGACAGAAGAGCGGATCTGTAGTGAGTGTAGATCAGGAGCAGTGGAGACGGAGGCACACTTCCTCCTCCACTGTGATAAATACACACCCCTACGAGACTCACTGTATAGTCATATCCAACACATAATCCCTGACCTCCAGTCACTCCATGATCCTGAAAAACTGAAGATCTTACTCGGTGAAGGACCTGCTTCCCCTTACATAGCACAGCATATCTATAAATGCCACAAATTAATATGGATTGAGTGAACACGTCCAGATTAATAATATTATTAATATATGTATATATAAATATAAATGTGAATGTGTTTTATATATGTATTTGTTTTGCTTTGTGAAATGCTTTGGCAATATGTTCCCATGTATGTCATGCAATAAAGCACAATTGAATTGAATTGAATTGTGAGAGAGAGAGAGAGAGAGAGTGAGAGAGAGAGGTCAAAATACCTCTCCAGGCTAGTATTCTCTCGGTTATGTGAACAGTTGAGAAAGAAGCCAGATGTGTGTCAGTATATTCGGTCCATTTTAAAGTGACAGCAGCCTAATATTCCTGCTGATGTCTGTGTCATTAATGTTATTAAATTAAATAGGCCTAATTATTACATTTCTGTACCTGAATACTACTGTTAGACTTTGTAACTTTCTTATATAGTATTTTCTTTCTTTCTTTCTTTCTTTCTTTCTTTCTTTCTTTCTTTCTTTCAAACAACAAACAATAAAAAATAAAATAAAATATGAACATACAATAATTGTGTTACCACATAACAAACAAAACAATATCTAAGAATAACCATCAATTCATTACGTGTGCGAAAAGGAGCGGGCTTGTTATTTACCCACCCCTTATACAACCATTCAAAATTCCGTTATATATTTTCCTATATATACACTATATCTTCATAGCACAATAAACAAAATGTTTTGCTTTTTGCAAAATAAAGAAAACAAACATGATGCGTGATCTGCAGCCTCTCTCTCAAAGACATTCATTCAGATGGTCTTCAGAAAAGGACCTCTAGCTTAGTGAATACTTGTCTCGCAAACATGAGACATATGTCTAAAGAAACGCTGAAATGTCAGGTTTTAAACAATGTAAACCAAATTGAAAACAAATATTCTGTGTTTATGTAATCTGTGTGAAAGAGATTGATGTCAGTCACCCGCGAGCCACTTCATTATCCGCTAATGCGACCACGCCCAGACAGAGTGCGCTCTTTCAGATTCAAAACTGACGATCCCCGCATCAACGCCCACATCAACTCATACAAACACATCTAGTGAAGCACTGTAATGTTACTTCAGGTACATCGTTTTGAGACGCGTTTGAGCAGTAATCCTGGATTTATTCTCCTCATGAAAAGCTATTAATTTCTAAGAGCAACTGATTGTAAGGCAGGTAAGTTTATTCTGTTACCATCTGTGAATATTAAATGCAAAAAGACCGTTTAAATATGAGTCCTGCGGCAACATTAAATGTCATACACCCAAGACTGTTTAGACAATATTTATTTGGCCTGTTTTGGACAGATTATAATGTGTTTATTGTAAAAGAGATTATAGTGTCACTTCAATAAAGCTTTTATTCGCACATGTCTGCTCAGATGCTATAAATATAGTACCAGTCAAACGTATTTTGCTTCATATTGATGTTTAAATATTGTAGCCTAATGGTATTTTTTTTTTAATTGAATATCAAAGTTTATCAGAAATGATTCTGGAGTTTTGTTTTGTAGAAAGTGATTTTTTGTTTTGTAGAAAGTGAATTGCTTTCTTTAAAGTGAATTTCGTTTTGTATAAATTATATCTTAATTAAATGTTTTTTATTTTAGTATGACTACTTTTAAAAACATAAAAAAATAGTAAAAAAAAATGCATTTACTAGATAAGGACAATTTCAACTAAATAAGAAGAGCATCTTTTTGCTCTCTCAGTCAGAAGCTCATTCATTATGCAGCTCATAATGTGGGCTATTATGTTCTTTTGTCATCTCAGGTGAGATTCCAGCATTATTCATTAGCTATCACGCCTCCTTGCATACAGGCTTTGTGAATAAAAACTGTCTTACAAATTGTAAATGAATATATTGTTGTATGTGAATGAGTAGGCTCAATGATTCTCACATCAGTTTGAAGCAAAAACTCTAGGCAATAACAGCCATTGGTCAAAAGTCATAGACAAGCTGCAGGCCATTTGAAGTTCATCCCCGGGCCGGACTTTGGACACACTTGTCATGCTATAACTCGTAAAGCATTCAAATGTCCAGACAGTCTTGCTGAGGGTTTTTTTGACACATTCATGATCATTACTTTTGCTGGTGTTCTGTGACAAGCTTTATGCATGCACTTGAGTGCTTAATTTATATTTATATTTTAAGGCTCATTATTATGGTTTAGTATTTCTTTATAATCCAGAACAATGACGAAAATAATGAAAAATAATGACGAACGAACAACAAGGAAGAACAAAAAATTAACATACAGTACACATAGTGTATATACAAGCAAGACATTGTTGTTAGTCACCAGTTTTACTAGTTACCAGTGTTACGACAACACAACATTGGTGTCCATTTTCAGGCCTTCCCGTTTGGGGTTCTCCAGTGCTGGAAATATGTGTCATAAAGCTCTTTCCTGATCATAAACCTTCTTTTTCCGTTGATATTCCTCCGACCTTTTGTATTTTGTAATGTCTCTCATCCATCTCTCTTTCTACAGTCCCCTCGTGAAATTCAGATCGGTCACACCAATACTGACAAAAGTCCAGCAGAACACGCATTCGCAATGTTCAGAGGATTATACGGACTGAATGAGAGGAGGCGGGTGCGTGTCACTCGCTGTCGGTCGGAGAGGAGAGCGCAGCTGATAGCGATACTGTAGAAAATGAGTATTGTATCGTTTCAGATATTTCAGTATCGATACATAGCGAAATATCAATATTTTTGACAACACTATTAGGTATACACACAGGTTCGAAGACTCGTTCTCTCGCCCCCTACAGTGCAAGGTGAAAGTCATCATAGCTTGCGTAGTATAGACCCAGCTCCCAATGGGAAAAAATGGGTCATAATTATTGCATAAACATTAATTATAAATCATAAAATTATCTCAAAACACAAAAAAAAAAAAAAAAAAAAAAATACTATTGAACAAAAATATATTTCATTGATTTTACTCAAAACATTTATCTTAATCCTTAATGCCTGTTCTTCATTTAGGAGCGTTCCTCTGCCCCCTGAGGGAGCCGTTGAATCCGTAGATAGACAAAATACAGTTAGGGACCAGAGGCATACAGTCACTTTAATACATGGTAAAATTATTTACACTTTGCAGTAGGAGAAGCCCTTATACAGTGTCCTGCCTTATTCAAAAATCTGAATAATGGATGCCACTGTGTCCTGGCTGAGTTTTAGCTGTACTCGTTCACCAGCCTCTCTGTATGATAGCCTGTGGTTTATGACATGGTCTATGATAGTAGCTCTTATTTCATCAGTTACCCTAAATATACCTTGCCCTTTTCCAGACATTCCTCTCGCTTGCCCTTGTCCCACTCCTCTCCCTTGTCCTGGTACTCGTCTTCCTCTCCCTCATGCAGGCCTTTTTTGCAGTTGCGCTATATTGTTCCTTTTTCACACAAGAGCAGCCCAAATAGCAAAAGTTATGCATTTTAAAGCAAAAACACACAAGTGTAAACAAAGCCACAGACGGCACATTCACAGACAGCGCATTCTCTTTGTCTTGTTGTGGCTTTAATGACAGAAAACGCAGATGCTGCATTAATTGCGTTACATATTTTTAACGCGTCAAACTAAATGATGTTCAGAAAATCAGCACTCTTGATCGTGTGATAACTCATATCATAGGCTTATGTTATAAATATAAAAAACAGGAACTCATTGAATGGATATTTTTTAGCATTTTGATGACATTTCTGCCCCAATATAATGAGACAGGAGAGAACGCTCAAAACTTTTCGGATCGCAGAACTTAGTGGAAAATGTATAGAAAAGTATCATTCTCTGTAAAGACACGAGGTGTGAACATATGAGAATTCAAAATCAATATCTTTATAAATGTGAGCTCTTTTGGGCTAAAAGCCTTAATGGAGCTGTTTACTGTAGCCATGTGATCACAAATAAATGTGAGGAGACGCAATTCAATATGTGTGTCCTTGTTTCACATTATTAATGTGAAACAATAATACATTTGATTATGTCCTCAAAGCTCGAAGTCAGACCAATGGTCCGGCCATGCCTCTAACACACACTCACACACATACGCTCACACACAAATTCATGTACACATGCACTCACAAACACACACTCACACATTCGCACATGCACAGTAAATTAATCAAAGCACGTTTAAAACCTCAGCCAATGAAAAATCACAGTTAAACAGAAACTTCATCATTCACAGAAATGTAAATGTGAATTTCTGCAGGACTGCATGAATTATTACATTTTTTAAGTGTGTTTATTGAATTACTACTGATATATTTAATTGAGTAGCATTATTGCTGATGTTTGAAAATCCTATGTGTTTTAATGTGTTAAGACAAATATGAAAATGTTTTTGGTGAGACATATAAAGAGAACTAGATAGATGACGAGGCTGTTTTGATCCATCTGTAGGTTGTCTGGCTGTATGGTGACAGAGGACGGCTGTGGTTTTGTGTCTTCAGCTCTGAGTTCAAACCCCTCACACCTGAGAGAGCTGGATCTGAGCTACAATCACCCAGGAGATTCAGGAGTCAAGCTGCTCTCTGACAAACTGGAGGATCCGAAATGCGCACTACAGATACTCAAGTGTGTCAAACACTGATACTGTCATAATGAACGCATGTGTGCATGATGTATATTTACATGAATGTGTGTTTGTGTGTTTATAGTGTTGATCATGGAGGGGAGATAAGGATCACAGCTGGACCACGAAAGTGTATGTCTACAAACAAACAAACACACACACACACACACACACACACACACACACACACACACACACACACACACACACACACACACACACACACACACACACACACACACACACACACACACACACACACACAAATACACACATGTTGGATTTTCTGTATTTTCTGTCCCCTAAGCCCATACCCCTAAACCTACCCTTCACATAAAACTTTCTCAATTTTTACAATTTTAAATAAGCATAATTTAGAATTTTTTCTCATTTTAACCACTGGCTGGTCTCCACAATGATCTCTGGTTTTACTACCAATGTCCTCACAATGGAGCCCAGCTAACAATATGAGCCCATTTTCAAAACGTTGTGGGAACGTTGATTTGAAATGTTTCTATAATGTTAAAATGTCTGGTTTTCTTGTTATTAATTGAATGTTGTTTAAATGTTACAGTAACATCAGTACACCATGCAAGAATGAGAAGACTTTTACAAGAAAGTTAAGTTTATACTTCCACACAATTAAGAATCATGTAATTGCAAATTTTTTAAATAGTTTTCTATTGGCTGTGAGCATTTTGTGCTCTTTATGTGCCCTGGACACCTTGCATTTTAAAGGGGTGATGAATTGAGAAATCAACTTCAAACCTCAACTTGTGATCCGACTCGTGGAGCTAAAGGTATCGCGCTACAGAGCAATAAACATGCCGGTTCTAGCTCACGTGCATAAGACATTGCACTAGGGATGGGCGATATGGCCTAAAATCCATGTTGCGATATACATTGCAGCCTCTTGCGATAATGATATATATTGCGATATATAAATTATGATAGACCCTTTTCAGAACAGGTTACATAGACACTAAGGAAAGCCAAACAATAAGGAAACATATTTCAAACAAACTTTCTTACCTGCAGCCTAATGTAACGTATTTGGTTTTAAACATTTTGTTCTCTTATTGAAATGAAAATTGGTGTCTTGTTAATAAAGGATCGGATACTGTGAATTAGGGAATAGGTGTAACATGAATCCACTGGAGAGGCAAGTTTGCGAACCCAAGTGCAGTTTATTCCAAAATCAAAATTCAAAACATAAAAAGAAGACTTGACTTGGCAATACAATAACAGACTAGACTTTACTTGACTTTACAACAGAAATTCACCATCAGTGGTTACACGATCAATATCAGACAAAGACACATGGCAAACATGAGGGCTTAACCCTCTCGAGTCGAAGGTCTCGCCAGTGCGATCGGCTCTCTTTTTTTCTTATCAGTGCCAAAGAGACTCAAATAACTCTGTCGTTTTTACCATTTAGGCAAGTGTTATACATCATTATAATCTGTTAAGTTAGCTATTAAGCTATTTGTGTACAGTCACAATAAAAACAAAATGTTTTGCTTTTTGCAAAAAAAAGAAAACAAACATGATGCGTGATTTGCAGCCTCTCTCTCAAAGACATTCATTTAGATAGTCTTCAGAAAAGGACCTTAGTGAAAACTTTTCTCACAAACATGAGACATATGTCTAAAGAAACGCTGAAATGTCAGGTTTTAAACAATGTAAACCAAATCGAAAACAAATATGCTGTGTTTATGTAATCTGGTTGAAAAGTCATAGATGTCAGTCTTCTCGAGCCAGTTTATTATCTGCTAATGCGACCACGCCCACGGAGCACGCGCTTTATTGAGATTCAAATACTGAGACGGCCACACATCAACTCAAATAAACACATCAAGTACTGCTATAGCCTACTTCAGCTACATCATTTTGACACGTTTTGAGAAGAAAAGCCCATGAAGAAACCTAATGAAAAGCTGTTCATTTCTTAAAGCAAGGGCTGATTGTAAGGTAGGCTTTATTGTGTTAAGTTTATTCTGTTAGCATCTGTGAATATTAAACGCACAAAGACCGTTTAAATATGAATCCTGCTGCATGTCATACATGCAAGACTGTTTAGACAAGATTTATTTGACCTGTTGTGGACACATTATAATGTGTTTATTGTAAAAGAGATTACAGCAATAAAGCTTTTATTCACAAATGTCTGCTCAGATGCTATAAATATAGTACCAGTCATACATATTTTTCTTCATATTGATGTTTCAATATTATAGCCTAATGTTATTTTTTTAATTTAATATCAAAGTTTGTTTTATCGAGTTAAAGGGTTAGTTCACCCAAAAATGAAAATGATGTCATTAATTACTCACCCTCATGTCGTTCGACACCCGTAAGACCTCCGTTCATCTTCGGAACACAAATTAAGATATTTTTGTTGAAAGCTGAGGCTGAGAAAGGCCTCAGATAGGCCTCCATAGGGATTCAGTACTTTTGCACTCACAAGACCCATAAAAGGCACTAAAAACGTCGTTACAAAGTCCATCTCACTACAGTGGCGCAACAATAATTGTACAAAGTGACGACTAGTTTTTGTGCGCAAAAAAAAAAAATCAAAATAACGACTTTATTCAACACAAACTTTGGCATCTGCCGTGGACTCACGAAGCACCATGACGCATGCGCGAGAAAATGACGCAGATCCGGCGTTCGGACACATAACCCAGAAGCGAGGAGGAGATTTGTTTACAAGCAGAGGAAGACGCGCCGTATCTAAGCTGTTGAATTCTACATTGATCGTGCTTTAGGTCTCGGCGTAGTGCTCAAAATGGAACTAAAGTGCACATTTCATGGATTCCCGAACGCCGGCGCTACGTAATATTCTCGCGCATGCGTCATGGAGTTCACAGGAGAGGCCAAAGTTTGTGTTGAATAAAGTCGTTATTTTGATTTTTTTTGCGCACAAAAACTAGTCGTCACTTTGTACAATTATTGTAGAGCCACTGTAGTGAGATGGACTTTGTAATGACGTTTTTAGTGCCTTTTATGGGTCTTGAGTGCAAAAGTACCGAATCCCTATGGAGGCTTATCTGAGGCCTTTCTCAGCCTCAGCTTTCAACAAAAATATCTTCATTTGTGTTCCGAAGATGAACGGAGGTCTTACGGGTGTCCAACGACATGAGGGTGAGTAATTAATGACATAATTTTCATTTTTGGGTGAACTAACCCTTTAATATCAAGTTTTGTTTTGTAGAAAGGGAATTTTATTGTTTTGTAGAAAGTGAATTGATTTCTTTAAAATGAATTTTCTTTTTGTATAAATTGTATCTTCATTTTAACTATTTATTATTTAATTTTTTTAGCATGAGACTACTTTCAAAAACAAAAAATAAAATGGTACAAAAAATGTAGAAAAAATACTCTTAGTATTTTTTGTCTTGTTTCTAGTCTAAATATTTAAAAATTCTTCAATCAAGATGCATTTACTAGATAAGTACAATGTAATTGTGGAGGAGGGGGTGTGGTTTTGCGAGGTCTGTAGCGGGAGAGAGAGAGCAGGGCCGAGCGGTTGGTAAGTGGGTCAAGTGCAAATAAGTAACACCTGTCTCTGATTGCAGTAATTGGCTGGAGAGACTGCTTATAAGCTGCAGCAGAGAGAGAGATGGGAGAGAGAGAGACTCACTGGGACTCGTATTATCACAGCCACGCAGAGAGGAACTGCTGACAAAACCGACGAAGTGAAAAGAGAGTTTGATTATTGTTTTATGTTTTTGTGCGATGTGCACACAGTTTATTGAGTGACCGAAGGAGAAAATAAAAAGAGCACTTACGAGTCCCAGAAAGCCGACCCTGGTCTTCTTCCTTCCCACACCCACAAGAACCAAAAACGACTACACTGGTGCCGAAACCCGGTAAGGGAGAAGAACGCCGCCGCCATGCAATCCCCGCCAGGAACGCCATTTGCGCAGATTATCAACTTGCTGGCTGGTCTTCACCAAGAGCAACACCAGCAGCTACTGGCCATGAGGGAGGAGCAGGACAAGAGGTTCGAGGTGCTCCTCCAGGGCCAGTATGAAGACCGCCAGCTGTTCCGGAGCTGTATAGACCGGGAGGCTAAGGCAGCCCCCCACGCACCATCTGACTCAGCGGCTTCTCTGAGCCTCGCCAAGATGGGTCCCCAGGACGACCCCGAGGTGTTCCTGGACTTATTTGAGAAGTCTGCCGAGGTCTGGGGGTGGCCCACCGCGGACTGGCCAATGCGGCTACTTCCCTTGCTGTCCGGAGAGGCACAAGTAGCCGCCCACCAACTGCCAGTCCAGAACCTCCTGGTCTATCAGGACCTGAAGCGGGCCATCCTTCAGCGGGTCGGCCGGACCCCAGAACAACACCGTCAGAGGTTCCGGACCCTGGGCCTCGAAGAGTCCGGCCGGCCCTTCGTCTTCGCCCAACAGCTCCGGGACTCCTGCCGCAAATGGCTGATGGCCGATGGGTGTGACGTCGAGGGAATGATCGATCGTGTGGTACTGGAACAGTTCGTCGCCCGGCTACCGAAGACAACTGCCCAATGGGTCCAGTGCCACCGCCCGACGTCGCTAGACCAGGCCAGCTGGCGGAGGACCAAATGGTGGCGTGCTCTGGGGTCGGCAAACCCCTTCCATCCGCTTCTCTCTCTCTCTCTCTCGCCCCTGTTGTTTCTTCCCCCTCTCTCCCCAAACCTGTCCCCCTTCCCAGGTCGCGGCGCAGGACGATACCCAGACCGGCGCCGAGGTGGAGGGCGGGGGTTCCGCCCGAGGCCACGGCGGCTCCCAGACCGGCGCTCCGGGGAGGGGGAGCGACAACCGACCCGTTCCCCTCCTCATCTTCTCCAGCACTCTCTCCATGCCAATTCCCCGACCCACTTCCAGCCACTAGGGCGGCGGGGAAGCCTGGGCCGGCTTGCTGGCGCTGTGGGGACCCCGGCTATTTCATCAATCGGTGTCCAGTGATGGAGGTGGGGACACTGATCCGGGTCCCCGACGCGCCACAAGCCGCCCCCGATCAAGCTGGCCTGTACCAGATACCTGTGAGTATCGAGGGGGGTACTTATCAGGCTTTGGTGGATTCGGGTTGTAACCAGACCTCCATCCATCAAAGCCTGATTCAGTCTAAGGTGTTGGATAACCGCCGCATGGTTAAGGTGAGGTGTGTGCACGGGGAAGTGGTGAATTATCCGGTGTTGCCCGTGGATATTCAATTTCGGGGACAAAAGCATAGTGTGGAGGTAGCAGTTAACCCGCACCTCCGGCATCCGCTAATTTTGGGGACCAATTGGCCATCATTTAATAAATTGTTGGGGCATTTGTGTGCGGATGCTTCTTGGGGAAAACATGTAAAGGGGAAAGAGACTGTTGCTCAGTCGGGAGAGGTGGATTCGGGACCTCCGGGGGCCGGTCCGGGGGAACAGAGCGGTCTGGAGATGCCCATTCTCACAGACCGCGATGACTTTCCCCTGGAACAGTCCCGGGATGAGTCGCTGAAAAACGCGTTTAATCAGGTCCGTTCCATCGACGGCCACCTCCTCCAGCCTGACCAGCCGCTCTCTTATCCCTATTTTTGTATTTTAAAGGATAGGTTGTATCGGGTGACCCAAGACACCCAGTCAAAGCAGGATACAACCCAGTTGTTAGTACCTAAAAGACACCGGGAAATGCTTTTCCAGGCGGCTCATTCTAATCCTATGGCTGGGCATTTAGGACAAACGGCTACACTCAACCGTCTAATGGCCCGTTTCTTCTGGCCGGGCATTCACGAGAATGTACGCAGATGGTGTGCGTCTTGTCGTGAATGTCAGTTGGTGAATCCACCGGCCACCCCAAAAGCACCATTGTGCCCACTCCTGCTAGTGCAGGTCCCCTTCGAGAGAATTGGTATGGACCTCATCGGGCCATTAGAGCGGTCAGCACGCGGGCATCGCTTTGCATTAGTTATGGTAGACTGTGCAACGCGATACCCGGAAGCAGTCCCGCTCCGCACTATTTCGGCGAAAAGTGTTGCGAGCGCACTGTTTTCATTCATCTCCCGGGTGGGAATCCCAAAAGAGATTCTCACTGATCAAGGCACGGCGTTCATGTCACGAACGATTCGCGAACTTTACGAGTTGTTGGGCGTTAAATCGGTTCGCACAAGCGTCTATCACCCACAAACAGATGGCTTGGTGGAACGGTTTAATCGCACGTTGAAATCCATGATTCGTAAGTTCGTTCACGAGGACGCTAAAAATTGGGATAAATGGCTAGAACCTCTGATGTTTGCTGTTCGCGAGGTCCCGCAAGCCTCCACGGGGTTTTCCCCCTTCGAGCTTCTCTATGGGCGCCAGCCCCGGGGGGTGCTGGATGTCCTTAGGGAGGCTTGGGAGGAAGGACCTTCAGCGAGTAAAAATGAAATTCAGTATGTCCTGGACCTGAGAACAAAACTCCACACTTTGGGGCGGCTGTCAATGGAGAATTTGTTACAGGCTCAGGACAAACAGAGACAGCTATACAATTTACTAGACAAGCTATACAGTATTACTCCCCACGTCGAGCTCGAAATTACTCGCAAAGTGGCAAGGACCCTTTGAGGTCACACGGCGAGTTAGCGATCTCAACTATGAGGTGATTCGATCAGATAGGGACGGGGCACGTCAAATTTACCACCTCAACCTGCTAAAGAAATGGTCTGAGGCAGAGTCAGTGATGCTCGCGACGGTGGTGAGCGGAGAGGAGGATCTCGGGCCAGAGGCGGTTCAAAAACCTCAATCTCTCGCTCTGGCCCCGGGGGGAGACCACCTCTCGCCCTCGCAGCTCACTGACGTAAAACATTTACAAGCGGAGTTCGCTGACGTGTTCTCGCCCCTACCTGGTCGCACCGATCTCATCCAGCACCACGTTGAGACTGAGCCGGGAGTTGTGGTTCGCAGCCGGCCATACCGCTTGCCTGAACATAAGAAAAAAGTGGTTCAGGAAGAATTAGAGGCTATGCTTGACATGGGTGTGATAAAAGAATCCAACAGTGACTGGGCGAGCCCGATTGTTTTAGTGCCTAAACCTGACGGCTCGGTCCGTTTCTGCGTGGATTATCGTAAGGTGAACGCGGTGTCGAAATTTGATGCTTATCCAATGCCAAGGATTGACGAATTGCTTGATCGGCTAGGGATTGCTCGTTTTTATTCGACGCTGGACTTGACTAAGGGTTATTGGCAGATCCCCTTGTCTCCAATGACCAAAGAAAAGACCGCTTTCACCACGCCGTTTGGATTACACCAATTCGTCACCCTTCCTTTCGGCCTGTTCGGGGCTCCCGCAACCTTCCAGCGTCTGATGGACAGAATTCTCCGGCCGCATGCTGCATATGCCGCTGCCTATCTGGATGATATCATCATCTACAGTGCAGACTGGCAGCGTCATATGCAGCACTTGCGAGCTGTCCTGAAGTCGCTGAGAAGGGCGGGGCTTACCGCCAACCCGAAGCAGTGTGCAATTGGGCGGGTGGAAGTAAAGTATCTGGGCTTCCACTTGGGTCATGGCCAGGTGCGTCCCCAAATTGACAAGACCGCAGCTGTTGCGGCCTCTCCGAGACCCAAGACCAAAAAGGAGGTTAGACAGTTCCTGGGGCTAGCGGGATATTACAGGAGGTTTGTACCTAATTATTCGGACCTCGCTAGCCCGCTGACTGATCTAACTAAAAAAGAGGTACCAGATACGGTTCAGTGGACGGAGCGGTGCCAGCAGGCTTTTACTCAGATAAAGGCTGCTCTGTGTGGTGGACCGCTCTTGCAGGCTCCTAACTTTTCTCTCCCTTTTCTTCTACAGACTGACGCCTCGGACAGAGGGTTGGGCGCAGTCCTGTCCCAGGAGGTGGAGGGTGAGGAGCGGCCGGTACTGTACATCAGTCGCAAGCTCTCTAAGAGAGAGACGATGTACAGCACCATTGAGAAGGAGTGTTTGGCTATCAGGTGGGCCGTTCTCACCCTTCGCTATTACCTCCTGGGGCGGGAGTTCACCCTCTGTTCGGACCACGCCCCCTTGCAGTGGCTCCACCGCATGAAGGATACCAACGCGCGGATCACCCGTTGGTATCTAGCTTTACAGCCATTTATGTTCAAGGTGGTCCACAGGCCGGGTGCTCAGATGGCTGTGGCTGACTTCCTCTCCAGGAGGGGGGGGGGGGGGGGGGTGGGGGGCTGCAGGCCGGATGGCTCCCCGGCCTGAGTCGGGCGGTGGGGGTATGTGGAGGAGGGGGCGTGGTTTTGCGAGGTCTGTAGCGGGAGAGAGAGAGCAGGGCCGAGCGGTTGGTAAGTGGGTCAAGTGCAAATAAGTAACACCTGTCTCTGATTGCAGTAATTGGCTGGAGAGACTGCTTATAAGCTGCAGCAGAGAGAGAGATGGGAGAGAGAGAGACTCACTGGGACTCGTATGATCACAGCCACGCAGAGAGGAACTGCTGACAAAACCGACGAAGTGAAAAGAGAGTTTGATTATTGTTTTATGTTTTTGTGCGATGTGCACACAGTTTATTGAGTGACCGAAGGAGAAAATAAAAAGAGCACTTAAGAGTCCCAGAAAGCCGACCCTGGTCTTCTTCCTTCCCACACCCACAAGAACCAAAAACGACTACAGTAATGTCCTTTGTCCTGCTGCTCTCAGTCACATAAGTACCTGAAGCTCATTCATTATGCAGCTCATTATGCTGCTCATTATGCAGGTTATTATGTTCTTTGTCCTCTCAGATGATCTCCATCATTATTCATTAGATATCACGCTTCATTGCATACTGGCTTTGTGAAGAAAAACTGTCTTACAAATTTTAAATCAGTGTATTGTTTTATGTGAATGAGTAGGCTCAATGATTCTCACATCAGTTTGAAGCAAAAACTCAATGCAAATACACCCTGGAGTCAAAAGTCTTGTGAACACCTATCTATTGTGTGTTTTGAGGCCTTTTATAAGTTTATAAGCAACTGAAAAAAACACAAATGTCAGAGTATGTCAACTTCTAAAGGACCCCAAAAGAGCTCAGACTCCTAGGGGTTAAATACACAGAGACTAGTGACAAGACAAGGGACACCTGTGAACAATGATCAGACAATGAACCAATGACAGAACATGACAAGATCACATGAGTGCATGGGAATCACATGACAAGACCAGGAAAAAAGACCAGGAAACAAGACTCACACTGAGTACCATAACAGTGAACATGATAAACTAAAAATAAAAAACATGACCCAACACCCAAAACACCACGTGACAATAGGGATGTCATGATACCAAAATTCCAGTAGTCAGTACCAATACCATAAACGTTTTACAGTACTCGGTACCACAGCAATGTTTTTTTATTTTTTATTTAACTATTTCAAAAATAATTAATTCAATAAGTTTATTTTTTATGATGATAATCATTTTAAATAAATAATACATAAACATTTAAAGGCTGTATATGCTGTTTGAAAGTAAACATTGTTTATAAAAAAAGTTCAAGTGAAAAATAAGCAACCATCTAGGCATAATTATTATTATTAGAAGAGACAAATTATTATTACATAGAGACGTAGCTAAATCTACTGTAGGCTACAACAGTAGCCTAATATATTAACGTTAAGCCAAACTTTTATTTTGACGGTTTGCCGTGAAGACCATGATATGACGGTTTTCTCAAATGAAACGTTAAATTCTCATGAAGTGACGGGTTATGCGTTCATGTCCTCATATAGTGACACACGACAGAGACTACAAAGACAGCGAGCGAGTTACACACACTCTCACACACACACTTACTTACACACACACACACTTACTCACACACACACACACACACACACACACACACACACACACACACACACACACACACACACACACACACACACACACACACACACACACACTCGTCTAGTGACTCTTGTTCTAGATGTTTCTCTCTTCTTGTGTTCAGATGCCTGTGATCTCACACTGGATCCAAACACAGCACACACTCGTCTCGTTCTGTCTGAGGGGAACAGGAAGGTGAAGTGTGTGAGAGAGGATCAGCCGTATCCTGATCATCCAGAGAGATTTGATGGAGATTATCCTCAGGTTGTGTGTGGAGAGAGTCTGACTGGACGCTGTTACTGGGAGGCTGAATGGAGTGGATGTGCTGATATATCAGTGACATATAAAGGAATCAGCAGGAAAGGACGGAGCGAAGACTGTGTGTTTGTATTCAATGACAAATCCTGGAGTCTGATCTGGGTAACAGTTTCTCTGTCTGGCACAATAAGAATAGGACTGATATCCCTGCCATCAGTTCATCCTCTCAGAGAGCAGGAGTGTGTGTGGACGTGTCGGCCGGCACTCTGTCCTTCTACAGCGTCTCTGACACACACACACTCACACACTTACACACACTCATCACCACATTCACTGAACCCCTCTGTGCTGGATTTAGCGTTTATTCTTATGATTCTTCAATGTCTCTGTGTCAGATTAAACACACACACACACTCACACACACGTGTAAATCCTCTATCCTAAATCCTACTAGATATTAATGTGTTTTAGTCATTTCATGGTCCTGCATTAAAAAATTATGATTATTTAAAAAAAGTAATTCATCTAATTATGCGTACTGTTATGCATACTGTTATTTTAGTTATTATTGAAAACTGCTGTTCATTTCACTGTCAGAGGTTTGATGAATATATATATTATTCGAGATTTAAAGCGTTTATTGTCATACACCCAGTGAGGAAAGCAGATTTTCCTGAGCAATTATTACTTTGCTGTCCACAATGAATGCCAACACAGTGCAAAAGAACTATACTATACAATATGAGAAATAGAATATAGACTATGTATATCTATATATGCAAGTATAGAGTAGAAATGTACTGTTGAATGATAAAAAATATCAATATATTATATTTTATTGCAGTTGATGATATAATAAGAAATGGCTCATGAAGTTGCAAATGTGGTTTCAATTAAGTCTGTAACGAGGTCAATATGTAGTATATATTGACTAAAGATTTGTGTGTTTACTATTCACAATGGCTTGCCCTTTGTTGAATGATGTAGTTGATGAGGAAGTTTTAATACTCAGACGAGCATTCAGGCATGAAAGAGTCTTCCGAGATAGGGCAGACCCATTGGCCTTTTCAGACGAATATCTGACTGAGAGGTACAGATTCTCAAGTGATGGCATCAGATATTTGTGTAGGCTGCTGGGTCCAAACATACAGCACAGGACAGCACGGAGCCATGCTCTCACTGTCCCACAGATGGTCTGCGTAGCACTGAGATTCTTTGTAAGTGGCATGTTTCTGTATTCTGTCGGTGATGCAGAAAACCTCAATAAAGCCACTATTTGCCGCACAATAAGAAATGTAAGTCTGGCATTGAAATCTCTTGTGCACATATTTATCACCTTCCCTGGCCACAGAAGATTCATCCACATCAAGGAGGAGCTCTACAAGATTGCAGGTAACACGAATAATAACAGATTACTACAAAATGTTACATTAGCACAGTCACAGTATGACACTCATTATTTTGTGTTACAGCTTTTCCTAATGTAATTGGTACAGTGGATTGCACCCATATTCGTATCCAACGCCACTCAGGGGCACATGAGGGAGATTATGTGAACAGGAAATCCTTCCACAGTGTCAATGTTCATGTAAGAATGAGTTATGGTTACTGTCAGCTACATAATTATTCTGTGCATAAAATGACCTTAATAGGCTATATATTTTTACAGATGATCTGTGATGCTGACTGCCTTATCACAAATTTAGAGGCAAAGTGGCCTGGCTCAGTCCATGACTCCAGAATCTTTCAGGCCAGTAGAATTTACCAGAGACTCTCTCTAGGTAAGCCACCCCATTTTTTTAAGCACCTTGAACATCAAGAGTACAGTACTTGTAAGAATTATGTTTTGTATTCACAGGTGAGTTCTCTGGTGTGCTGCTGGGGGACAAAGGTTATGCCTGTGAGACATTTCTGATGACTCCCCTTACAGACCCCAAACCCCAGCACAGCAAGCTTACAACCATGCCCCTGCCAAAACCAGGGCTCGAATTGAAATGACCTTTGGCCTCCTGAAATTACGATTTCAGTGCCTGCACCACCTGAGGGTCTCCCCAGACAGAGCATGCGACGTCACTGTTGCCTGCACAGTGCTGCACAATATTGCCAGCCTAAGAAAAGAAAGGGCTCCCAGAGTTGCTTTGGATGTTGATTGGGACAATGCTGCCATATTCCCAGATAACAGAAATGGTAGACTTGTTAGAGAACAATACATTGCAAATTATTTCAGTTAATTTAGTTTTGATTTAGCCCATCCCTTAATAAAGGATAATGTAGGCTATATAACTTTGTCATGTGTACATGCATTTTATTTGGCATCAGTAGCACACACTGTGGTTATCTTCCCAAATTCTAGTTCCACTTCACTGGATCAATAACTATAAAGTGTACTTGACATTCATAAAAAAATTTACAAGACCACAATGGTTTTGGAATATTTTTCTTTTATTATTTTGCTGTTATCACTTGTCAGCTTGGAGCTTTGGAGAGAAGAAATTATGATGATTAATACATTGTGTTACAGTCATGGTTACAGTATGAACTGAAGTCACTTACTTCTCTTTCTAGTTTCTGGATTTCCAGTTCTAGTTTCCTCAGTGTCTTGCGTTTAATTTGCATCTCAAGGTCCATGTCCTGCAGCTTTCTTTTATTCACATCAATCTTGACTTTTGTCAGCTCGATCTGTCTCTTAAGATGTGTTGTGTAGAGATATCTGACAGTTTGTGAATTCTGTGAACACCTTTTAGTTAGCATAGCAGAATTTTTGCTTAATGTAAATTTACTTTAGGCAATACTCACTATGTTACCAGGCTGCTTATCAGGCTGCCCAATGTCAGGATCCTTTAACAAATGATATTTTCTATTAGTACCACTTCCCTGACTTCTTATCTATTATAAACTTAAAAAATGTGTCTATTTCCACAAAATTGACATGATACCTCGAGCCTTCTGGAGTCCAGCGACACGGTCTCATCATCAGCAGAAGTGCACTCCACTGCTGTAGATGTGGCTTCCCTCTGCCATATTCATTACTGGTATTGATATTTCTGACAGAACATGCAAAGCCTATGATTTAATAAAGAATACTTACCGGCGAATCATAGTCTGGTGGCTCAAAAGTGTAAGGGTGTTACCAGCCACTGCAAGGTAAAGCAAAGTCACACAGTCCACATAACAAAATATAAATGGATTTCAATATTTTCCATGTGCAGTAGTATGGCAATAATGTACATTGTATGAAGAGGCCAGTATCCTTTGCTGGGCCAGAGTCAGTGGCTGTCCCTCCCTGGATCCCTTCAATCACTGGCTTCCCTTTATTTAAGTCCAGGGCCAGCTCCTCTGCTGGGGTGAAGTCTTGGGTTGGAGGGCCACCCCCCATACCAGTAATATGACTCTTTTTTTTTTTTATTGCTAAAATCAGCACAGATAATAAAATGTCAGCAAACATGTCACCTATGTTCTCAGCAAACAAGTCACTTACCAGCCTGCAAAATATTCTTGTATTTAATCTTGACTTGCTGCCAAGTCCTTTTTTGGCCAGACATGTTTGTTCTTTAAGAGGAATAGATAGATACAAATGATAAAATAGATTAGATGGATACAAATAGAGCAAATTATCTGATTATAGATTACACCAAATCAATTAGAAACAAAACCTACATACAAATAGATAGTAAATAGTAATAGTAAAAAGATTAAACAGATTAGAGACATAAAAGAAACTAAATATATCAAATAGATGCACATAGTGGGTAAGTGTTTGCAGTTATTCTTCATGTTAAATGCATGTCCACTGGACACATTTAAGGCAAAGTATACAATTATTTTTGAAAATGACAAGTAACTGAAAATGAATTGTAAATACAAGTCAAATTAATTGTAATTATGAGGGTTTCAGTGGAGTAGTTATTTGGACTACTTACGCATTCAATCGGTCCGCTATTGTTTGCCAAGCATTCTCTCTTTGCTTTATTACAGTAGCTGTATTGCCTTTTTTTACAAATGATATGTTTCACTTCTTCATACGTTTCCATAAGAAGCTGTTGCACATTAGGCGAAAAGTATGCCGCACGGGTTTTGTCCATTTTTGCATCGGTGATTCTGTGATCGATTTCGTGATCTTTTTAAGAATGCCGTGAACGCGCATTTATCCAAACTATATACACCTGGCTTGACATATCCGCGCGTTCTCATCCTGGCTCAGTAAACGTGCAACGGATTAAGCCAGGATGCACTGATTAAACTAGGTCAAGCCGCGACTGTTCTGTTATAATTAACTGGTCTCTCAGCGCGATTGACAAGATTTTCTCACTGAGGAAAGGTGCTCCGGGAGAACCCACCTGCCCGGACGGGACCTTCCCCGCGGGCTACACGCGGGACGCCTGGAACAACTGGCAGGGCCTGTGCCTGGAAGTCCTGTCCGTGGAGGATATTGAGGATTTATTCATAATTAGCATTATGATAGTGGGGTTCCTATTTCTCGGCCTTGGGATTGCCCTGACCTATCGTAAAATTGGTAAGACAGCTGCCAGTAAATTCACCCAGCCGCTGTCTGTGGAAATTAAAGAGTGCTTCGGGGATGTGTGTGACCGACTGAAGGTATTAGATCAAAGAATGACATTGATTGAGGAACTGTATCGTAACATCTCAGCCCGGACTGCGGAGACGCAGGGAAGAGTGGGCTCCATCGGGGGTCAGGCTAGTGAACTGCTATGCAGTATGTCTGGTCTGACCGTGAAATTGGATGAAATGTCCAGGTCCATTCATTACCCGGACGCTCGCCACTGACGCTGAGGATCAGAACGGATTGATTGATTATGGTCTGGAAATTACCGAAGATCAGCTAAATGGATTAAGATATTTTCCCTCATCCCAACGTCCAGCTTGTCCCTATCTCTCGGTTGGGAGGTCAGCTTGACAGCTGGGTCCTGCTATCTTGCTTTCGTTCACTGTGCACGGCCATATCTCCTTTCAAGGACAAGCCACAGAACTGAACTCTGAAAACATCTTAAGTTATGGCTAACATTCTCACACAACACAGGAAGCTTCAAGACTCTTACTCGCATCACACACACCTCACCCCATCCCTGCCCCCATCCAACCGTCTGCCTCCCCCCTTTCCTCCTTCCTATCTCCCTTACTATTCCCAACAAAAAATCCCATCACGTGACCACGTGTACTGTGTGTACTATGTATGTAATGTTTGCATGTATGCTTAGCAATCTGCATTTCTTTATTTCCGGAGAGCGTGTGGCGGCGCTTTAAATAGCTGCGGCTCGGAGGCTTGCTCCAAACTTCATTTCGTTGCATTGTACTTGTACATGTGTAATGACAATAAACTTGAATCTCATCTCATCTCATCTCATCCTTGTCACAGGTTCAGGGTGTGACATCGGCTCTTCCTGTTGTTTGTCCTGTCCTGTCATTTTTCTGCAGCTCGTGATTGAATTATCAGTTTGATCACGGGCTGATCTCCCGCACCTGTCGCTCGTTCCCTTTACCCTTTATATGCCCAGCTGTGTCTACCTCTGTTGTCAGTTGATCACTTCATGTTGCGTGAATGTTACGTGTCTGCACGGCATTTCTGCTCTGTATTTCTGCTCTGTGTCTTACCTGTTTGGTTTTGTGCCCAGGACCCGTAGACGAGGAGTTTTCAGCAAGCCGTATTGCCTTGCAGGGCTCGGTCTCGTCTTCTGCTGGGTCTATCTGTCCCCCGTTCTCTCGGTGGTCTCTCCAGCCTGTGTGTCTGCTGTAGAGTGCACAGATACTGTGGGAGCCACCAAACAGTTCCGTAGACTGTCACCTCCTCACTTTGTTTGACTGTTCACTTTGTTTATTCCCTGAATAAACCACTTCCTTGTTCACTGCACTTTGAGTCCTCCTTAATCCACAGCGCGACAGAATCAACTGACCACGATGGACTCAGCGGGCGAACTAGAGTTGCGACGAGCTATTGCTCAACAGGGCATTTTGCTTGGAAGACAGCAGGAGGAGTTGTCCGCTTCTCATCATGCCCTGACGGAGATGTCAGGTCAGCTAGCCGAAATTACCCAGCGACTGGAACAGTTACAGCCAGTCCCTGCCGTGGTTCCCACATCGAGTCAACCTGACACTGAGAGAGTGAACAGCCGCCAGTCTGAACCTCGTCTGAATCCACCAGCTCCATATTCCGGTGAGCCCAACTCATGTCGTTCGTTCTTATCACAGTGCTCGCTAACTTTTTCACTTCAGCCGTCCTGCTTCACGACAGAGAGGTCTAAGGTGGCCTTCGTGATCATGCACCTGACTGGGCTTGCGAGAGAGTGGGGAACGGCTATGTGGGACAATGAGCATGAATGCTGCGGTACATTCAAGGATTTCTCAGAGGAGCTGCGCAAGGTGTTTGACCGTTCGGCACTGGGCACCGAGGCGGCACGTGCATTGTCGCTATTACAGCAGGGTGCCCGATCCGTGTCAGAATACTCGATTGAGTTCCGTACCCTCGCGGCATCCTGTGGTTGGAACGCAAAGGCTCAGTGGGACCATTTTCTCCATGGCTTAGCTGAGCACATAAAGGATGAGATTTACTCACTGGAGTTACCCCCTTCCCTTGACGGTCTGGTGGACCTCGCTATCCGGGTGGATAACCGGATTTCCCTTCGTTCCCAGCATCGAGGGGCGGGGCTCCCTCACAGATCCGCCAACAATGCACAGAGCACGGGGAGGGCTACATCACAGCAGTTTGGCCCATTTGATGAGGAACCCATGCAGATCGGGAGAACTCATCTGACTGTCGCTGAACGACAGCATCGCCTCACCAACAACTTGTGCCTCTACTGCGGAGAGGCAGGGCACATGGCGGCGGTTTGTCCCTTAAAGGGGCGACGCGCATCCTTCAGAGGACGACGCACGGTGAGCGTTACGAACACGCTACTGCCATCTGGTGGTCGTTCCACACTTCCGGCTTTACTGCAATTCGGGGGAGCGGCTCATCGGGTGTCAGCTTTAATTGATTCTGGGGCAGAGGGTGATTTCATGGACATTAAACTGGCTGAGCACTTGGGCATTTCTAGCTCTCGTTTGGCTGAGCCGATTTCGGCCAGAACACTTTGTGGCACACCCCTCACAAGAATTACTCACTCCACAAGACTTGTTGGCCTCACCATCTCTGGGAATCATTCGGAGGAGATTCGCTTCCTATTAATTCATTCTCCCTCTGCTCCAGTGGTTTTGGGGCACACATGGTTGACTAAACATAACCCTCACATTGACTGGGCTCAAAGTTCCATATTGGCGTGGAGCCCATTCCGTTCGTCTCAGTGTTTGGTGTCTGCTTCTTCCCCCTTAATGTCTGTTTCTGCGTTACAGGAGGAACCGGTGAGCCTGGCGGATGTACCAGAGGCTTACCATGACTTAAGAGCAGTGTTCAGTAAGTCCCGAGCTTTATCTCTCCCTCCGCACCGCCCGTACGACTGTGCGATTGAGTTGTTACCTGGCACTTCTCCACCTAAGGGGCGTCTTTATTCGCTCTCCGGTCCTGAGAGGGAGGCCATGGAGAGATACATCAGCGATTCTCTCTTGGCCGGTATTATACGTCCTTCTTCCTCTCCGGCCGGGGCGGGGTTCTTCTTCGTGGGGAAGAAGGATGGTTCTTTGCGTCCCTGCATAGATTATCGAGGGCTGAATGACATCACGGTAAAGAATAGCCACCCTTTGCCGTTGATGTCCTCAGCGTTCGAACTCTTGCAGGGAGCAACCATCTTTACGAAGTTGGACCTACGCAATGCTTACCACCTGGTTCGGATTAGGCAGGGGGACGAATGGAAGACCGCTTTTAATACCCCGACAGGTCACTTTGAATATTTGGTCATGCCCTTTGGACTCTCAAACTCCCCAGCGGTCTTCCAGGCACTCGTCAACGACGTGCTCAGAGACATGGTCGACCGGTTTGTATTTGTTTACCTCGACGACATCCTGATCTTCTCCCAGAACGAGCGCGACCATGTCCAGCATGTTAGGCGGGTGTTACAGCGACTACTTGAGAATCGTTTGTTCGCTAAGGTGGAGAAGTGCGAGTTTCACGCACGGTCGGTTCCGTTCCTGGGTTTCGTTCTGTCGCCCGAGGGCATCCGAATGGATCCTGGGAAGGTAAAAGCGGTTGCTGATTGGCCTACCCCAGATAGTCGTAAGGCGGTCCAGCGATTTCTGGGGTTCGCCAATTTTTACCGCCGATTCATTCGGAACTTTAGCAAGGTCGCCCTACCACTGACAAATCTCACCTCCACACGAATTCGTTTCTGTTGGTCAACGCAGGCTCAGGAGGCGTTTGAGAAACTTAAGAGTCGCTTCGTTTCGGCTCCCATTCTTACCAACCCAGACCCGTCTCGTCAATTCATTGTGGAGGTGGATGCATCAGAGGTGGGAGTGGGAGCGATTTTGTCTCAGAGGTCACCTTCGGACGACAGAATACACCCGTGCGCGTTCTATTCTCATCGTCTCACTCCTTCGGAACGGAATTACGACATTGGGAATAGGGAGTTACTGGCTGTAAAGTTGGCATTGGAGGAGTGGCGTCACTGGTTAGAGGGCGCGGGGTCTCCATTCTTAGTTTGGACCGATCACAAGAATTTAGAATATATTAGGTCCGCGAAGAGGCTAAATTCTCGGCAGGCTCGCTGGGCACTATTCTTCGGCCGGTTTGATTTTAACATCTCATATCGCCCCGGAAGTAAGAACGGTAAGCCCGATGCGCTCTCACGGATTTTTGAGGTTGAGGCTAGTCCCACTTCCCCGGTGACCATCGTGGCCCCCAGCCAGGTGGTCGCGGCGGTTACTTGGGGAGTGGAGTCCAGGGTCCGTGAGGCGTTACGTGACGTCACTATTCCTGCGGGGTGCCCAGTGGGTCTGCTGTTCGTGCCGGGGTCGGTCCGAACTGCCGTTCTTCAGTGGGGTCACTCATCCGGTCTAGCTTGCCACCCAGGAGCGGCTCGAACAGGTGCGTTGATCAGGCAGCGGTTCTGGTGGCCTTCGCTGGCGCAGGATACTCGGGAGTTCGTATCTGCTTGTCCGGCGTGTGCGGTGGGTAAGGGCTCTAATCGACCCTCGGCAGGGCTACTCCGACCGTTGTCAATCCCTTCGAGACCCTGGTCACACATAGCCATGGACTTTGTCACGGGTCTACCCCCATCCAGTGGCAATACCGTGGTGCTTACGGTGGTGGACAGGTTCTCGAAGGCGGTTCATTTTATTTCCCTCCCCAAACTACCTTCAGCGAGGGAGACAGCGGCCATTGTCTTAGACCACGTTTTTCGCATTCATGGCCTCCCGGTTGACGTGGTTTCTGACAGGGGTCCCCAATTTGTGTCTAAATTTTGGACAGAGTTCTGTCGACAGCTGGGGGCGACGGCGAGCCTATCCTCCGGTTATCACCCGCAGACGAACGGTCAGGCGGAGCGAGCAAACCAGGACTTAGAGAGAGTCCTGCGCTGTGTGGCGTCGGCAGAGCCGTCGACTTGGAGTTCCAGGTTAACCATGGTCGAGTACGCCCATAACTCACTCCCGGTCTCGTCTACGGGGTTATCACCCTTCCAGTGCTGTTTAGGCTACCAGCCCCCATTATTTCCCTCCCAAGAGGCCGACGCCATTGTTCCATCCGCGCATTCGTTTATTCAGAGGTGCCTTCGTACATGGAGGCTCGCCAGAGAAGCCCTTTCCCGGACTGGCGAAAGGAACAAGGTGTCGGCGGACCGTCACCGTTCTAAGCCCCCACTTTACGTGTGTGGTCAAAAGGTTTGGTTGTCAGCCCAGGACATTCCCCTCAAACTTCCCGCACGTAAACTGGGACCCAAATTCATTGGACCGTACATTATAACTAAGGTGCTTAACCCGGTGACGGTTCGACTCAAATTACCCCCCCAATTTAAGAGAATTCACCCGGTGTTTCATGTTTCCAAGGTCAAGCCCGTTATTCGCTCCCCACTTCAGCCCCAGACCTCTGCCCCGCCGCCCCCCAGACTCATCGAGGGGTTGCCTGCCTACACGGTACGGCGACTCCTGGATGTGAGGCGGAGGGGCAGAGGTCATCAATATCTGGTAGACTGGGAGGGTTATGGTCCAGAGGAGAGATGCTGGATTCCGGCTCGGGACGTGCTGGACCGCGCTCTTATTGACCAATTCCATCGGCGTCAGGGTGAGTCCTCTGGGGACGCCAGGAGGCGTCCCTGAGGGGGGGGGTTCTGTCACAGGTTCAGGGTGTGACATCGGCTCTTCCTGTTGTTTGTCCTGTCCTGTCATTTTTCTGCAGCTCGTGATTGAATTATCAGTTTGATCACGGGCTGATCTCCCGCACCTGTCGCTCGTTCCCTTTACCCTTTATATGCCCAGCTGTGTCTACCTCTGTTGTCAGTTGATCACTTCATGTCGCGTGAATGTTACGTGTCTGCACGGCATTTCTGCTCTGTATTTCTGCTCTGTGTCTTACCTGTTTGGTTTTGTGCCCAGGACCCGTAGACGAGGAGTTTTCAGCAAGCCGTATTCCCTTGCAGGGCTCGGTCTCGTCTTCTGCTGGGTCTATCTGTCCCCCGTTCTCTCGGTGGTCTCTCCAGCCTGTGTGTCTGCTGTAGAGTGCACAGATACTGTGGGAGCCACCAAACAGTTCCGTAGACTGTCACCTCCTCACTTTGTTTGACTGTTCACTTTGTTTATTCCCTGAATAAACCACTTCCTTGTTCACTGCACTTTGAGTCCTCCTTAATCCACAGCGCGACAATCCTGGCTTTCTTAATTCTACTTTTGTGCAATACCCCTCTGAGGCCCGTTCTTCGTACCTTGCTAACTCAGTTAGCTGGATTTGATTGTTGAGGATTTGGCATGATCTTGGATTGTTTGGTTCTTCGAAGCTCATGCTGGACTTGCTGTCATATGTAATAATTTCACTTTTGGGCCCAGACAAGGGACGCCAATTATGTAGTGATTTTACCTTCGTCCATCCAAGGACGTTAAGTAAGGTAGTGATTGGTACTCACGTCACCGCAGACGTTGTGATTTTTGGATCACACGTCACTTAAGGTGTGGTTATGAGTACATCAGATGACCACCTTCCCCCTCTCTTAGTTTGGGACACTAATCAAGGTTTTTTTACCTTGGCTCTATGAGAACGCTTCAAACGAGAGGCGGTTCAATCATTTTAGACTGAATGTAAAGTGGGGAGAGTTGGTCAGCTGATTTATCTGAAAGATTGGTGAGATTTCTAACTTGTAGAGCCTTTTCTGTATTATCAGCACAAGTAAGACACAATTGTAATAAAATAGATTTTATTAACAAAAGATAAACAAGAATAACTAACACCACTACTAAATGAATACAATCAATGATAAAAGAATAAAGTGCATAAGATATATAAAATACATGTGATTAAGTTGAGTGTGGCTATGGAAGAGTTGCGTTATCTTATGGAAAGATAAACTGTTGTTTCTCTGAAACTAAGGTGACGAACCTTATTATGCTTCAAACAAATAACGAAAGATTATTTGTTATTAACTAGCATCAGTTAAATTACCTCTAATGTAAATTAGAAAATCATATACTGATATATACAACAATGCCAAGGTTTCTGGAAAGAGGTTGGGTTAAGTGATATTTACGTTCCACTTGGTTGAGTAAGCAGTCCGATGGAGGTGACTTCTTCCACTGGTTGTGCTGGGTGACAATGCAGTGGGAAAGGAGCTGGAATCCGTTTCAACAGTCTTGAACACGAAGATCTGTGGGATGCTGATCTCCTGGAGCACCAAAGGGTCCTAAAATCTGGAACACGCAGATGAGGCCCTGAAGTAGGTGCAGAAGGTCCTTAATCTGGAACACGCAGACGAAGGAACCTCGAAGTGAAGGTTTGCTCTCCTGAGCTTAACCTTGTTGCAAATGTCTCTGTGTGTCTTCTGACTCTGTGGGTCAGACACTCAGGACTTGGTCAATCCGCTTTGGTCTCTCTGGCATGGAGACTCGGGACATGCTGTAGTCTCGCTGGACTAAAACTCTGAACGTATTGGTTGTTAATGTCTCTATCCTCACAGGCTGGAGGCTCAGAACGTGGTCGTATCTGTTGCTGCCTCACAAGCTGTAGATTCAGATCCTTGGATCTTTTGTTGTCTCTCTGGATGAACCAGAGGCTCAGAACTTGGTTGCTCTGTCACAGTCTTATCCTCGCGGGACAGACTCAGAACTTGGTGAACTGTTTGTCTCTCTCAAGGAGAAACTCAGAACATTACGGTGTATCTGTTATGTCTCTCTTGAAGGGAGACTCAGAACAAGGTGTGTCTGTTAAAAGGGTACCTTTATCCTTTTCCGAATAGGAGGAGATTGCAATTTGGCGCTTCTCCATTCCAGTGTTGCGATTGGCTGCTGGCATCAGAGGGGGTCCACAGTGAGACTCACCCTCCTTTCTCCTGTGAAACTCATTTGCATACTGTACACAGTTAGAAGTCTTTAAAGTGTCTTTAAAGTTTACCAATGCATTTCTCACTTTCCAAACCACCATCAGAATACCCTTGGCAATATTCTAAACAAATAGAAACCAAACATGATGGGAAAAGATTGAACTGTTCATTCATTTGTTCATTAACAGCTGATTCTGTGTAAGATGTTGCATTACAAATAGCTGTCACTGAGAATACTTATTTCTCTGAATAAGTATGAAATGGATGTGTGTAGTTTACATCAGTCTTAAGGTTTCCAAACAAAGTTATGACTGGATTTGGATAGATCATTTTGGTCTTTCTTTCACCCACTACTGCTGAGGTCCTGTGGAATTTTTATGGCAGTCATAGACCAGGACACTAGGGATTTGGGTGAAGGGCAGAAACTGCATGTGGACCAATGAGATGTCTTGTCCTTCCTAGGCTTGGTACAAGAGGTGGTCCTTTTGGCCTCTAAGAGGTGTCTGGCTGTTGTCCAAGCATCTTTATCTGATGGCGTTGGACAGTTTGTTTGTGTCAGTCTACCAAGATCCAATCAAAATGTAGCAAACCTTTGTCCACTGTTATGGACAGAGAGGGGCCCGGCCATAAACTGGGCCCTGGAATGTGCTGTCCACTACACATAGCAACAGGTCCGTGAGCTCAAACCTGCTCGAGCGGCTGATTTCATGTAAACAGGATTAGATTGCATCTTGAGGTGATACTTAAAATCTGTCCCAGCCACTGCTACTTTATTACAAGAGTTCATTACTGAACCTGGGGTCCGTTCTTCGTACCTCGCTTAATACATCTGAGATGATTTGACAGATCCCAGATCTTTTAATCATGATAACTGATGTCTGGCTAATTTGGTTCTTCAAACGAATTTGCGGATTGGATTGAAATATCTGGATTAAATGATCTGAGATCAGTGCGCGTTCTTGTGTTCCCTGAAGAGGGCAGATGCATCGATACTCGAAACCATGATCAGCAATGCAGCGATTGGCTGGCGTCAAGACAGCAACGTAATGACATCATATAATTAAAAAAGCCACCTGGCAAAAAAATTGACAAATTACAAATTAAACAAAAAACCCCACGAATATCTGGAACTTTATAAGGAAACAGCTAAACGACCAAACCAACATAAAAGTTATAATAGATCAATGATACATTTTTTTTTTTTTACATGCTTACCAATTATTTATATTCTCGATTTTATACAGTATTTGTACACCCTTTACATTTTTATTTCAATGTTGTAATTACATTATTCAATTTGAAGCAGATTTGTAACGTGACAGTATTAAAGTTTCTTAAAGGGTTAGTTCACCCAAAAATGACAATTCTGTCATTAATTACTCACCCTCATGTCGTTGGACACCCGTAAGACATTCGTTCATCTTCGGAACACAAATGAAGATATTTTAGTTGAAAGCTGATGCTGAGTAAGGCTTCAGATAGGCCTCCATAGGGATTCAGTGCATTTACACTCACAAGACCCATAAAAGGCACTAAAAACGTCGTTACAAAGTCCATCTCGCTACAGTGACTCGACAATAATGTTAGGAAGCGACGATAATAGTTTTTGAGTGAAAAAAAAATCAAAATAACGACTTTATTCCACAAGTTCTGTCTTCCTCTGTCGTGAAGTCACGAAGCACCACGACGCATGCGCGAGAATATGACGCAAACCGGCGTTCGGGAATCCATGAAATGCACACTTTAGTCCCATTTTGAGCTCTACGCCGAGACCTAAAGCACGATCAATGTAGAATTCAACAGCTCAGATACGGCGCGTCTTCCTCTGCTCGTTGTAAACAAATCTCCTCGCTTCTGGGTCACGTGTCCGAACGCCGGTTCCGAACGCTAGGAACAATCCAAGATCACACCAAATCGTCAACAATCAAATCCAGCTAACTGAGTTAGCGAGGTACGAAGAACGGGCCCCTGCTCTTTCATGTGAAGCTGGAAATCTCAAAACAGTTTCTGTGATGATCCGGAGAGCACGTGTTCATATTTTCAGAGTGTCTTTAACGCCAAACAGGAAACTCATGAATATTCATGCAGTCACGTTTACTCGGTGGCTCCGCCCTCTCTATGGCTCTGGGCAGAGCCACCGAGTAAACGTGCGCATTGTTGTGTCGGACTCTGATTGGCTGTTGAGCCACATGAAGGCTAATGATTGGCTAAGCGCTACATTTGAAAACATGTCGTTGTTGCAGTGATACAGTTAGCAGAGCGGGGCTAGTTAACGGAAATATTAGCGATTAATATTGTTATTAACGTGTTTTAAATGAGTCTCGTTTAACCGTAAACATTCCCCCACGGACTTTCTGTGTTCAACAAGAAGAAACGATGGACATTAATTCTTATTTTCAGTAAGTAGCGTGTTAGCATCTGACCGAGAGTGTGTGTTCGTCCTGATGATGTTTATGATTCAGTTCAGTTATTAATATGGGACAATATCATGATGTTTTGTTCTATATAACACAACTGTGTGCCTCCCTTCTCTGGGCTTGTGTGTTTTAATACATTTTCATACATCTATGACAGTCTTTGAGTCTCTTCTGCTCATGAATCTGATCATAACTCCAGTAAACAGTAATATCAATATCAATATCAGTCAATATAATTTGGTGGTTTCGGTTTCCACAGCGATTGTGCCACAGCAATGCTCTGCTGAAGACAAGAGAGAACACAAACGCCACTCGGGCTTGATCGTTTGTGAAGAGATGAGGCTGCATATCAAAGTATAGAGAGCATTGAAGTATGAACACGTTGCAATCCTCCGCCTCAGCAGAATAGGTCGCTGGTCGGGCTATGGGACCGGCAGAGGCAGCTGCTGAAGAAGATGATGTTGATGGAAGGAGTGACTGACGAACTGCCTTGACCAATTCGGCAAACGGATCCGCGGTACGATCCCCACTCGTGCTCAAAGGACTCTGCATGTTAGTGGTCTGGAGGCGTATTCACAAAACATCTCAAGGCTAAAAGTAGCTCCTAACTTGCCGATTTAGGAGAAACTCTTAAAAATAATGGAAAGTCAAATAATGTCAGTCCTAATTTTAGGACTCCTAAATTTTCGCTCTAAGAGTATTTCACAAAGCATTTTAGCACTAGAACTAGCTCCTAAATCCATGAAACGCTAGGAGTAGTTAAGAGCAGGGCCAGCCCGTGGCATAGGCGGAATAGGCAAATGCTAGGGGCGCCACTCATCCATAGGGGCACTAAAATGTATTACTGATACTATTTTATTCATATTAATTTGAAATATTACCAAATAAAGCGCAAAAAAACTGAACTAAGTCCCCGCATCGTCCCGGTCCGCCTCATCAATCTCCCCCGCCGAGCTTGAAGAGCATCAGAAATATAACGCGTGATCAGTTTAGTGTTGGGAATTTGTTGTGTCGCGCCGCCTCTCGCCGCATCTGATATAGACAGGATTGCTTTCATTGTTTAGGGAGCTTGGCCGCACGCACCAGCTGTAGACACGGGGAAAGTTGCCTGATCATTTATGACGGATGGCCATAAAAAACAGAAGCTCTGATGCAGGCAAGATGAGGGAAACACTGCACAAATGCTCTTCTTATTTAGTATTTTTGTCTTGTTTCTAGTCTAAATATCTAAAAAATTCTTAAACCAAGATGCATTTACTAGATAAGTCAAATTATATTTTTTCTTAAGTGAGTTTATGCTTAAAACAAGCTCAATTATCTGCCAATGGGGTGAGAAAAATAATCTTGTTTCTGATTGAAATCTTGTTTCTTGTTTCGGTCCCAAACAGAAATAAGATAATTTTTCTCACCCCATTTGGCAGATAATTGTGCTAGTTTTAAGCTAAAACTCACTTAATTTTAATTTTAGCTCACTTAAAAAATGATCTTATGTCATTTTACTAGTAAATACATCTTGATTTAAGAATGTTTTGATGTTTGGACTGGACACAAGAAAAAATGACTTAATAAGAAGAGCATTTTTTGCAGTGTAAAGACAGAGGTAAAGTGGTGCAATGAATGAACAGTTTATTTATTTGCATAGTAGTAAAATACTAATGTACGCAAATTAATTCCAGTTTTACCTTAAACTATATGCAAGCAGCTGTTCTGGGTTCTCCAGTGGCCACAGACAGTGGATTTTGTCAAAAAGAATCATATCTGTTTTTTTAAATGCATGTAATATCACTTTTTTAATAGCCTAATGTTTTTACTCTACAGTTGTGCAGTTTTAAGGGGACATATGGACATTTTAAAATGTATTTGCCGAAATTAGTAATGATATTTATACACAGGTTTATTTAAAATAGCAACATTTTATGTAAATTTCACATTAAATATCTAAATTTATCAGTTTAATTCATGCACCTTGCACATACACCTTAAGGGTGGAAGGAGACAGCCTTCTTTCCACCCCCTCCTGGAGAAACGATAGCACGGACCCAATCGGGCATTTCCAGGGGTCTTCCTGGCGGGAAGAGCACCATGAGACGAAGAGGTTCCACTTCAACGCATAGAGGTGTCGTGTAGACTCTGCTCTAGCGGAAGTGATGGTAGCGACCACCGAAGGTGGAAGGCTACTCAAACCTGCCGCGTCCCGTCCAGAAGCCACACGTGGAGCTTCCAGAACACTGGACGCGGGTGCCAAAGGGTGCCCCGTCTCTGAGTGAGAAGGTCTTGACTCAGAGGAATAGGCCAGGGAGGGGCTGTCGCAAGGAGTAGCAGTTCTGAGAACCAGGCCTGGCCGTGCCAACGGGGCGACCAACATGACCTGCTCCTTGTCCTCCCTGATCTTGCACAGTACCTGTGCGAGAAGGCTCACTGGGGGAACGCATACTTGCGTAGCCCCGACGGCCAGCTGTGCGCCAGTGCATCCGTGCTGACCATAGGTCAGGGAATAATACAGGGAGCAATGGGAAGAGTCCTGGGAGGCAACAGGTCTACCTGTGCGTCGCCGAACCGTTCCCATATCAGCTAGACCGTCTGGGGATGGAGTCTCCATTCTCCAGGAAGTGGCTGAAGCCGTGAGCTCGTCGGCTGCACGGTTCAGGACTCCCGGGATGTGGACAGCATGAAGGGACCTCAGATGCTTCTGACTCCATAAAACGAGATGGCGGGCGAGTTGAGACATACGGCGGGAGCGTAGACCGCCCTGGTGGTTGATGTACGCTACTACGGCCGTGTTGTCTGTCCTGACTAGCACATGTTGACCCTTCAGCAACGCTCAGAAGCGGTGCAGGGCGAACCGTACTGCCAGTAACTCGAGGCAATTGACATGCAGAAGGCGCTGGGGTCCTGTCCAGGAGCCCGCGGCTGCTTGTCCATTGCACATGGCACCCCAGCCCGTGGATGATGCATCTGTTGATACAACAAGATGCCTGGAAACTCGTTCTAAGGACACACCGGTCCGTAGAAACTTGAGGTTCGACCACGGGGTGAGAGTCTGTAAGCAGGCCCGAGTCACTTGTACCCGGAGCGTGCCAGACCGCCATGCCCATCTCGGGACTCGATCGCGTAGCCAGTGCTGAAGCGGTCTCATATGTAGCAATCCGCGCGGCGTCACCGCGGCTGCAGATGCCATATGCCCCAGGAGCCTCTGAAATAGCTTCAGTGGGACCGCATTCTCGCCCTCGATTTGACAAAGGCCAGTCAGCAGGGACTGTGTGCGCGCTCGCTGGTAAGCAGCACGCACCTGCGACCGAGTTGGAAACCACACTGAGAAAGGAGATCCTCTGCACGGGGCAGAGTCGCTCTTCTCCCAGTCGACCCGAAGGCCCAGACGGGCTAAGTGCTGGAGCACTTGGACTCTGTGTCCGCAGACCTGCTTCGAGAGTGACCCAGTATGAGCCAGTCATCGAAGTAGTTCAGGATGCGAACCCCGTGCTGCCGAGTGGCGCAAGGGCTGCCTCGAAGACTACGTAGAGTCACGAGGGGACAGAGCTGCCCGAATGGGGGGACTGCGTACTGAATGTCCGCCCCTCGAAGCAAACCGTAGGAACGGTCAGCGTCGAGGAAGGAGACATGAAGTAAGCGTCCTTCAGGTCGATCGCTGCAACCAATCTACCGGACGAACGTGTCCAAAGAGGCGTTCGCTACCGACATCCTGAACGGAAGCCTGAGAAGGATCGGTTCAAGACGGGCAGATACAGGATTGGCCATAACCCACCGGTTTCCTAGGGTACAATGAAGCAAGGGCTGAGAAGCCGGACTTCACTTCGGCTGGAGGGACAGGCTCGATCGCACCCTTCGCCAGTAGGGTGACAACCTCCGCACGCATGACAGGGGATAGGCCCCATCATAGCGGGCGGCCTCCCCAGAGCGGGGAGGAACCTGCGCGAACTGAATCGCGTAGCCGCGCCTGATGGTCTTCGTGACCCAGCGGAACAGTCCCGGAAGCTGAAGCCAGACTCCCAGGAACTGCACCAGCGGGGTCATTCGGACCACAGACGTACCCAGGGTGGGGCAGCGAGGCAGCGTTACCGGCCCAGACATGGGAGGCTGTTGGGCGTCCCGGTGCGGGGGCACGGTTAACTGCTGCGTCCTGACAGAGGAGACCAGGGAAGGACGCACGTTCCACTGGGGTCTGCTCTGAGAGGAGGCTGGCGAGAGAGAGGGACGAGAGTGGCGCGGCCCGGAGGCGGCACACACTGCCATCACCGGTCTCTGGGTCCTCAGAGACAGGAACATGAGTTCTTTCCAAGCGCTGCTAGCCCGGGGGCCAGCAGCGGAAGGATTTTCCCCCGGCCCTCCACCGGGGGAAGGAGAGGCCCTGCAACCATCCCCTGGAAAGAACTGGAACCCATCTCTGAGTTGTCCACCTCCAGCCTGGCGTTTCAGCCAGGCTGAGGAGCGGACTGGGCGACATCCTGCAACCACCTCCACGGCGCGGCCCGGAGAAGGCTGCTGCTGGGGCCGGACGGGAGGAGGGAGGGCGCCCTCGGCGGCGAGCGGACTGAGGCGACTGGGCCGGCGGCTGGTGCAGCAGCCAGCCGCCGGGGCAGTACGTGTTACAGCCTCAGTCTGCTCTGGGGCGGCCAAGAACTGTTGGGCCAGCCTGGGATATGGGCGAGTTGAGGAGGCGGGCTCAGTCAACCCCCCCATATCACCAGGTAAGGCCAGGAAATTCTCCCGGACCACAGCTGTGGACATCGCCCGACCGAGGGAGCGTGTGGCCACCTTCACCACCCAGAGGGCGGGATCAGTGGCGGCACGCAGCTCAACAAAGAGCCCTGGGTCAGCTCCACCCTTGTGCATGTGCAAAGGGGCGGCGGCCTACCCCATAGCACTGCAGGACCACGCCACCGAAGTAGACGAGCCCACAGGCTTAGGGAGGGTGCTTAGGACAGCCACACCACGTCAAAGCCCTCTGTGGACACCGGAGTGTGCAACAGAGTTGTTTAACAGTGGGGAGGGGGCCCCAGTGTACCCTAGGCCGCGACCCCATCAAGGGCAGAGAAGGCGGAGGAGGCCACCAAACGGTCACGGGAAGCACGGGGACTTCCAGGACCGCGTGATCTCCTCATGCACCTCGGGAGCGAAAGGCATTGGGGGCGGGGCCCAACAGCTGTCGGGTGCCGCCCACAAAAACAGATCGCGCAACCACGAGCACTCGCGACTGGGCGGAGTTCCACACCAGCGCGAGGCCCGCGGCTGCCCGAGATAACATGGCTATCAACTCTAGGTCAGATCAGGCAGTGCTGACACACCCGGAGGCGGAGCACAACCTAATCGTCATCCCCAAAGGATCTAGCCCACCTTGGGATGCGGCGATCGACATCTCGCCGCTATCTGGAGTGTGAACGAAACGAACGAGGCGTCAGAGACGGGCCGCTGTTTCAGTCCAGCACTCGCGGGAAGCGATGTGCGAGAGGGGGGCGTGGCCCGAGGAATGATCGTCGGGGTTCTTAAACCACGCACCGCCCTCAGGTCACCCTGGCCACCAGCCAAAGTACCACCTCTCTCAGAGACGGTAGATTGGGGTGTGGCAGAGGGGACTCTCTCTCCTTGCAGAGATCACTGAGTCTCGACCGCGACATCGCGATGGTCACGTTCCCGCAGTGGGAACATGACACATCCACAATCACTGCCCGAACGTGCTGAAGCCCAAACACGTCGAGCAGTGAATGTGCCCATAGACAGCAACAGAGATCGATCGCACCCGGAAGTGCACGGGCGAACCGTCTTGAAAAAGACGTGCCACGCGCAAGCTCTTTTTGTGAGAGGAAAGCTCTGCAGAGTGCCGAAGCGCCCAGTAATAACACACACAGCTGTTGCAGATCACTGCACAGATCAGCAGGCAGGCAATGCGAGATCGCTGGAATGCGCCGTCACACCAACACTCTGGAGAACCGCTCGTCTCGAAGACTGAAGAGAAGACTTCAGAATTCAGGCTTGTAGGAGTGAAGAGATGCTCTTGGCTCCAAAGCAGAAACATAATGCGATGTTGCCAGCGTACTTCCTTATATACCCACAGGGTGGGGCGGAGTTACGCATGCAAATTCCGCATGCCCATGGCATTGGCACTGCCATTGGGCGCTGTTGAATTCTCGAAGATGATAGGCTTCTAAGCGAAACCCCCATTCGTTAGTCACTAACGTACGTCGTAGTGACTGAACGAAAGGGAACATCACCAGCTTTAGTCTGTCAATATTGCATCCATTTGTGAAACATTAAGCACAAATGTAGAGCAACAGTGTTTTTGAGAAACAGTCATATGCTGTGTTTGCCTGGCATTGGCTAAATTTTGCATCACATGTGAATTATTGCAGATGACGGTATAAAAGCGTCAGATTTGTGGCATTCTGATGAATACAGCACACACATCTCTAACACACTTTAGCATTAAGAATGAGCTGAACAACAGCAGTTCTTCTGCTTCTGTGCAAATGTCTTATATTTGAACTGGTCGCCTCTGAATTGAGCACTAAAGATGAAATCAACCCTTGCGTACTTGTCCTCTGGGAATATGTGCAGAACTACTGAAGGATCTTGGAGGAATGGAGACGCGACTCAAAGCTCTGGAGGTCAGACTGGCTGACAGTGAAGCTCAGATTGAGGAACTCAAAAAGGAAAGCCGAGGTGAGACTGATGTTTGAAGACCTGTGTGCTAGAATATCTATTGGGGAAAAACTATTGCTGGAGGATTTACAGTTTTCAAAAATAATCACAAAGAAATGTCATGAATCCCATTGAGTTAAATATGGAGTTTTGAAGTAGACAGACTGAAATAGTGTTTAGTTTTTTCCCCTATGAAACGCTCCAATAATCTTTGTTTTGTGTAGAAATGTGTTTGAAAAAGTGTTCTAGGCCGATATCATTTGTTTGCATTGCTACTGAGCCGCTTGTCCTCATTTTAAGAAGGCGTATGTTCTCTTCAGACAAGCCAAAGCTGGTGTTTTCAGCTTCATTAGGATCCAAGGGTTTCTTTGGACCAGTTGACAAAGATACGACACTGGTTTACAAGAATGTCTACACTAATGTTGGTGATGCCTACAACCAGGCCACAGGTATTGTTCATCCACACCGCTGAAAACAATATCAACACACGTGTATAATGCATGTCCAGCTGTTACATGGAGATCTGTGTCACGCTTTAACAGGGATATTCACAGCAGCGCTACGAGGAGTTTACTATTTCAGTTTCTTCTACCATTGTGGAGTTACACATGAACAAGGCTGGTCTAGATGAGGAATAGAAAGCAAGAAGCAACAGCAGTTCATCACAAGAGTGAAGCTTCTCCTCCAGAGAACGGAGGAAACGGCTTAACGCTGCTGTTGGAGAAAGGGGATCGAGTCTATATGCTGCTCACAAAGGACAAGTGGATCTGGGATTCAGAAAATGTCACAGTGTTTACTGGGTTTCTGATCAATCCCATGTCAATAAAACACACCCTGGAGCAAACACAACAGTCATGAGACATGTTATGGGTTCAAGGGTTAAGGGGAAATATCAGCTTACTTGGGTTTTTAATCGCTTTGGTGCAATTTCCACAAGCAACTGGTAGATTTTCAAAGCTTCGTAAGACACTGGATCATGGGTTCCCATAGAAATATTGAAAGTGAATCACTTCCAAGCCCTAAAACACAGACACACACAAGCACAAATTATACAGACGGTAGATCACATGTGATAAATTGCACTTTCATGAAAACGTGCAGTTGTTTTATAAAGAGTCTCATCACACATGGGTTTAACAGATCGGATCAGTTTTGTCATGTCGGTTCAGTTTTAATGAATTTCAGTAAACATGCATAATAAAACATGAGTGAAAGTGAATCGTCTCCAAGGCCTGCCTATAAAACACACACAACAAGCTCTACAAATGAAGAAAAGAGCAGAAATTAACCAGACACTTTATATTTAATGGCATTTAATTATTTGAAAACGTGAAGTTGTGTTATAAATAAAGAGTCTCATCACATGTTTGGTCTGAGTTCTCATTGCAGTGGCACAGTTTTGACCAGCAGGGGTCGCCAGCGTGTCTCGAGCGCTTCACAAGAGTGAATCATTTAGTCAATGAATCGGTTCAGTTGATTCGGGCTGCGTTCGAAACCGCATACTTCCCTACTTTATAGTATGTAAAAAGCAGTAGGCGAGCGAAAAGTATGTACGAATCCACAGGATTTATAAAAGAGTAGGCGAGAACTACCGGGGTTTTGGACTAATTCTCGCGAGATTCAGACGTGCGTATACTACTAGGCTTGTTTGAGATGCGCCTCGCCTCGCCTGCAGTTCAGCCGAGACTAGGCGGCTGCAGTGAGGGGAGGAGTGAAAAAAGTGCAGGCAAGCCGGACAGTTCTCTCTTCTCGTAGTGGATCAGACACCTGCGAGATCAAAGGCGGATATCGCGGGATTCACACTCGTGCGCTTTGTTGCTGATAAACTGGAAGTAATTTAACGTATGTTACTTTTATATGAAAATAAATATTATGAACAAGACACCCAAAGTTTTTGTTATTTATTTCCATTCGAAAGACGTGTTTATCAATAATTTTTACTTTAATTAGGCCTACATACACGTTTATATATATATATATATATATATATATATATATATATATATATATATATATATATATATATATATATATATTATAAATATGACAACAATCACATAACCCACAGAGAGATCGCCTTTGTTAGAGAGTTTGGGAATAACCCCATATGATATCAGAGTTTTAAAATCAAACATTTAAAAAAGAACCATACATCACGGTTGTTTAAACCAATAAGCATTAAGCTGTGTCGTCAGCAAGTCGTTTCCCATCATGCTTTTGCTCCGCGCAGTCGGTGGAGAGCAGCTGCGCTCAACTGCAGAATCCGACACATCCGCCTTTCGCTCGCGAGAGTTTTTTGACATACGTCGGCATGACATCAGAGCAAGGCGGACCGCCCTCGGACACTTTTCTAACCGGCATGCATCTCGCGCTGATCACCGGTGATCGGTTCTGCGCAGATTTTGCTCATCTCAAACAAGCCTAATGTTGCGCTCGAATATGCCTACTTACCTACTATATAGTAGGCGAAAACAGTACGTGAAAGGAGTAGTATGTTCGAAACCTCAGTAATCATAAAAGAGTAGGCGAGAAGTTCCCGGATGGCCTACTGATTCCGCCCAGATTGTGAAGCACCCATCAGCTGTGTCCCAATTCGGGGGCTGCATCCTTCAAAGGCTGCATTTGAAGGCCGATTGCGTCACTGCAGCGCGACGAAGGCTGTCCCAATTCGAAGGGGCCTTCAAATGTAGCCTGCCGTCCGTGTTGCCAAGTCCGCGTTTTTTCAGCCCAATTAGGCTACTTTTAAGTTGTTGCCGCGGGTGAAAAATTATTTCCGCGGGTTTGTTTCTACCCCATAAGTACGGTTTCGCCGCTCCAACACCCCCAAACGTACAACTCCAGTGGAGAATTCGGCCGCTCGATGGAGAAAATCGCATTGGGAGTTTTGGACTACTTTTGTTGCAAAGACCTGGCAACCCAACCCACCGTCCTTCTGCCCGGCTGCGAAGGATAGAACCAACCAGGACAAGTGGATCCTTCTCAGTGTATTCCTCTGCCCATCCCGCGGCCGAGGAATACACTTATAAATGTAAGTATTGTGTTTTAATTTACTCAAAAAACCAACGAAACGTTTTAAAAGCCGGTGGTCTTTATTTCTGTGTTACCACTGCACGGCTTTATTCGTTAGGTGATCTGATGTAATATTTCGTTTTGTTTTATGGATAAAGTAGCAGACAGCTTTATTAAAATGAGGGCAGCAAATGAGTATTTATTTACCGGGCCGAAAAACTCGGCCAGTGTGGATTGGAGTAGGCTACGGCCCATTTGTAGTATTTCCATAGGTTCTTGTGTAGGTAGGCTATAGGGAGGCCTTATCCTATACAAAGCCCACAACAAAAAGAATATAGAATTTGAGTATCTATAAATATGATTTCTGGAGTATTTTGTATGTTTGTAGGCTACTGATGCATCATATTTTTTTTATTTTCTTAAGATTCCACCCCTGCCTTGCAGGTAAAAAAAAATAACTTATTACAACTTAATTGACAGACATGTTTATTTCCTCTGCCTTAGTATTGAAAGTGTCCTGGGACAGGTGAGGGAGTGGGAAACTTGGCCATGGTTTGTCTTCATGAATGAGGTGTTGGGACAACCCCACTGTCCTCATTGCCTCCGTCCCTGAGGACACACCAGGGCCATGTTCAGCAGTGGATGAGCAAGATGAGGAGGAGCAACTCCAGCCAAGAGGAAACGAGACCGAGAGGATAAGCTGATGGAGAGACTGAGGGAGGACATGAAGAGAGAGACAGAGGAGAGCAGGGAGAGAATGGACTGATTGTTTTCTCTTCTTGAGAGATAGTTGAGAACTAAAATTTTGGTTTTGTAAATTAAAATGTGTAAATTAAATATTATCATTCTACACATTATTTTTGTTATGCAAGTTATAATGTGTAAATGAAATAAATAATTCTGTACATTTATTTTTGTCATGTCAATTAATTTGTAAATGAAACAATAAATTGTTCTATACATTTTTATTTACAGTACTTTTTACAACTATTTACATAAATTAAGTTTAAGATTAGAAAAACAAAAATTTTAAAATTAACAGTACATAAAACAGATGGAAGAAAATGTTTTTATGTAGTCTTTTATTGAGCTGGGCTGGGAGAGCCTGGGTCAGCGGAACATCCTCTGGGATCAGTGCATTTTCCGCTGTCTACCAACAGGTTTGCAGTGCTGACTTATTCGACGGCTGCCATGTAGCTAAAATGTTTTCAGAAAGAGGGAAGAATAAATTAAATTAACTCATCCTCAAATAAAAACCATAAAATATTTTAACATGCATAACTGTTCTATGAGCTGAACTCTGACTGCAGGACAGCGGCCCTCCAAGACCAACGGTGCCTATCCCTAATCTAGAAGACATATTTATTTAAGACAGTGTATTTTATTTTTAGATTCTTTTTTAAACGATAACTACTATCAAAATGTAATAATCATGTGTAAAAAGTCAGTTTTTCATAAAACCACAATATTTGCCTCTGAGATGAAGTTGAATAAAAATCTGAGGTACTTCACAATTATACTCAAATACAGAGTAAATGTATTTCGTTACATTATTTGTAATATTTAGCAACTGTTGAGAGCTGCTGTTGAAGAGAACTGAAATTAACATTTATACTGGACTTTAAAGTTATATTCAACTGGCTAAAAACAAAACCACTAAATATATAGTATAAACTATATAAAATCGTATGTTGGTAACATATTTAGTCAACATTTTATTTTTATCAGTAGATACATTAGATTACTGGAGTAAATTGAAACCCAATACTTGCATTTAAAAGTGTAATCTGGCAATTTCTCTTCAAAAATCTGACGTCGCGGCGCGCAATGAATTCTGGGGTAGGCAAGGCTGCGAAGCATCCATCCAACTATCCTTCATTTCATGGGAAAAGAAGGACGCATTTGCAGGCCGTATTTTGAAGGAGCCTTCGAAGGACCTACGAATTGGGACAGCCTTCGTCGCGCCGCGGTGACGCAATCTGCTATACCTTCCACTGTAAACGAGTCTCGGTGCGTCCTTTGGAGGCCGCGTCGGCCGCGCACTTCAGAGGACACGGCCTTCAAAGGATGCAGCCCTTGAATTGGGACACAGCTATCGTCGGATACTTTTCTATCCCTGCCTTCCCATGAGGCCACAGGAAAAGATACGTCAGGCGGTGAAAAGCCAATCAAATGTGAGTATTACAAACCAAAATCACGGTTCCTTGTGTTAAAATCGCATTTGTTGAACTACTGTAGAGTAAACTGTTGAATTGTTGAAGGTGTAAAGACGACAGACAGTATAGTGTAGTTGTGATTGGGCTGTAAAAACACGTTTTATTATGTATGAGCTCCAGTAACACACACACGTCTCCAAAGTGGATTTACATAAACGATATACTTAAAGATAAAGATGCTTACTAAATGTTTATTTAACATCTGTCAGGAACATTTTCGATAAGTATTGCAGATGACATCACAGCATGAAATAGACATCTGATAAGAGTGATGTGTGTGTGCTATAATGTAGAGTTCCCTGTTGTCAACACTGTTAACTTTACATGAATGTCAGTAATTTTAATAAATCTACATAAAGTAACTAAACATAAGTTATCTTTTTTATTTGTCCATTATACTGTTGATGAATTGAGGAACATTAACACATCAGCAACTACCTCAACATTTAAATGTAGTATTGAGCACATAAACTTTTGTGCTTTTATCAAGGTGTTGTTTAAGATCCAGGTAACGTGAATGTTGTCTGATGTTACAGGGGCAGAAGAGCACGTGTGTGTGTGTGTGTGTGTGTGTGTGTGTGTGTGTGTGTGTGTGTGTGTGTGTGTGTGTGTGTGTGTGTGTGTGTGTGTGTGTGTGTGTGTGTGTGTGTGTGTGTGTGTGTGTGTGTGTTTATCTGGTGGAGACTGGAGAGAGGGTGATGAAGGAAGCCTGTCATCAAAGGCTTTGAGTATACTACAGAAACGAATAAAACATACATTTAAATCTTAAGTTGTATTGTATTTTAATTTCAAACAGAGTTATTTAAGCACTTTTCTGATTCTTGATGTCTGTGCATTTGCTGCAGAGCTCCTGTGGATGAGCCTTGCTCAAGGAACCCTTCTGCTTATCAGTTCAGTGTTTAGTCCACTACACCACAAAAGTCATAAAGCTACAATACAAATAGCATGTAATTGTAAAAATATTAAATCAAATATGGCAAGAAATGGGATGCTGACAACATGAATTGTATAGCGTTTTAAGTAGTCATGCTGATGGAGAGCAGGCACACGGATGTTTGGAGCAGACATCAGCCGTCAGAGATTGTCCCACACATGTTCTCCACTCTTGCTTCTGGGTTGTGGGGTTCAGGAGGACATGATGGAGGGCTGGGACAGGCGAAGGTGTTCACGGTGGTCAACTGCTCCATCAGTATAAAGCTGCAGAAGCACAGCTGTGTGGAGATGGCAGCAGATGTGGGTTCACCGTCTGTAAATGCGTGATGGTTTGTTAGAACAATACGTTTGAATAAAGCTTTGTTTCATGTGTTGGTGACTTATTCATTTGTGATGTTTACTTTTATTCATTCTTTTACTCATTAATTAATGTTTCCTATTGTTGTCAGTAAATAAAATATTTTATTAACTCATGCATTTATGCATTGCTTGACTGAAAATTGGTATTCACATCGGCTGCATTTGTTCTAGTGTATATTCATGCATCGCTATGTCATATGACAACAAGTTGCATTTAGCTTGTTTTACTAAAACAATATAATTTTCAGTAAAAAAGAAAAAGTATATATAATTAAGTATTGGTCAGCATTTGTTATTATTATTGTAAGTCTTTTAGTGGGCTGGCAATGCAATTCATTCTGGGGTAATCTTAATTTTGAATAGTGATACTTACATTTTTCGAGTATAAAATCAACAGTTTTCTCCAAAGGTGAGATCCTCGAGCAGCTGAAAGACGTCTCTGTGCAGACACTGAGGGAAACCGCACAGGTCACAGGTCACAGGTCACAGGTCGGGCTGTGGAGTTACTGATGCTTTGAGCTCACCTGCCACTCATATCTTTTATTTTATAATTACATGGTTGTATCTTTAACAATCATAATGATAAAACAAATATCATGGGTTTGCATATATTATATAGGCCTACAAAGAAAAAACAATAACAAAGTTAGATATCTTTGAATAATTCATCATAATGCAATAAAAATGTTATTTCATAAGCTTGAGGGATGAAACAGGAGTTAAATTTAACAAGAAAAAGGAAAATATAAAGGAGATTTAGGCCAATTTTGCTTGTGGATGAATTGTTTGGCATATAAAATAAAGAAGTTAACAACATATTTAAGAGATCACGATTGTGGGTTTTGGTAAGGATAAAACTGGGTCAGATTAGTAGAGTTAATATCACAAAATAAATCGGCAGCTGTTTCTTCAACAAGAACACAAAATTAGCGAGTTTAATCAATATTAAGATATTTATAGATCGATGAATTAAACCTGTCACTCGTTTTTCAAGTCGTTGCGCTTCAGATAACGTCGTAGGTCACATGATAACGTCAACATGGCGCATAAAGTGCGGATCGCATTCATACTTAACGAGATCAGGCAATATAGTACCTACTCTTTTAGAGCTCGTTAAGTAAGTACTTATTGAAAATGAGTAGCTACTCAATGAGTATGCGGTTTCGAACGCAGCCTCGGAGTTTGTAAAAGCTCCGTTTCTCCATCACTAGTTCTCGGCTCGTGTTCAGTTCAGTTTGTTGTTGAGCTGCGATAAAGAAATGATATTGTGTTGATGTTATTGATTTCTCTCAGCAATGTGAACAAACACAAGAATCCTAACATGGAGGAAAAGGACAGAAAGCTTTAATACATTCATTCATTTAGCAGATGGGACTTAAAATCACTAAACATTCAGATGTTAATACCAAACACCATCAGATGAACGACAGAATAGAGATTCCTCTTGGAGAAATTACATTCAATATAGATCAACATTCATAAAGAGAAACAAAAGACATCAGAGACTGGAATACACTATTAGTCATTAATAACACAAACACAGATCATTGTGAGGGAAATGTACAGAAATGTGGAGTGTATATTAATGACAAAAACATTAATTTATAAAGAATTTCAGTGAAACAAATGAGAACTAAACTGGAAGAGCAATGAATATAAATAATGAAGGACATCTCCAGTACAGGAGGAGGCGCTAAACACATTTAACGAGCGACTGAACACTAAGAGCAGAAGAAGAGAGATGGGCGGGGTTTATGTGTTGTTGACACCTGAGGCCTCCTGCGCATGCGCGTTCTGAGGAAACACCTGTGAGTCCAAACCGAAAGTAAAGACTCGATTCTGATGAGATGTAAAGTCTCATTTCCAGGAGTTAAAAACGGCCATAAATATCACATTACGGTAAGTTTATTCACCAGCTTCTGATATCATGGCATATTATTGTGCAGTGTTTTCTGTGTGCGATCATAAATGTAAAGCTCAATAGAGTAAAGCTCAGTGTCGGATGGGCCTATGGTGTGCACTACTCGCTGTTCCCATGAAACATTGTAAAGCCCATAAAGTGTTTGTAATCTATATTCAAGACTTATGAAGCCATTCGAGAGCTTAATGTGGGTACAGATGAATATAAGTCCTTAAGTTAAAGTGAATGGAAACTCATTCTCAGCAATAGTGTCCGGTTTCAGAACCGCAGCCACAGAACCGGAAGTGAGCGTTAAAAGCTGTTTCCACTGGGATTTTAGTCGGATCGATGTCTACAATATTTAATATACTTCTAAATAAGGTCACTTTTCATATCTTAAGAATCACAAGTTTTTGTGTTTTAAGATGATTATTTGATGTTTGCATGTTTTATTATTATTATGAGTCGTTTCAAATACGTTTTAAACATATTTTAGAAATATTTGATAAATGTCCTGTTTGTTTTCATACAGATAAACACGTTTCACTTTAACTAATTAAATGGTTATTTTTGACATTTTAAAATTTGAAAAATGCCACAAGTATTATTTGTAACAATATGAACATGAAGGAAATAATGCAAACACTTTACAACATGTTACATGTATTAACATATTTTTTAAATAATAAAAGTTGTATAGTTGAAGTAACAGTAAACTACAGTGTGTCAGTATTATTTGCAACATGAATGTGAAGGAAATAATACCAACATACACTACCGGTCAAACGTTTCAGACCAGTAAGAGTTTTAATGTTTTAAAATAAGTCTCTTCTGCTCACCAAGGCTGCATTTATGTAGTCCAAAGTACAGCAAAAACAGTATTATTGTGAAATACTTTTACAATTTTAAAGAACTGTTTTCTATTTGAATATATGTAATTTATTCCTGTGATCAGAGCTGAGTTTATCATCATCATCCAGTCTTCAGTGTCACATGATCCTTCACTAATCATTCTCATATGAGCATCTGATGATTAAAAAAAACATTTATTATTATCAATGTTGAAAACAGTTGTGTACATTTTTTCAGGATTGAATAGAAAGTTCAAAAGAACAGCATTTATCTGAAACCTAAAGCTTTTGTAACATTATAAATGGCTTTACTGTCACTTGATCAATTTAATGCATCCTTGCTGAATAAATGTATTAATTTCTTTAAGTTCTTTCCCCCCCAAAAAAAAAATTCTGGCCGACCCAAACCTTTTGAACGGCAGTACAATGTTGCAAAAGCTTTCTATTTCAGATAAATACTGTTCTTTTGAACTCTTTTGAAAATATTCATAATAATAATAATAATGCTGATGACACACAGCTCTACCTCTCATTCCACAGTAGCTGCACGAATCTCCAGCTGTCTGGCGGACTTCTCAACATGGATGCATCACCTACAGCTCAACCTGGCAAAGACTGAGTTCCTCATCTTCCCCGCCAGTCCCACTATGCAACATGACTTCACCATCCAGTTAGGTACATCCCTGATTTCCCCTTCAAAGTCAGTCAGAAATCTTGGAGTCCCTCCTGCAGGTTTGCGCTCCACAATATCAGGAAGATTAGACCGTTCCTAACAGAGCACGCAACACAGCTTCTTGTCCAGGCCCTGGTTATTTCTAGGCTTGACTACTGCAATGCGCTTCTGGCTGGACTCCCCTCTTGTGCAGAGATGTATAAAGTACTAGAGACACAGACTTAAGTAAAAGTACAAGTTCCTTATCAAAAAAGTGACTTGAGTAGAAGTTGAAGTGCTCTTTAAGCACCACACTTAAGTAGAAGTACTAAAGTATTCAACATTTTTCGTACTTAAGTATTGCAAGTAGTTTATTTTAAAATGTACTACTCAAGAACTGAAAGTAAAAGTACAAGTATTGTGTTATGTAGTTATTAAAGAAAGTAGTCAAAAGTTTGAACATCATATTGTTTTTATTATTTCAAATGATTAACCTAAAGGACAATCACAATGTTGGTAGGTAATTTTTCTACACATTGCCATATAAATAACCTGAAAATACTATAGTTCATTAAGATTAAATCTTACTAACCACTCTTACTAAAAATAAAATGGGGTAAGCACACTTATATTCTCATTTCAAGAGGTGTTCTGAGTAAATGATTTGTTTGTAACACTTTACAATATGGGTTGATTTGTTAACATTACATTAGTTAATGTATTAGTTTAAATAACTAACATGAACTAACCATGATCAATACATTTTTTACTGTATTTATTAATCTTTGTTAATCTTAGTTAATAAAAATACAGCTGTTCTTTGTTTGTATATGTTACTTCACAGTGCACATTAACTATGTAAACAAATAGAGAGCAATTTGAGCGCAAGACGCCAGTGTTGTTTTAAAGACAGTGAATGCGCGCGCGCGGGTCTCTCTCTCTCACAGCCGATCACTTGAAGTTAAAGGGGTGGAAGGTGGTGTTTTTGGTTTGTCCATCTTTTAAGCTGATCAAAAGGCAGAACGGAAGCACGCGCGGTCTTCTTAATAGCTTGATTCCGCTTCATCAAACCTGCCATCTACCGTTCTGGCAGTGGTAATGTGGATGGAATGATTCGTAACATTTTTATAATTGTAACGAGTAACGATGCAGCACATAAAAAAAATATCGGAGTAAAAGTATTAAACTCATAGAAAATATGTACTGAAGTAAAAGTGGAAGTAGGAGAAAAAAATAATACTCTAGTAAAGTACAGATACTGCCTTTTAGTACTTAAGTACAGTAGTGAAGTAGTTCTACTTCGTTACTATACATCTCTGCTCTTGTGCGATCCAAACACTTCGAATGATCCAGAATGCAGCGGCACGTCTGGTCTTCAACGAGCCCAAAAGGACCCACACCTCTCTTCATCTCCTGCACTGGCTACCACTCGCTGCTCGCATCAAGTTTAAGGAGCTGACGCTTGCCTACAGAGCCACCACGCGCTCAGCTCCTGCATACTTTGACTTGCTTTTACAAATCCACACCCCCACCAGAAGCCTTTGTTCAGCTAAGGAGCGACGGCTTGTGGTACCATCACAGAGAGGCAAAAAAACCCTTTCCAGAACATTCACATTCAACGTTCCCAGCTGGTGGAACGATCTTCCCAACGCCATCCGAAACGCAGAATCACTGACAACATTCAAAAGTCAACTAAAAACTCAGCTCTTCCGTGAGCACTTAACCTCATAAAAAAACCTCTCTTTTCCTCTTTCTTCCCCTTTTTTCCCTCCCTACTCTAGCCTGTGCTACACTGAGCAATGTACACGGACTCAGTATTTCAGGCACTTGTTGACTCGACTCTTCATGACCAATCGCTTCCTGAACTCCCAAGTTGTAAGTCGCTTTGGATAAAAGTGTCTGCTAAATGCATAAATGTAAATGTAAAACATTCAGACTGATATATATATATATATAATCAATGGATATTATTGTCAAATAATACTTTAATATAAAAATATATATATTAGGGCTGGGCAAATTAATGCGTTAACGCCGGCGATTCATTTTTTCAGTTTAATGCATTAAACATATTTAATGCAATTAACGCAGTGTCCATTTTTATATCCATTTTTGCTTAGCGTTACATTATGATCACGCTCTTCTTCATGCAAATGCTTTTAAACCATCTAAGCACGACAAGACAGAAGAGAACGCACTGTGTGTCAATGTCCTGTCTGTCTGTGTGGCTGCCTCTGTCAGCTAATCGAGGGACACTCTGACACACAAACACATACGCACACTCGATGCACAGACAGACTCGCTTCAGTCTCCTGCTCACATCGAGTTCTCTTTCGCTTTTGAACAAACATTAACCCTCTCGAGTCAGCCGTCGCGCCGGCGTGATTGGCTTGCTTTTTTTCTTATGAGTGCCAAAGAGCCTCAGCCTCTCTCTCAATGATGTCTACTCTGATTCTCTTCAGAAAATGACCTCTAGCTAACTTGACACACAAACATGAGAAAAATGTCTAAAGAAACGTTGAAATGTCAGGTTTTAAATAATGTAAATCAAAACGAAAACAAATATTCTGTTTTTATGTAATCTGTGTGAAAAGTGGGAGATATCAGTCAACTCATTACTGCCTCATTACCCGCTAATGCGGCCACGCCCACGGACCGCGAGCTCATTCAGATTCAAATACAGGCAATCCGTGCGTTGACGCCCACACATCTCATACAAACACAACTAGTGAAGCTATGGTTCAGATACATCGCTTTGAGTAATAATCCTGGAATAATTCTCCTCATGGAACGCTGATTGAGAGCTCATAGGCTAAGTTTAAAAGGCTCAGTTAGCATCTGGGAATATTAAATGCAAAAAGACTGTTTAAATATAAACCCTGATGCAACATGACGCAAGACTGTTTAGACAATATTTATTTGCCCTGTTTTCGTTTTGTATAAATTGTATCTTAATTTTAATCATGTTTTTAATATAGTTGCTTCTTATTTTATTAGAAGTCAATATAACAGACAATAGCCTTAGCGCTGCATTGCACGCGTCTCATAAATGAACTTAAAATGGAAATGATATTTGAGTATTAATTGCCTTTTTTTTACAGTGAATTTTTGTTTTTGTATAAATTGTATCTTAATTTTAATCAATGTTTTTAAAACGAATTTTGCTTCATATTGATGTTTAAATATTATACCCTATGTTGTTTTTTTGTTTGTTTTTTAGAAAGTTAATTGCTTTCTTTAAACTCAATTTTGTATAAATTGTATCTTAATTTTAATCAATGTTTTTAATATATTTGATATAATATAACAGACTGGTATAATACATATATTAGTATATTTGATACCAATATAGCAGACAATAGCCTTAGCGCTGGCTCATGCATTTCACGTGTTTCTGACTGAAGCTAGAAATTATATTTGAGTATTGTGTGTATGATAGTTTACAAAATCAAATGATTCAGAAAAAGTTTGCCATTGAAATGACTGGGAAAAAGTGTCCCAATCAACCTAAACTCACCAGGTACTATTTGAAATCATAATTGCATTGCATAATCCCAAATATTTTACTTATAACATTCATCATTACCAATTGTCACAATATTACTGTTTTTCTTAGCTCTTCTTTCAAAAACATTTCTGATTGAAATCTTGTTTCTTTTTTGGCAGATAATTTAGCTTGCTTTAAGTAAAAACTTTAAGTAAAAAAAACATTTAGATTTTCCCCCCAGAAAACGTTTTTTTTTTTTACTGTTACTGTACTTATCTAGTAAACCTAAAATCTAGTAGGCCTATCTAAAGCTCATTTATTATGCAGGTCTTTGTTTCTCAGGAGCGATCACATTATTATTCATGGTTCGTTCACGCCTACTCGCATAAGGCCTGAGTAAAGAAAAAGTGTTTTACAAAATGTAAATGAATATATTGTTTTATGTGAATGAGTAGGCTCAATGATTCTCACATCAGTGTAAAGCAAAAACTCTAAACAAAAACACCCAATAATCAAAGTCTTGTGAACACATATCTATTGTGTGTTTTGAAGCCTTAATTTAATTTTTTTTTTTTTTTTTTTTCAAAATTATGCATAAACATTATTCTCTCAATAATACAAGCATGTACATACATGTTGCTCACATATTATGGTAGCCCAGTTTGTGCTGAATACAGTGTAATTACACTATTGCCATTAATATGTTTATGAGCAACTGAAAAAAACACAAATGTCAGAGTATGTCAACTTCTAAAGGGCCCCAAAACAGCTCAGACTCCTAGGGGTTAAAGGGCTAGTCCACCCTTAAATGTAAATTCTGTCATTAATTCCTCTTCCACGTGTCAATCCAAACCTGTAAGACGTAAGAAACCCGTTCATCTTCAGAACACAAATGAAGAGATATATATGCTCTGAAAGTAAAATACATATCAATTGAAACAACAGACATAGTGAAGACTTTTTTTTTTTTTACAACAAAGGAAAATAAACAAAAAACATTTTGAGGGAGTGATAGTGATCATTCACATTCAGTCAACAGGCAAAGTTTCATGAGAGTGAAAATATGTTATAAAAGCTTGCCATTTGTCATGAAAAGAACCATAACCAGCAAACCGAGAGCATCTTATCTTTTCCAACTTCAAAAAGTACACTGTGTCCAAAACCCACTGTGAAATACCAGGAGGCTTTGTGGACTTCCAAAGGAATATAATCCGTCGTCTAGCCAGTAAAGAAGTGAAGGCAAGTGCATCTAACTAATTAAAAACCAAGTCCACACTTTGTCCCAAAGACTGCAAAATGAAGATATTTCTGATGAAATCCGAGAGCTCTCTGACCCCTCCACAGACAGCAACACCACGACCACTTTCAAGGTCCAGAAAGGAAGTAAAGACATGGTTAAAATATTCACATGGTTCATGTGACTCAAAAATAATGATTATAAACAACCAAAAAAACAACAATATCAACTAGCCTGTGTCCGACTCTTACAGAACGCCGGCTTACCATTGGCTGATGCTTTTCACATGAGCTCAACGACACACACGAGGAAACGCTGCTGAGTCTGGCCCTTGAAAGTGTTCATTACTAGTGATCGACCGATATATCGATTTACCGATATTTAAGCATTTTACCATCTTGTGGGCGTTTTGAGATTTGCGCGCAGGATCGCCATTACAGGGCATCTGAGGCGAGACGTGTTAACAACAACACAGAGAATTTTGCCAAAACGCCAGTTGTGTCGAGTGTTCTCGTTTTAGGAGTCTTAAATTAGTTAAATAACGTTGTCACACAGCGACCCCTACGGATCTGCTTTGGGTAACGTGAGGGTTCGTGTGTAGAGAAAAAAAATGAAGGCTTTACCCCCAACAGCACTGTTGTGCAAGGTGTCATTTATTTGTAGCACCGAATATATATACAAAAGTACACGAGTGAGGGTGCAAAGATATATATAGTGTAAAATTCAAATTCCTAAATTATAAAGTATCAAGAAACAACAAACTGGAAAAATAAAGAAGAAAAATCTATATATAAAATATACACAAAGGGGTAACTACAATATACTCGCTTTGTCAATTTGTCTCTCAGCACCACAGTTGCTCCTGCTTGACTTGGTTAACAAGTGCCTGTGTTGAGTCTGGTCTCCCTTTTTGTAGACCAGACTCCGCCCCTTCAACGGACATACCATTAATTTGGTCATTAAAATAATCTCTTGTCCAAAAAACTTTCCCCACATACAATAGACATTTTTAAACACAAATCCTCATATAACATAATAAAACACAAAACAAAACAAAATCATAACAAAATAACACATTACTGACATCTTCTTAATTTGGGGAAACAACTATAGCAGGGAAATGCAGCATGTAGTGTGTGAAACTGTCCATGGGCTATCAGCTGCGTGTGCACCCGCTCTGCTGACAACCAAACAGAGGGAGGGTGTAGCTGCCAGCAGAGACAGTTGACTAATTTAAGTTCCATAAAAGAATAGGTTTAATTTAATAAATAACCACGTTTAAATATATCATAATATATTTATATTTATCTGTATTTCTTTTATTTTAAATTATGTGTTCAAGCTGACTTGTTTTGTAGGCTTGCATAGCGGAACTATTTTTCTGTGTTTTGGTTGGTTCAGACGTTTATTGATGTTGCACCAGCATCGTAGCATGTAGTGCATGCAGAGCTAACTGCGGCTCGCAAAGCTTTTGGTAATGTCATTATTACATTTGTAAGTTCACCAAGAGACACACGGAAGAGAAGTTGCTTTTATTACCTGTTTTCACTCCCTGGAGTTAACGCGGCCAATGAGGTATGCATAGTTATTTTGATGTGTACTTATCAATGTAAAGCATAACTGTGTGACGGTTTATTAACAGTCTATCTGGCGTTGTGTTGTTTGTTTATTAATGTGCTATTCTCTGTGAGAATATTATTATTTCTGTAACTTATGTGACTTTATGTTTTATTTAGTTCTCACGGCATGTTTGATGGCATCGAGGATGACATAATTTGACTAATAAATGCCCGTAGAGAAGAACGCCTTGTGTCCGTATCTGTTGACTGGAGAGGGAGTTACAGTGAGAACTCCGCCTGCTCGACACGAGGTGGAGACGTGGGGGAGATGATGAACCGCGCCTGCCGTCCGTCAACGGAGCTGCACGCACGTTTACATTGAATGTGAGCGTCAAAAGATAAGGTTAACTTATTAAGAGGCAAGCAGAACCCGGGAGCATTGCATCGTTAAACCTACAAGAAGTTGAATATTTAAAACAAGTTAAATATTAAGAAGTGGAATAACCTTCAATTGCTAAAGGGGCTCTATAAGTGCTAAAAGTTAAATGTTAATTTGTGATGTGCATGTTTACATGTTGAAGTGATTGCTCAACTCACCAAGTTATTTACTGCTAATCTATTTTAAGGGTAAATAATTATTTAAAGAGACCATCATAATATTTCCTTTTTTTTATTTATTAATTTGCTATTAAGGAGAAGTGTTTATTCTGTTTTAAGTGAAAATAAGTAAATTTGCATTGTGGAAAGTGTTTCTAACAGAGCGCACTGTACAAACAAACTTGGTTAAATCTAAAGGTAACGTTAATGTACATTATTATAATGTAAACAAAAGCTTACTGGTAACATTAAGCTAGGTTTGTCACTTACTTTATTTAGCTCATTTTTAGTTTAGCTACTAAACGAAAGGTGTTAAAGTGCCAATTCAAAAAATATCAAAATGTCTGAGCACAAGTATGAGACAAATGAAAAGGGCTTAGATGCTAACAATGGAGCAACAGGTTTACAGCAGCAGTTAAAAGACCTTAATATAGATGCAAACCCATCAAAAGAGACTGAGGTAGCGACTCCAACTGCTGTAGAGGAAAGTCTAAGAAGAAGCCAAAGAACCCGAGAGCTCACTGAAAAAGGTCAAGAACTGTATGACAGCCAAACTAAAAAGCTTCAACATCGCTTTACTTCCTCTTATGACAAATGGAAAGTTCTTGCAAAAGAGACTAGGAAAGCAATCGATGGAACATTCTCCACTGAAATCCTGCAAACCTACATAACCAAGATCAGTAACGCTTCAACAAGTGTAAAACAAGCTTATCAAGATTTACGCCAACACACTACTCCAGATGGCAAGACGCGCCGCAGAGTAGACACGTGTGATGCTGTCTCAGGAAAGCTATTGGAACAGGCAGAGGATTCTCTTGAATTAAGAGAAAAGATACCAGTTACTCACAAAGAACAAGCATACTGGACTGAGACTGGCTCAGTGCTTACACGCGCAACCTCCAAAGGGTCTAGTATATGTTCACGAAGTTCAAAGTTTGCAAGCATCAGTTCAAAGCAATCAAGCCTGACCTCTTCAAAGAAACTGGAAGCTGCAGCAGAGTTAGCTGCAACTCAAGCCACATTAAAGGTATTAGAAGACATTGAACTTAAGGAACAAGAGCTTGGGAACCTCGAAGTTGAGAACAGAAAGAGGCTTGCACTGCAAGAAGAAGAAAATGCTGCACGAAAAAATGTATTAGAAGAGAAGCGCAGGCAGTTAGAGCGCTTAGAGACAGTTAAGAAAATGAATGCTGCAAAAGCGCGTCTACAGGTCTACGAACATGAAGTGGGCTCGGACGGAGAGATATCAGAGTTGCTCCATAGCAGTAAGCATGTGAAAACAGAATCTAAAACTACCCAAAGAAGTCTTTCTGTGCATCATGTGGCAACACCACAAAATGCCACACATGTGCAACCTGCTATGGTGACACATACTGTTGAAAATGTGCAACCTGCTGCCATTGCTCATCAAGAAGATAACACTACAGCACTTGCCAAAGCAATAACAGAGTCGATCAACGCAAGCCATCTCCCAATACCAGAGCCTTCTGTTTTCAATGGAGATCCACTAAGGTACAAAGACTGGAAAACGTCCTTTGAGACATTGATCGGTAGGAAGAATATTCCAGTGAATGAGAAGGTCTACTACCTCCGCAAGTATGTTGGAGGACCTGCAAAGAAAGCTATTGAGGGTTACTTCCTGCTAGGCACGGATGCAGCCTACTATTCAGCATTGGACATCATGGAAGAAAGGTATGGAAGCCCCTTTGTGCTTGCCAAGGCCTTCAGGGATAAGATAACTTCATGGCCAAAAATAGGACCCAAGGACAGCATTGAACTAAGAGAATTCTCAGATTTTCTACGAAGCTGTGAAGCAGCAACGTTGCAGATCAAGAGTCTTGCAGTCCTAAATGACTGCAGTGAAAATCAAAGAATGCTCAACAAGCTTCCTGATTGGCTAATAGCTAGATGGAACAGAAAGGTCCTGGCGGTTGAAGAATCGACACATGATTTTCCAAGCTTTAGTGAATTTGTTCAGTTTGTTGCAAGAGAAGCCAAGATAGCATGCAACCCTGTGACATCTCTTCATGCTTTGAAGTCTGGTGATAGTGAAAATGTAAGACCCCAAAGCTTCGAAATGTTGGTGCAAAGGTGCTAGCAAGCAGCTCAGAAGAAAACCCAGAGCCTAAAACATGTGTCTTTTGTGAGAAATTGCACCATGGCATTCAAACATGTCGAAAGTTCAAAGAAAAGTCCATTTCAGAAAGGGTCAAGTTTGTGCAAACTAAAGGACTGTGTTTTGGATGCTTGAAGACAGGACACCGTTCTAAGAACTGTGAATGGAGGAGTGTCTGTGACACATGTAAAAGGAAGCACCCAACCTGTTTGCATGAAGACCGGGTCAAAGAGAAGGAGAGGTCAAAGGAAAGGACGGATTCTAAGCAGTCAAAGGAAGCTTCTAGGGAAGCCACCTCAAACCGTGTGGTGCAAAACATGACTGGAACATACACGTCCACCGTTATTCCAGTGTGGTTGTCAACAACAAGTAGCCCAGAGCATGAAGTTCTCGTATATGCTTTACTGGATAACCAAAGTGACACCACCTTTATCCTGAAAGAAAAGGCAGATGCTCTGGACACACAGAAGGAGCCAGTGCAACTAAAACTCTCAACATTGTCATCGAGAAGTACAGTCATTCCAAGTCAGAAGGTAACTGGGTTGCAGATCAGAGGGTTTTATTCAACTAAGAAAATCACTCTTCCAGTAACCTATTCAAGAGACTTCATTCCTGTCAATTTAAGTCACATTCCCACACCCAAGACAGCAAGAGCATGGCCTCATCTAGAGCATCTTGCAGACGAGATTGCTCCTTTAATTGACTGTGACGTTGGTCTGCTTATAGGTTACAATTGTTCTCAAGCCCTGTTACCCAGAGAAGTTGTGTCAGGCAGAGATGAGGAGCCTTTTGCTCAAAAAAACCGACCTCGGCTGGAGTATTGTTGGCCCTGGTAGTTCCTGTGTCGACTACGGAGATGCAATTGGGTGCAGCCACAGAACTATTGTCAAACAAGTAATGCCATGCCTTCAGTCATCTGCCAATCTGACAAGTGAAGTCCGATACATATGTCGAACACAAGTCAAGGAGTTAGTCACTCCGCCAAATGTTATGAAGATATTGGAGTCAGACTTTAATGAAAGAAGCGTGGAGGATGCTCACTTCTCACAAGAAGATCTTTGCTTCATTTCAATAATGGAGGAAGGAATTAAGATCAAGCCTGATGGTCACTGTGAAATGCCTTTGCCATTTAAAGAAGACAGGCCGAGTCTGCCAGACAACAGGAAATGTGCTGTTCATCGCCTTAAGTGTTTGAGGAGGAGATTTGAGAAGGACAAACAGTACCACAAGGACTACTTAATATTCATGAACGAAACAATGAAGTGTGGAGATGCTGAGAAAGTTCCTGAAGAGGAAATCAACAAGAGCCCTGTTTGGTACATCCCTCATCACGGGGTGTATCACCCACAAAAACCAGGCAAGATACGCATTGTGTTTGATTGCTCAGCAAAGTTTCAAGGCGTGTCATTGAACGATCATCTGCTTACTGGGCCAGAGCTGACCAATACATTGGTAGGTGTTCTCTGTCGTTTCCGCAAGGGTCCAGTAGCAATAATGTGCGACATAGAACGTATGTTCCATCAATTTCACGTAAGAGCAGAAGACCAAGACTATCTAAGGTTTCTCTGGTGGGAGAATGGGGACTACCACTTCGAACCATCTGTCTTTCGGATGAAAGTGCATTTGTTTGGTGCAGCCTCGTCTCCCGGCTGTGCAAACTATGGCCTCAAACACATTGCTGCACAAGGGCAAGGTCGTTTCAGTGAAGAATCCATCCGCTTCATTGAACGAAATTTTTATGTGGATGATGGGCTGATTAGTGTGTCAACGGAAGAAGAAGCGAAACAGCTAGTCAGTGAAGCGAGACAGCTTTGTAGCGATGGTTACGCATCCACAAATTTGTTTCTAACAGCCAGGAGGTGCTAGAATCAATCCCCAAAGAAGAGTGTGCTCAAGCAGTAATACATCAAGACCTAGCCTTGGGAGAGTACCAAATGGAGAGAGCTCTAGGTGTTAACTGGTGCATTACCTCAGATCAGTTCAGATTCAGAATAGTGGTGAGTGAACAACCATTCTCTAGAAGAGGAGTGTTATCGACCGTTGCGTCTGTCTATGACCCTCTTGGTTTTGTAGCACCGTTCGTTCTAGTCGGAAAGCAGATGCTTCAGCAAATGTGCCGGGACAAGGTTGGATGGGATGAACCACTGTCGGATGATCTTCGACCACAATGGGAATCCTGGCTCTTGGACCTACAGAATCTAGGTGATCTCAAGATAGACAGATGTTACCTTCCAGCAAGTTTTCCAGAAGACCGGAAATATGAGCTCCATCACTTCTCTGATGCTAGCGTCACAGGATATGGAGAGTGCAGCTATCTGAGAGTGATCGGGACATCAGGACAAACTCACTGTGCTTTGGTGATGGGCAAAGCCAGAGTGGCTCCTACGAAAGTCACAACCGTTCCAAGACTTGAGCTTTCAGCAGCTGTTGTTGCTGTGCGTACAAGTGATCTGCTCAGAAAGGAGTTGGACATAGCAGAGGTCCAGGAATTCTTCTGGACTGACTCCAAGGTCGTCCTTGGATACGTGAACAATGATGCAAGGAGATTCCATGTTTTTGTGGCAAACCGCATTCAGCGCATTAAAGACAGTACCAAACCAAGTCAATGGAGATATGTGTTGTCGGAAGAAAATCCAGCTGACCATGCGTCAAGGGGCCTTAAAGCAAAAGAGCTTATTGCTTCTAACTGGTTTAGCGGTCCAGATTTTCTTTGGTGTAAAGAGCTTCCCAGTGGAGATAGTAAGGTGGGAGACATTGCAGTTGAAGACCCAGAAGTTCGTAAGGTCTTTGTGCATAAGACATTGACAACAGAAGATTCACTGCTTAAACGCTTTCTCAAGTTCTCCAGCTGGACGAGGTTGGTCAAAGCCATCGCTAGGCTTAAGCGATGTGTCAAAGAGTTCAAAGGGTTGACATCAAGAACCAACGAAGCCAGTAGCCTGGAAGAAAGAGAAGATGCAGAACTTACCATCATAAGCATCGTCCAGAGAAGGAACTTTTCTATGGAGATTCAGAGTCTTCAATGCAATGAGGAAATAACCAAAGGCAACCTGCAAAAGCTAAATCCTTTTGTGGATGGACAAGGCATCCTCAGGGTGGGAGGTCGTTTAGAGCATGCTGCTCTGCATCCTCATATCAGGCACCCGGCAATCTTACCAAAGACCAGTCACATAACAAAGTTACTGGTAGCACACTACCATCAGCGAGTGCAACACCAAGGACGTGGCATTACAATGAATGAGCTAAGGGCTAACGGGATTTGGATACTTGGATGCAGTCATGCGGTGTCGTCCTACATCTACAAGTGTGTCAAGTGTCGAAAGTTCAGAAGGAGTACTGAGGAACAAAGAATGGCAGACTTACCTCGTGAACGTATGGAGACAACTCCCCCCTTTACATATTGTGGGATGGATTGTTTCGGGCCATTCTACGTTAAAGATGGAAGGAGGGAAATGAAGCGTTATGGCCTGCTATTCACTTGTCTGTGTTCTCGTGCTGTGCACTTAGAAGTGCTTGATGATATGACGACTGATGCCTTTATCAATGCTCTTCGTGCTCTCATTGCTCTGCGTGGTAACGTTCGACAACTTCGTTCTGACCAGGGCACCAACTTTGTTGGCGCAAGACGTGAGTTCCTGGAAGCGATTAAAGAGATGGATCAAGAATGCCTCAAGCGATTGGGCTGTGAGTTTGTCATGAACCCTCCGTGGACGTGTGAGAAAGCTGCGATTGCTGATCAGTGAATCAGCACTGGATGACAAAGGAAAGAGGCTCACAAAGCAGACTTACCTAGAACGGCCTATCCACAAGACTGTAACCCTGATTGAAGCTGAATAAAGCAGTCTTGGTTGTTGCTACCTCACTTAAACCAAGTCTTATGATTTTAAGTTAGAATCTTATGTTTATTAAGTTAATAAGAAATCACCAGTGATTTGGTGGGAGTGTAGCTGCCAGCAGAGACAGTTGACTAATTTAAGTTCCATAAAAGAATAGGTTTAATTTAATAAATAACCACGTTTAAATATATCATAATATATTTATATTTATCTGTATTTCTTTTATTTTAAATTATGTGTTCAAGCTGACTTGTTTTGTAGGCTTGCATAGCGGAACTATTTTTCTGTGTTTTGGTTGGTTCAGACGTTTATTGATGTTGCACCAGCATCGTAGCATGTAGTGCATGCAGAGCTAACTGCGGCTCGCAAAGCTTTTGGTAATGTCATTATTACATTTGTAAGTTCACCAAGAGACACACGGAAGAGAAGTTGCTTTTATTACCTGTTTTCACTCCCTGGAGTTAACGCGGCCAATGAGGTATGCATAGTTATTTTGATGTGTACTTATCAATGTAAAGCATAACTGTGTGACGGTTTATTAACAGTCTATCTGGCGTTGTGTTGTTTGTTTATTAATGTGCTATTCTCTGTGAGAATATTATTATTTCTGTAACTTATGTGACTTTATGTTTTATTTAGTTCTCACGGCATGTTTGATGGCATCGAGGATGACATAATTTGACTAATAAATGCCCGTAGAGAAGAACGCCTTGTGTCCGTATCTGTTGACTGGAGAGGGAGTTACAGAGGGGGAACAGCGTGGTAAGTGTGTGTGGTGTGTTATATATGTGTATGTGTGTGTGCCGTGCCCAGCGGGATATCTACTTTATCACAAACGTCTTAAATGAACTTCTGAATATATATATATATATATATATATATATATATATATATATATATTATATTGTCATGTGTGATTTGTTCTGTGCAGGTCTGAAGTCAGTTTGTCATTATGGAGAACAGAGGGAGCAGTGAGAGATCTTCATCTGCAGAACCCAGTGATGAAGCAGTGACCTCTGACCCCAGCTGTGTGTCTGTGAGGAGTGACCAATCCATGGGTAATCCTCCTGGATTCAGTGAAGCCGTGACCTCTGACCCCAGCTGTGTGTCTGTGAGGAGTGACCGGTCCATGGGTAATCCTCCGAAGTTCAGTGAAGCCGTGACCTCTGACCCCAGCTGTGTGTCTGTGAGGAGTGACCGATCCATGGGTAATCCTCCTGGATTCAGTGAAGCCGTGACCTCTGACCCCAGCTGTGTGTCTGTGAGGAGTGACCGATCCATGGGTAATCCTCCGAAGTTCAGTGAAGCCGTGACCTCTGACCCCAGCTGTGTGTCTGTGAGGAGTGACCGATCCATGGGTAATCCTCCTAAATTCAGTGAAGCCGTGACCTCTGACCCCAGCTGTGTGTCTGTGAGGAGTGACCGATCCATGGGTAATCCTCCTAAATTCAGTGAAGCCGTGACCTCTGACCCCAGCTGTGTGTCTGTGAAGAGTGACCGGTCCATGGGTAATCCTCCGAAGTTCAGTGAAGCCATGACCTCTGACCCCAGCTGTGTGTCTGTGAGGAGTGACCGATCCATGGGTAATCCTCCTAAGTTCAGTGAAGCCGTGACCTCTGACCCCAGCTGTGTGTCTGTGAGGAGTGACCGATCCATGGGTAATCCTCCTAAATTCAGTGAAGCCGTGACCTCTGACCCCAGCTGTGTGTCTGTGAAGAGTGACCGGTCCATGGGTAATCCTCCGAAGTTCAGTGAAGCCGTGACCTCTGACCCCAGCTGTGTGTCTGTGAAGAGTGACCGGTCCATGGGTAATCCTCCTAAATTCAGTGAAGCCGTGACCTCTGACCCTGTGTGAGTGTAAACTTGTAGTCAGTGATATAAAGGGAATATTCAGGCATTATTGACTCCTGTTATTCTCACTGTTGTTTTAATGCCGGATGACCTTCTTTCTTTTTCTGACCACAAAAGGTGAAATGTAAAGATGCTGATGCTCATATAATGACAGTGAATAGTGACCAGCTTCAAGATTTACTCACAAGATGCAAAAGTATCCCAGAATGCTGATCTCTGAGGTGAATATCTCTGTGGAGTTCTGGTGTTTATGGACTGTCATCTGACAGCCGTTCTGGAGATCTTCACCTCAGAGATGAAATAACTCACACTTTAAGGGTTTTAGACCCGTGTTTGTGTCTTAATTCATCTTCATTTCTCAAAATGGTGCTTGTGTGCATTTCCTGCCTCACAGCAGACCAACAGGTCACTTACAGGCAACACACAGACAAGGTCAGGATTTTAGATGATTTAAAAAAAAAAATTTTTACCAAACTTTTCTTTCTTTTATCAAACTTCAGAACACTTTGAATCTGATGGGATCATTCTGTGAATCTTTTGCATCTTTTTTTAAAGCTTGAAGCCGGTCAGTATTTACTGCCATTATACAGACGAACACGAGCAGGACATTTATCAACATTTCTCCTTTTGTGGCCTGAAGAAGAAAGAAGATCATAAGCCATTAGAACAACATCAGGTTGAGTAAATAATGACTGGATTCTCATGTTTGGCTGAATTTAACGGGTCCCTTTATCCCTTTAACTGCTCTAGTGTAACTTAGAGACCACATTTAATATGAGACTCAGAAACACTGAACACACAGAGATGAGTTCGGTTTTTATTTCTGATTTCACCTCAAATCTGTGGACAAACATTCAGTGATGAACTTTGACCCCAATGTCCAGATATAAGACACTTATTGTCTGACAGAATCTCTGGTGTCAGATTGAGGATGAGGTTTGGGTTTCTTCATCATCTCTTAAAGCTCTTAGTGAGTTTGTTCCTGGTCTCTGTCACCTTGAGCTGCTCGCTGGAGGATTGAAAGACACGCTTTTCCTTTTCTCTGTGTTTTTCTACTTCTCTGTTTTCTGTGAAGCTGCTCTGGATCAATGTGCATTGTGAAAAGTGTTCAACTGAAGCTGACATGAATGCATTAATTACACAGAAAATACAAGATTGATCTTTATTGATTTACTTTTTTATTGTTATATTCTGTTGTGGTTTTTATGTTCTTATGTACAGCGCTTTGAGAAGCCTTTAAAGGCGCTATATAAAATAAAGTTATTATTATTATTACTGTATAATTTAAGTTAACATTTTATTTTTATATTTAAATCCTTTATTTTAATCCATATTTTTAACCTGTTGTTGTTTGATCAGAGTGGATAGAGATGATCCGACTGGAGATTCTCCTCAACCAATGAATGATGAGCTCCAGAGAGTCAAAGACCGACACAAAACCAGCATGAAGAACAAGTATGAGAGATTATTTGAGGGAATGAAACTCCAGGAGAATGAAGCCCTCCTGAACAGGATCTACACACAGCTCTACATCATAGAGGGAGAGAGAGGAGGAGTGAATGAAGAACATGAGGTTTTACAGATGGAGAAAACAGCCAGAACACAACACTCACAAGACACTCCAATCTACTGCAATGACATCTTTACAGCCTCACCTGAACCAGGACGTGAGGAGAAAGAGCAGATCAAGACTGTTCTTACTAAAGGCATCGCTGGAATCGGAAAAACCGTCTCTGTGCAGAAGTTCATTCTGGACTGGGCCGAGGGAAGAGCCAATCAGGATGTAGATTTCATGTTTGTGCTTCCATTTCGAGAGCTGAACTTGATCCGAGATCATCAGTACAGTCTTCACAGACTTCTGCTGGACTTTCATCCTGAACTTCAAGATCTGGACTCAAGGATTTATGAGGAGTGTAAAGTTGTGTTCATCTTTGATGGTCTGGATGAAAGCAGAATCACACTGAGGTTTTCAGACGCTCAGGAAGTTTCAGACGCTTCAGACGAAGTTTCAGACGCTTCAGGCGAAGTTTCAGACGCTTCAGACGAAGTATCAGACGCTCAGGAAGTTTCTGGTGTGACTGAGACTTCATCAGTGGATGTGTTGACGTCAAAGGAAGTTTCTGATGTGACTGAGACTTCATCAGTGGATGTGTTGACGTCAAAGGAAGTTTCTGATGTGACTGAGACTTCATCAGTGGATGTGTTGATGTCAAAGGAAGTTTCTGGTGTGACTGAGACTTCATTAGTGGATGTGTTGACGTCAAAGGAAGTTTCTGGTGTGACTGAGACTTCATCAGTGGATGTGTTGACGTCAAAGGAAGTTTCTGATGTGACTGAGACTTCATCAGTGGATGTGTTGATGTCAAAGGAAGTTTCTGGTGTGACTGAGACTTCATTAGTGGATGTGTTGACGTCAAAGGAAGTTTCTGGTGTGACTGAGACTTCATCAGTGGATGTGTTGATGTCAAAGCTCATGAAAGGAGAGATGCTTCCCTCGGCTCTCATCTGGATCACCTCCAGACCAGCAGCAGCCAATCAGATCCCCTCCAAATACATCAACCGTCTGACAGAGATTCAGGGATTCAATGAGCCTCAGAAGGAGGAATATTTCAGGAAGAGAATCAGGGACGAGCATCAAGCCAGCAGAATCATCTCACACATCAGAAGAGCAAGAAGCCTCCACATCATGTGCCACATACCCGTCTTCTGCTGGATCTCATCCACTGTGCTTCAAAAGCTCCTGGAAGAAGATCTGAGTGCAGAAATCCCTCAAACTCTGACTGAAATGTACATCCACTTCCTGCTGATTCAGATCAACATGAGGAATCAGAAGTATGAAGAGAGAGATCCAGAGAAACTCCTGCCGTCCAACAGAGAAGTGATTGTGAAACTTGCTGAAGTGGCTTTCAAACAGCTGATGAAGGGCAATGTGATGTTCTATGAGGAGGACCTGAGAGAGAGCGGCATAGACGTCACTGACGCCGCAGTGCATTCTGGGATCTGCACTGAGATCTTTAAGGAGGAATCTGTGATTCATCAGAGGAAAGTCTACAGCTTCATTCATCTGAGCGTCCAGGAGTTTCTCGCTGCTTTCTATGAGTTTTACTCTCATGTGATCAAGAACAAGGAACCACTGCATAGATTCAGATTTTACAGACCTGATGAAGACTCTCTGTATAGATTCGGACCGTACAGATCTGCGAAGGACTCTCTGCATAGATTCGGACCTTACAGATCTGAGAAAGACTCTCTAAATAGATTCGGACCGTACAGATCTGATGAAGACTCTCTGCATAGATTCGGACCTTACAGATCTGAGAAAGACTCTCTAAATAGATTCGGACCGTACAGATCTGATGAAGACTCTCTGCATAGATTCGGACCTTACAGATCTGCGAAGGACTCTCTGCATAGATTCGGACCTTACAGATCTGAGAAAGACTCTCTAAATAGATTCGGACCTTACAGATCTGAGAAAGACTCTCTGTATGATCTACTAACATCAGCAGTAAATAAAGCCCTCAGGAGTGAGAACGGACAGCTGGATCTGTTCCTGCGGTTCCTGCTGGGCGTCTCTCTGGAGTCCAATCAGAGACTCTTACAGGATCTACTGACACACACAGAGAAAAGCTCTGAGAGCATCAGGAGAACCACACAGTACATTCAACAGAAGATCAAAGATGAACATGGACCCTCAGCTGATCAGTCCATCAATCTGTTCCTCTGTCTGCTGGAAGTGAAAGATCAGACTCTGTCCAGAGAGATTCAGGAGTTTGTGAAATCAGACAGACGCATTGGGTCGTATCTCTCTTCGTCTCACTGCTCAACAATCGCCTACATGCTTCAGATCTCAGAGGAGCCGCTGGATGAGCTGAACCTCTGGAAATACAACACATCAGCTGAGGGCAGAAGAAGACTGATACCAGCTGTGATCTACTGCACAAAAGCTCTGTGAGTGTTAATTATTCACTAATGAAGAATCATGTTTAATAATGAATCAGCACCATTTGCTAAATGAGAGGTTTTCTCCTGAATAACAAGCTCAGAGTCTTAAAGGGCTCATGACGTGCCTTCTCATTATTTTAATGTGGAAATGAAGCAGTTGGTCAAGTTAACATTATTTACTAAATGGATTTACACTCTAATCAAAACTTATAGACAAACACGATAAATGTAACAATTTTAAAGAAAAAATATGTTTCGTTATAGCTTTTGTAGCAAAGGCGCCGCCATCTTGCAGAACTATATCCTGTGACGTCACAGGGTTGGTTGACGCTGTTGGTAGGGGTGGGCAATATAGCCTCAATTATATCTCCATATTTCAAGAATATTTGCGATAATGATATTTATGACGATATAGAAAAACATATATGGAACAAAGTTTTATTGCAAACTTTGGCACTTTTCATCCTTTTCCAATGAGCCACTGTCACTGAAGAGTCACACAGTCTCTCTCTCACACAAACACACACACATGCACGCTCACACAGGGTTTTTTTTTGTGAAATGTAGGGACATTCCATAGGCGTAATGGTTTTTATACCGTACAAACTGTATTTTCTATACCCTTACACTGCCCCTGCCCCTAAACCTACCCATCACACACACACACACACACACACCAATACTTGTGTGTCCAATACTTTAACTCGCAAAACATTCAAATGTCAAGACAGTCTCGCTGTTTTTTTTTTGACACATTCATAATCATTACTTTTGCTGGTGTTCTGTGACAAGCTTTATGCATGCACTTGAGTGCTTAATTTATATTTATGTTTTAAGGCTCATTATTATGGTTTAGTATTTCTTTATAATCCAGAACAATGACGAAAAGAATGAAAAATAATGACAAACGAACAACAAGGAAGAACAAAAAATGAACATACAGTACACAAGAGTATATACAAGCAAGAGATTGTTGTTAGTCACCAGTTTTACTAGTTACCAATGTTACGACAACACAACATTGGCGTCCATTTTCAGGCCTTCCCGCTTGGGTTTCTCCAGTGCTGGAAATGTGTCATACAGCTCTTTCCTGATCATAACCCTTCTTTTTCCGGTGATATTCCTCTGACCTTTTGTCTTTTGTAATCTCTCATCCATCTCTCTTTCTACAGTATTTCTTTAATTCTCCCTCTTGCTCACTCTCTCGCTCTCCTCCATTAGTGGACACACCCCCTACTGTTGATTGGCTCACTGTCTCTCCTCCCCCATCATGAGTGGACATGCCCCCTACTGCGGTCATAATGCTGGTGTGTGTTTGTTGATGATCTGACTGTTGATGTGTGTGTTCTGCTCTCTTTCAGTCTTGCTGGCTGTAATCTCACTGATCAGTGTTGTGAGAGTTTGTCATCAGTTCTTCAATCCTCAAACAGTTCCCTGAGAGAGCTGGACCTGAGTAACAATGACCTGCAGGATTCAGGGGTGAAGCTGCTCTCTGATGGACTGAAGAGTCCAAACTGTCAGCTGCAGATACTGAGGTATTTAAGAACATATACTTAAATAGATTTCCAGAGGCATTTATACCTTTACAGCGTTTCTAACCTTATTAGAAGTGTGCTTCTTGTATGAATTATTTTTTTAAATTCAATCAATAAATTTAAGCAGAATAAGAAGATGGAGCATATCATGCATTGAGCATTTATATAATAATTTATATAAATAATAATACATTAACAAAATTTAGCCTTGTCTGTGAAACTTGGGGTAAAGATTTTAATATATAGTGTAATATATAATGTAATCATTTCACAGTCAATCTCTGAATTAATGTAGAAACAACATAAAGGCAGTATATTTAAATACTTGTTTAATGGCATCTTTTTATGAATGAAGGCCAGTATCACTGATACTAATATTGCTACTGATGTCTCAGTGAAACTTTTTTGTTTCACTTTTAAACATTATAGCCATTCAACATTACACTGTGATTTGAAAACTATCAATTTTAACATTTATTAGGCTTAAAAAATGTAACAACTTTTTATTTAAGTGAATTTAAAACAATCTTCACACAAACCCATAATTAATGTCATATATACCTGTGCCCTTCCTACCTGTCTAACAGATAAATATATACAAATCGAATAAAGTTATCAAAGAGACTGCACAGCATAAATTAAATAAAGATTAATTCTTTTTTTAAAGCTACAATTTTCTTTGTTACCTTTGTTCTTTGACTAATATTAATGACAGACAGCTTTAGTAGCGGATTTGACACGCATCACATTTTCTCACAACTCTTTACGTTCATGGAAAACTTTCACTCATTTAAGACTACTCTTATGAGGATACTTGACAAAATTACATTTTGGCATAATTGTGTTATTATTCGTTCAAGCAAGAAAGAGAACTCTATTCTAGCTTGCTGTCTGTGCACACAATACTGGCGCGCGTCTTTTATGTGCATCGTGTGTGTGTCACATAGGCCCCATTTACAATGGTGCGTTTTCGACTGTTATTTAAAACGGTGTGAAAGTCTCTGTTTCAAGGTTCGAAAACACTGGAGTAGTGTAGACAACAGGTGTAACCGTAGAAAAGTTATGCATTTTAAATCTAAAACACACTAGTGTAAACAAAGCCACAGACGGTACATTCACAGACAGCACATTCTCTTTGTCTTGTTGTAGCTTTAATGACACAAAAAGCAGATGCTGCATTAATTGCGTTAAATATTTTTAACGCATCAAACTAAAAGATCAGAAAAACAGCACTCTTGATTGTGTGATAACTCATATCATAGGCTTATGTTATAAATATAAAAAACAGGAACTCATTGAATGGATATTTATCATTTTGATGACATTTCTGCCCCACTATAGTGAGATGGGAGAGAACGTTCAAAATTCTTCGGATCGCAGAGCTTAGTGGAAAATTAATAGAAATGATAATTCTCTGTAAAGACACGAGGCTTGAACATATGGTAATTCAAAATCGATATCTTTCTAAATGCCTTAACCCTTTCGTGCATGGTGTCCACATTTGGGGACAGTTAATTTAACTCCATTTAGGGTTCATTTATCTTGGTAATTCTCTCCAAACCACTTGAGGGCAGTGTCAGTAGATTGACAGCAGTGTCTTGTATCCCAAATATTCATTGCTTGATGACATCATTAATCCAAGATGGCTGACAGCGATAGCCATGTGCCAAATGCCCCAGGCATATCTGTGAAAAACTTTTACATAAGGAGGTCAATTGAGCTAAAAAAAAAAATATTAGTATGTACAGTAAAGTATGATGAATATGTTAGTATTTAAAAAGTAAAATGTTGTTTTTATACACCAAAAACTAACTGTCCACGTATGTGGACGTCATGCAACAGTGGAGTCAGATTGCATAAAGTCTGATTTCTGTACCCTGCTAGTATATCTGTTCTGTTTTTGCAAATATGTTTTGAATTGTCTTATATTGTAATAAAACAGACATTTAACAAATATATTAACATAAATAACCATTAAAAATGACATATTATGGCATTAAATGGCAACTTTACACATACATACCCAGACAAATTTGTATTTTGCCTACCAAACAGGGACAGCACAGGTCAAGCACTCAGTTCAGAATAACAGAGAATATCCCAGAGGACTGTGTGTGTGTGTGTGTGTGTGTGTGTGTGTGTGTGTGTGTGTGTGTGTGTGTGTGTGTGTGTGTGTGTGTGTGTGTGTGTGTGTGTGTGTGTGACAGTGACCGCACTGATGAGGAGTGTGTGCTAGCAAAGCCCAGCCCATATTGCTATTAGGTTTCCACATATATGTAACTAGCATTATAGTTCCTACACTATGTGTTTTATCGTTGTTATATTGTGATATTAATGTTTTAAATATCTGAGCTGTTATGCATAGTATACAATTACATAATAAAAGCACAATACTCCATATTGTCATCTGTGGCTTTTTGTCCCAGTTTACGCCTTTGTTGCATGGTGTCCACATATGTGGACAGTTAAATAATTTTTAAATTAAAAATGAATTTTGTAAAAATTAAAATGGATTTAAATTTTAGCATCATATTAAAGTAATAAAAAGAATCTTAAAAAAAATCTAGATGTTTTCCATAATTCATGCATGAAAGGGTTTTAAAGGAGCTGTTTACTGTAGCCATGTGATCACAAATAAATGTGAGCAGACGTGATTCAATATGTGTGTCCTTCTGTGTGAAACTATAATAAATTTGATTGTCTTCAAAGCTTGCAGTCGGACCAATGGTCCGGCCATGCCTCTAACACACACTCACACACATTCACTCACACACAAATTCACGTACACGTACACATGCACTCACAAACACACACACACACACACACACACACACACACACACACATTTTAACAATTTATTTAAGTCCACTTGAAAGAAATGATTTACAGGGACATAAACATTATAGGTGCAGTCAAATTACATGTACAAAATCATGGCCCAGTGGCACACACAGATCTTCACATCTCTCAGGGGTTATGGGTATAAGTAGCAGCGTCTCCTCCATATGTGGCGGCTGCCTATGATAGCAGACAGGGCACAGTACTTCGCCAGCCGTTTGGCCCTCTTTTTGGGCATCCCAAGTTGTTGAAGCCCTCTTACCACCAGCCTATGTGTGTGTCCTAAGCTGCCGAATATGAACACCAGTAGTCTGCCCCAATAACCGATCTCTGAGATGGTGTTTAAGAGCGGCTGGTATTTAATGACCTTGGTCATAAAGGCTTCCTCCATGCTAGAGTCAAAGGTGCATGCCACCTCCAGAATGAACACCTCACTGAGCTCCTCATTCACCACAGTCACATCTGGTGTGTTAGCAGACAGATGTGAGAAAGCATCAAAGTTACCATTGCCATGCTGGAACATGGATGCTTTTACACTAGAGTGTTTATGTGTTTTTACTGAAGGTGAGAGATGTGTTGATACGTCTCTGACTATAAGGTCCACTATTCTGTCGTGGCGTGCGATGTACATTCCCTTGTAAGCATGGCAGCCGTTCAGAATGTGTGGCAGTGTCTCAGTGATCTGTTCTGTGGTGTGATGTAGACAGTGAGGGACCTGGGTTGCAGGAAACCAGATGGAAAGGTTGAGTCTGGTAGGAAGAACTTGTAATCTAGCTTTTACTGTGAAGGTGACGATGTCCTCACTGAGTGCAGTGTTCTTCAGAAACGAGTGAGAGACAGAGTGATCAGCACAGGAGAGACAGGCCAGTTTCCCCTGAAGGCTCAGTCCAGTCCAGTGCTGTTTTTGGTGATGTTGGTGTAAGTCCAGGAGAGTTCGCCTGGCACCTGTCGATGTTAACGGGTAGCTGTGGCCACCATATGTGGCTGTTGCCTTGACATAGATCAGGGGATCAGTGATGATATCCTCTGAGACCCTCACAGTCCCAGAGTCAGACCGCGCCCACTCCAGTTCTACTCCAGTTCGGACACAAAGGTCGTTCAGGTCCGGCCAGTCTGACCAGACACCAAAGCCAGCTGAATGGGTGTCCAGTTTCCCACTTGGTTTCCTTTTGAAACCAAGGAAATGAGGCTCTGAGTCCCTGGCCAACGGCACCTTGCGTCTCCTGAGGTCCAGGAACAGGGAGGATCGAGCCAGCTCCCTGACGTCTCTGTCATCATTGTCCAGCATGTTCAGAAGGTGGGAAATCCGCATGCTGGTGTAGATCCAGATCACATTTGGTGCTCCCAACCCTCCTTCCCATTGGGGGTGAAAAATAACATCACGGGTGCTATGCGTGTTAAGTCCAAACCACTTTCTCACGAAGCTCACTGTCTTACTGTTCATGTCCATCAGCACTTTCTGCTGGATATGGACATTGGAGAACAGATGTTGTACTTTAGACAGCGCCACCTGTCTGATAGCCTCTAACTTCATGGTCAGAGGCAGTGGACATTTGTCTATCAAGTCCAACCGGGATATGAACCCTGACCAGATGATGTTTACCTGCTCTTTCCATTCCCCTGCGATATTAATGTTGTGTCCTAGATAAGTGTATGTCTCATGAAGAGAGAATACACGTATAGGTTTAGTTGCTACGGTGAACTCTGGACATTTATCAGTTTTTGAGCGATACCACCTGTTCCCTCCACTCCTCCTCTCATACAGAATGGCACATTTTGTGTCCTTAATCTCCAGGCCTGACCATGTCAGAAAAGAATCTGTCCTGACCAGCATGTTTTTAATTACGCTCTCGTCTCTGGAGGCGATCTGGACGTCATCTGCATAGCCTTGTACTGGGATAGGTGATATCACGCCAGGGGGGGCACATTGACACATCCACTTTAACCATTGGTTGGTGGCAATTATAAAGTTAATCGCACTCCAAGGGCAGCCCGTTTTAATGCCTATCTGAAGTGGTGTTGGGCGAGTGAGCTGTTCTCCACAGATTACTTCAATAAAGGAACCTCTATATACATCCTTCACTATGTCGATGAACAGTCGAGGTAGCTGTATTTCCTCCAATGAGCTGATCATGACATTATGAGATAAAGTTCCAAATGCATCTCTAAAGTCTAGAAAGACTGAGTACAGTTTACATGATTCATGCTTAAAGTCATCTATCCCTGTTTTTAGGCAGAACACATGCTCGTTCATACCTTGCCTATTGATGTATGCCTTTTGCTTGGTGGAGAAGATGTCAGCTTCCACCAACCAAGGGAGAACTCTGGCCAGTATGCATTTCATGAACACCTTATAGATGGTAGGGAGGAGGGATATATCCCTCCATGTCGATGGATCATCAGGGATGTTGTCTTTTTTCGGAATACGATGAATTAGTGCTCCTTTCCATGAATCTGGTACTCTCTTATTTTCCAAACAGACATTAAAGACAGTTGTTAAAATCTGACATGACTGCATAGTTTTAAAAGTCTCATATGTCACACCATCCTTACCACTGGCTTTGTTGTTAGGGAGGTGATTTAAAACAGTCTCTACTTCCTTATTTGTGAAGTGCGTTGTTTCAGGGAAAAAAGTTGGCTTTAACGGCGGCACGTTTAAATGCCAGGGTGGGAGTGGGAGATCCTCATCACGTCTCTGATTTTGGCATTTATTATCATAATAAGTTTGTATAGCTGTAATGTTGGTAGAACAGGGAGGAGGGTCGGAATATTCACTGTTGTTTAAGATGACATGGATCGCTTTAGATCTTCTATGCTGCCACAAATATGCAAGTTTGTTTCGGCTCACCTTTTTGTTCTGCCGGCTGTGGGTCGCTCCTGTCCGCAGTGACGGCAAGACGTTTTCCCGCAGGTGGCGCAGCTGTTTGCGGATCCAGTCAGCTGTTGCGGCCGATGTTAAATCTTCAGGATATGTTTGTATCGCCGGGAATTTTTTCAAGACTCTCGACACATATTTCAGAAGTTGTAGTCCAAAAGGTTTCCCGCTGTGGCTTACCGCTGTAAAAACTCCGTTCTTAAAGAATATCCCATGTAGCAGCTTAACTAGCGTTATCCACTTTCCCGGATCACCCGAGGAAACAAAGTTCCTCTCGTGCTGGCGTTTGGTATTCAGACGGTCTCTGTAGATTTTCTCATGGGACTGGAAAGCCATCCATTGATGCTCAGACAGCGGGCAGACATACTGCTGAAAGACTGTAGACTCTTCACCCGGTAGATGAAATCCACGGGAGAAATCATGCGGTAGCAGCGGCTGTTGGTAAATTCTCCCGGTGAGTAATGCTTGTTTGTATGCAAACTTGATCGTTGCGATCAAACACATGGTCCACAATAGTTGCCAAAGCATCTTATCTGCACCTATTGCATTAACGATGGCAATTACAACGGGTGTGGTGCTTAGATTTTACCAAACAACATTTTGCCGTTCACCTGTGTTGCGTGCACCTGACACACAGTAGATTAATCAAAGCACGTTTAAAACCTCAACCAATGAAATATCACAGTGAAACAGAAACTTCATTCACAGAAATGTAAATGTGAATTCTGCACCTATTGCATTAACGATGGCAATTACAACGGGTGTGGTGCTTAGATTTTACCAAACAACATTTTGCCGTTCACCTGTGTTGCGTGCACCTGACACACAGTAGATTAATCAAAGCACGTTTAAAACCTCAACCAATGAAATATCACAGTGAAACAGAAACTTCATTCACAGAAATGTAAATGTGAATTGCTGAAAGACTGCATGTATTATTACATTTTTGAAGTGTGTTTCTTGAATGACTACTGATATATTTAATTGAGTAGCATTATTGCTGATTTTTGAAAATCCAGTGTGTTTTAATGTGGTAATTAGACAAATATGAAAATGTTTTTGGTGAGACGTATAAAGAGAACTAGATAGATGATAAGGATGTTTTGATCCATCTGTAGGTTGTCTGGCTGTATGGTGACAGAGGAAGGCTGTGGTTTTGTGTCTTCAGCTCTGAGTTCAAACCCCTCACACCTGAGAGAGCTGGATCTGAGCTACAATCACCCAGGAGATTCAGGAGTCAAGCTGCTCTATGACAAACTGGAGGATCCGAACTGCTCACTACAGATACTCAAGTGTGTCAAACACTGATACTGACATACTGAACATGTGTGTGCATAATGCATATCTACATGAATGTGTGTTTGTGTGTTTATAGTGTTGATCATGGAGGGGAGATGAGGATCACAGCAGGTCCACGAAAGTGTATGTCTACAAACAAACACACACAAAACATGTTGGATTTTTGTATCTTCGTGGGGGATTGCCATATACTTCTATTGTTTTTATACTGATGTAACATATTTACTGTCCTCTAAGCCCATACCCCTAATCCGACCATTCACAGAAAACTTTCTCCATTTTTACAATTTTAAATAATTTATACATTTTTCTCATTTGAAGCACTTGCTGGTCCCCACAATGATCTCTGGTTTTACTACCCACAATGGAGCCCAGCTAACAAAATGAGCCCAGTTTCAAAACGTTGTGGGAACTATGATTTGAAATTTTTCTATAATGTTAAAATGTCTGGTTTTCATGTTATTAATTGAATGTTGTTTAAAGTTTACAGTAACATAAGTACAACATGCAAGAATGAGAAGACTATTACAAGAAAGTTAAGGTTATACTTCTACACAATTAAGAATCATGTAATTGCACCTTTTTTAAATAGTTTTCTATTGGCAGTGAGCATTTTGTGCTCTTTATGCGCCCCGGGCACCTTGCGTTTTAAAGGGGTGATGAATTGAGAAATCAACTTCAAACCTCAACTCGTGATCCGACTTGTGGAGCTAAACGTATCGCGCTACCTAGCAATAAACATGGGATGTGCATGAGAATAATTTGGGATTGCTATATACATTGCAGCCTCTTGCGATAATGATATATATCGCAATATATAAATGATAAAAGACCCATTTCAGAACAGGTTACATAGATCCTAAGGAAAGCCAAACCTTAACCCTCTTGAGTCAGCGGTCTGCTCTCTTTTTTTCTTATCAGTCAAGTCAAGTCAAGTCAACTTTATTTATATAGCGCTTTTCACAAAGTAGATTGTTTCAAAGCAGCTTTACAGTGTTAAACAGGAAAATAATGCAGCATAATTTTATTCAGCCGCATAGCCACTCCGGAAAAAACGCTGATGTCATCAGCCCATCTCAACCATCACACAGCGACAGTGTGGGCTTTAGATCAATAATTAGATCAGTAATTTAGTTTAAATGGTTAATTTAGTTTATTATTTAGATTTATTTCGATGTTTATTTGAAAAATTTAGTGTCCCCAACTGAGCACGCCAAGCCAGAGGCAACAGTGGCAAGGAAACCAAAACCCCATCAGGTGACCTAATGGAGAAAAATAAAACTTGGGAGAAACCAGGCTCAGTCGGGGTGCCAGTTCTCCTCTGGCCAATTAACAAACAGCGTTTGATTATTATTATTATTCTGGCAGCTTTACAGCTCAGAGGTCATAATAGATCAGAATATTCGAGGGACCGGGGGCAACATGCTGGAGACGGGTTTATTGAGGATGATGTTGATTAAATAATTATTAAAGTGCAATATTCGAATGATCGGAGGCAACACGCCGGAGACGGGTTTATTGAGGATGACATATCGATTTAAGTATTATTTAATTGTAATATTCGAACAATCTCAGTCAACACGCCGGAGACGGGTTTATTGAGATGCCGTGTCGATGAGGCAGTTGCAGGGGGCGTCTAATCACGGTCTCTCAGACACTTCAGGGTCCTGTGTTGGTCTTCTCTGGGCGCAGGTCCACCATCTGAACTGGATACGGCCCGGATCCGGCTGACTGCAGTAGACCTCGGGATAAAACAGAGACTATCATTAGCGTAGATGCCATTCTTCTGATGATGTAACGAGTACATCAGGTGTTATGGGAAGTGTTCCCGGTTCCGGCTGACCTAGTTAATGCAGCCTAACAATCATTTCATTGAAAAAGTGTTTTATGTGTATGCCACAGTAAAGAGATGTGTTTTTAGTCTAGATTTAAACTGACAGAGTGTGTCTGCTTCCCGAACAATGTTAGGAAGACTGTTCCAGAGTTTTGGAGCTAAATAGGAAAAGGATCGACCGCCTGCAGTTGATTTGGATATTCTCGGTATTATCAACTGGCCAGAATTTTGAGACCGCAGTAGACGTGATGGAGTATAATATGTTAAGAGCTCGCTCAAGTATTGGGGAGCTAAATCATTTAGTGCTTTGTAAGTAATAAGTAAGATTTTAAAATGTATGCGATGTTTAATAGGCAGCCAGTGCAGTGTTGACAGAACTGGGCTAATATGGTCATACTTCCTGGTTCTAGTAAGAACTCGAGCTGCTGCGTTTTGGACCAGCTGGAGTTTATTTATTAAGCGAGCAGGGCAACCACCCAGTAGAGCATTACAATAATCTAGCCTTGAGGTCATGAACGCATGAACTAACTGTTCAGCATTTTGCAATGAGAGCATGTGCCGTAATTTAGATATATTTTTAAGATGGTAGAAAGCAGTTTTACAGATGCTAGAGACGTGGCTTTCAAACGAAAGATTGGTATCAAAGAGCACACCCAGGTTCCTCACTGACGACGAGGACTTGACAGAACAGCCATCAAGTGTTAGACAGTATTCTAGGCTACTACTTGTGGAGCTTTTTTGTCCAATAATTAAAAATTCTGTTTTTTCTGAATTGAATTTTCTGCATCCCCCCAAGAGGGATGGATGCCATCCTTCTTCAACAGGTCAGGTCTGCCCCAAAAACTTTTCCAATTGTCTATGAACCCTATGTTATTTTGCAGACACCACTTAGACAACCAGCCATTGAGTGATGATAGTCTGCTAACTATCTCATCACTCCTTCTAACGGGGAGCGGACCAGAACAATAAACAGCCTCTGACATCGTACTAGCGAGTTCACACACCTCTTTAATGTTAATTTTGGTGATCTCCGACTGGCGAAGTCGAACATCATTAGTGCCGACGTGAATAATAATCTTAGAGAATTTACGATTAGCTTTAGCCAGCACTTTTAAATTTGCTTTGATGTCAGGTGCTCTGGCTCCCGGTAAACAAGTGACTATGGTGGCTGGTGTCTCTATCTTCACGTTCCGTGTAATAGAATCGCCAATAACTAGGGCACTTTCAACAGGATACTCAGTGGGTGCTTCACTGAGAGGGGAGAACCTGTTTGATGTTCTAACTGGAACGGAAAAGCGGTTCTTTGGTCTGCGACTATGCTGCCTCACTGTTACCCAGTTTCCCTGCTGCGAGGGCCCTGCAGCCGGAACCGAAGATTGTACAGAGTTCACTAAGCTATTCACATCCAAATCAGTGTATAAAGCTGTTACATCCTCACTATTCTCAGATAAAGTATGGATGCGTGTTTCTAATTCTGAAATCTTCTCCGTCAGCCTAACTATCTCCTTACATTTATCACATGTGAAGCCCTGTTCGCTAGCGGAGAAGCCTACACTAAACATGCGACATGCAGTGCAGGTGATAATGACAGGAGAAGACATGACTTACCGTGTTTGTTGATTAATCCAACTTACCACAATCGTTTGCTGGACACAATTTACTAATCCAAGTTATGAACTCAGAAAAAGGGAGACCCGAGTGCAGAGATAACAAGCTAACAGGCTAGCGAAATGCTAACGTGTGATGGTGATTTAGATTAAAAGCTAGCGATGTCAAATTTAACGTGATAGGCAATTTTTAAACAATGTATGGTGATGAGTATGGTTATCAGTGCCAAAGAGACTCAAATAACTCTGTCATTTTTTTATCATTCAGGCAAGTGTTATACATCATAATCTGTTAAATTTCTATTTTTTTTGTTTACAGTCACAATAAAAAACAAAATGTTTTGCTTTTTGCAAAACAAAGAAAACACACAATGCGCGATCTGCAGCCTCTCTGTCAAAGACGTTAATTCAGATAGTCTTCAGAAAAGGACCTCTAGCTTAGTGAAAACTTGTCTCACAAACATGAGACACATATCTAAAGAAACACTGAAATGTCAGGTTTTAAACAATGTAAACCTAATCGAAAACAAATATTCTGTGTTTATGTAATCTGGTTGAAAAGCAATACATGTCGGTCACCCGCGATCCACTTCATTATCCACTAATGCGGCCACGCCCACAGATTGCGCGCTCTATTGAGATTCAAGTACTTATGATCCCTGCATTAACGCCCACACAGGCGCGCTGGAAGCCGTTTCATTCGAGGGGGGCTGAGAGTTGGGTCGGAAAATGTGTGACGTCATTATGTTGTCGCTAGCGACCAGACAGGTGTTGTAGTACCACCCCTTTCGCGTCAAAGAGCACAGACGGCCCCCACCGCCGCAGATTATTGTTGTTTAAAATTAATTACTTGTTAAAACCTGATCATAGACACACTCTTACTTGATCTGCACAAAGGGTTAATCATCACTCATAAAGAATTCTATTTATTTGTGTTCATAGGCTACATACAATATCCAGCATCTGCCAGGGCTCTTAGTCCATGTGCGCATATTTGGAGAAATAATGATTCATAATCACGTTTGTAAAATATTTCGCCATACAGAATAACATTTCTATTCATTTTGCTGAATTATGCGATCTGAAGAGCTCAAACAGACTCCCCTCTGATCCGGCAGCTGTGATATCATTAGCTTGTAAAGCTGTCAATCATCTCACATGATCCAACGCGACCATAAGGCTGTGATTCAGAATGGTGTTCCTGTGTACACTTCCTCATTATCTGATTCAAGAAGCTAATAAATGCAGGATTCAAGTAGGCTATATCTGGTTTGTGTGTGATTTCCTTTCTATTTTTGTTATTATAGGAACAAAGAAGGTTTACAGTATGGATGCTAAATCCGTGTATGTCTTAATATTATTAATGTCGTTTTTTATTTGATTTAATATTCCTTAATTTAATATTCCTTTTATTTAATCAGTTCCTTTTTCTTGTCTTTTTTTTAAATACGAAAAACAAGAATCCGTGTATCATTCGTTCAGTCGATTTTTGATTTAATATTGAAAGTTGAAAAATTTGAAAACAGCTCGTTTTTCATTTTCATTTTTCAGATTTTGACTTGATTTTTCGTTTTTTCGTTCAGAGGTAGAATAATATATACACGTATAGCCTACGAAATCTCTTTTTTCGTTTTTTCTGAAAAAAACGTTAATCATCACTCGTAGGCTAAAGCTCATTTTCTGGAGAAAAAAAAAAACGAAAAAATGAGAAACGAGCTGTTTTCTCATTTTTCAACTTTCAATATTAAAGCAATAATCGACTGAACGAATGATAGCTATGATTCATGATTCACAAACCCTAGCTGAATTCTTGTTTTTCGTATTTTCGAAAAAAAAAAATGAAAAAAAAGGAACCGTTTTTAAATAGTAGGCTATAGGCTATAGTGTTATTTTTTTTTATTTAATCAATGTTGATTATGAAAGTGAGCATGCAGCATCCATTGATGCCCACTTCATCAATCAGGTAAAATGAGAGGCCAAGTCACAAGTCAAATAAAATGTTTTATTTATAATAATATTGATTTTGAGATTAAATTTAACTAATTTCATATTTAATCACTGAACAAAAAACACATGCCTATTATATTTAATCACTGAACAAAAAATATATACATATTATTTTGTGATATCCTGCCTTTATGTTAGCCTAGGCTTCTTCAGCCACGGTAGGCTACTACGAACAATAGGCAACAGCATACAGAAAAAAATACCGTAACGCTAAAATGCTTGGTGGCAGTAAAAGGCATAAAAACCATTTCTAACCTCAATTTAAAGGGACTGTGCACCAAACATGGCCTTGCGTTCAGGTGTGTTGCTGATGAAGCTCCGAACAAGATATGGTATATCAAGCCTGTCCAGAATGTCAGTATGTATGTGCATTAGCGCCAGATGTGTCAACCTCTTCTGGCTTGTGGTACTTCGGGTCCAAGTTTTCAGTCGTCTGAGTGCTGAGAATGATCTTTCAGATGGAGCAGCTGACACAGGTAGACATAAGCAAAGCTCAACGAATGCCTCGACTTCTTTAAATAGCTCTCTAGTTTGAGGCAGCAATGACGAAATGAATTCCGCAAACTCTTTCACTGCAGTGAACCGTCTCTCCTTAGTTAGGTCACCCAGTAGAGTTAGCTGCATTTGTAGGCGTGATCGATCAAAATTTTCCGGGAGTTGCATTTCTTCATTTAGTCCAGACAGGTTTTTGTTTGCCGCTTCGATAAGAGTCGTTTCTCTTTGTGCAGCCACTTTCATTCCATTTTGATCAAATCTTCTTTTAAGCTCAGTTTGGATTAAGTCTACTGCTTCAAAGAACTGACGTCTCCACTGTGCTTCTCCAGATTTGCACACCAGAGCCTCTGGTTCTGAAGTGTTGCGGATGCGAGCTGGGGTTTGGCTCAATCTGGAGGGATTTGGCATTTTCAAATTGTTGCATCTTGCAGCGGTGTTAACCTTCTCCATCAGCTCTTTGAAAGAGTCATCCCCCCTTAGTCTCTGCATATGTTGCTGGAGGACTGTGACACACTCAAGGGCTGCGCGTGCAGTTGATGTTTCACTCTGCAGACTTCGTGCCACTGCCTCAGAAGGCTCAAAAAGTGCCTGGCTGCACACTAACCCAAAATATGTCCTTGCTTGTTTAGCTTGTGTGCACAATCCGGATATTTTAGACCGAATCTCAGCCCTAACTGACTTGTCTCGCTCCAGAGTCTTTAGGGTCTCAAGTAGTGTAGAATATGCAGAGATGACTCTTGAAATCGCAGTGCTGCGGATGCACCATCGGGTTGGGCAAAGTCCCAGAAGATTGCACACTACATCTTCAGAGCCAAAAAGAGACCTGAACAACTGCTTACGTTTAGCAGATTCTGAAATGACAACAGACACTCCCTGAACAAAATTCAATGTGTCTGCAACGAGTCTCACTTCCCTTGCTACCTCTTGCAGAACGAGGTCCAAAGCATGGTTACTGCAATGCACATATAGGGACCCTGGACACTCTGCTTTTAGTTTCGCTTGAACACCATTTATACGGCCAGACATGTTGGACGCACCATCAAAACAATATCCTGCCAAACGTTCCAGAGGTATGTTTAAACGGATAAATATGTCTTTGATGCATGAAAACAATGTTTCTGCAGATGAGTCACTCGCGTTATAAAATCCAAGAAAGACGTTTTGTGCCCTCAAATCTGAATCCACAAACTGCAAACAACATGACAATTGCTCGTTCGCGCTGATATCGGTTGTTCCGTCTGCTGTGAGTCCAAAGAAAGAACAGTGGCTAGTTTGAGACATGATTTCTCGTTGGATGGCATGAGCAAACATTTCGAGAATTTCGTTCTGAATCGTATCGGACATCCAATTGTCTCTGCGTAACATCCATTCTCTTTCTTTCGGGAGAGCGTGTGTCCTCTCCAACATGAACTGCCAGAGGACTCCATCTCGGTGAGCGTGTCCTCTGAGGGGCAACCCTTCGCGGCCTAGAAGCTTGATTGAGCGGAAAAAAAGCTCCAGCACAGCCCTCCCTGTTGCCTGGTCTCGAGCGGCAATTTCCGAGATCACAGCGTTGATTGGTGTCAATTTTAAGGTTTGCAAAGCACGCACTGAATCAGAGTGCAATTCGGATAACTCATGTTGAGCAAATTTGGCACAAGCTTTCTTCCAGTTACTATATCCACCCATCTTTACAAAGGAGCTTTGATTGTCGTTGGTGAGGCGCAGTAATCCTTTATCCGTGGCTTTAGCACAAATAAAACAAATCACAGAGTCAGATTCTCTAATGTAGTGCAGCCATTTCCATTTGTCAAACCATCCACATTGAAATGAACGCTCAAACGTTTCCCCACCAAATCTCCTGCCTGGAAATTTCATCCTGGGTTGGTAGGGCTTGTCATCTTCCCTGGCAACCATCCGATCATGTGTCCCGACCTCAGCAGACAGTTCACAAACCTCGCTGCTCGCGGATGTCTGACTCTGAACAGAGTTTGTGTCGGTGTCAAGGTCAGCATTTGGCGCGGATTCAGTCGCCGTTTCATCGTTGTTGTTGTTGTTGTTGTTGTTTACATCCTTTATTTCAATAGAATTCCCGATTTTACTTTTCTTAACCTTAGTTGTAACGTTAGTCAAAAAAAAGTCCGAAATGCGTTTCTGCTGCTTATTGCTAGCCATGACCAAACGCGTGTGAGCGAGGTGACGACGACGAAAGCACTTCCTGAGGAATTATTTAAATAATTAATCATTAGTTTATCTTATCCATTGCCCATTATTTTAATCCCATATCAAACACAGTATGTTATGTCAGTCTATTTTAATTTATTTTATTTTATTTCATGTTTTTAAATACAATATAATTTTAGTCCACAGCCCCCCCACCAGGGGGGCTGATGCTATAACGAGGGGGGCTGCAGCCCCCGCAGCACCCCCCTTCCCGCGCTACTGCGCCCACATCAACTCATGTGAAGCGCTGTAACGTTACTTCAGCTACATCGTTTTGAGACGCGTTTGAGCAGTAATCCTGGATTTATTCTCCTCATGCAAAGCTGTTGATTTATGAAAGGAAAGGACTCCACCGCTGATTGTAAGGTCAGTTCATTCTGTTAGCATCTGTGAATATTAAATGCAAAAAGACCGCTTAAATATTAATCCTGTTGCAACATTAAAATTTATACACGCAAGACTGTTTAGACAAGATTAATTTGGCTTGTTTTGGACAGATTATAATGTGTTTATTGTAAAAGAGCCTAGTGTCACATCAATAAAGCTTTTATTCGCAAATGTCTGCTCAGATGCTATAAAAATGGTACCAGTCAAATGTATTCTCCTTCATATTGATGTTTAAATATTATAGCCTAATGGTATTTTTTAATTTAATATCAAAGTTTGTCAGAAATCATTCTAGAGTTTTGTTTTGTAGAAAGTTATTTTTTGTTTTGTTTTGTAGAAAGAGAATTGCTTTCTTTAAATTGAATTTCGTTTTGTATAAATTGTATCTTAATTTTTATTATGAAATTTTTTTAGCATGAGACTACTTTTAAAAACATTAAAAAATGTACAAAAAATGTAGAAACAAATGCTCTTCTTAGTCATTTTTGTCTTGTTTCTAGTCTAAATATTTAAACATTCTTAATTCAAGAGGAATTTACTAGATAAGTACAGTTTTCAACTAAATAAGAAGAGCATTTTTTTAAGTGTAGTCAAATCTTTTGATAATTTAAAATATAATAGGCCTTTGTTGACTACATTCTAAATAAATGATTCTGGAGTTTGGTTTTGTAGAAAGTGCATTTTTTTTGTTTTGTAGAAAGTGAATTGCTCTCTTTAAAGTGAATTTCGTTTTGTATAAATTGTATCTTAATTTTAATTATTTATTTTTTTAGCATGAGACTACTTTTAAAAACATTAAAAAAATAGTAAAAACATTTTAGAACAAATGTGACCATGTCTGTGAAAACCCAGCTAAAGTCATTTTTTGGTGATTCACTGTTTTATACATAAAATCATCCTACATAATGTAAAGAACATTCTGTGAAAATATAACCTTGATATCTTTAATATTGCCTGAGTAAGACCATGTCAAAAATTATTTGAATTTCGGCCTCAGAAAATCATGATTTTGAGAAATTCCAATTTTAAAATCAAGCTTATTTTTAAAATTGCAAAACATTTGAACCATTATTATTCTGACTACGTGCCATATACCACATAAAAGCTAAGATTCTCCCATTTTCAGTGATATAGGACACATTTATGGGAAAATTCTTAGAGTTTTGTAAAACAAGTCTATTTATTATGATGTGCATGTCCAAAAAGCATGAAACATTGAAACAAATGGGGGCACCACAAGAGCTTGATTTACAAAGTCAGTTCACTCTAATGATTTGTAGACTATAGCTTTATTAGTAAAATGAAATCTCAGTAGAAAATGTCATTAATAGGCCTATATATATCCATTAATATATAAAACATCCATAGAAAATCTCAGTGTAACATTTGTAAAGTAAATCTAATGCCCTAAAGTGAACAGGTCAGTCTCAAACTAAAGTACAGTTAGTGATAACTGTGAATCTTCACTTTTCGATTAGATTATGATTTTTTCATGGCTCATTGCGCTTAATAACTCTTTTACATAAAGCACGTCCTGCATTTTATGTTCTCATTCATGCATGTTCTATTCGTATAGGCTTACAAACCGAAACCAAAACATCAGACGCAAGAGCTTTGCTACTGAAGGACATACGCAACTTTTTTATATTAATAATACGGGTTCTTTATTTAGCCTACAAAAAACAGTAGGCCTATATTAATCCTTATTAATTAAACTATCAGCTGTTCTGTCCCTTGCGCTTGCAAGCTCGCGGCCCGCAGCCACCCTGTCAGAGAGGGCATTCATAAACCCAGCGGATCAGCATCCAAAAACCAAACTATTTCGACATGTCGCAGCCATTAAATGTCTTTAAAATAAGATGGATATATCGGCAGAAGGTGTAGATAGAAAACTAATAAGCTGTTCCTGAAATGTCGGTGATGGCACAAAGAAATCCACACAGAAATTGGAACCCGGCTTAAGTCGCCGTTTTCTTGCCTTTCCCGACACTGACCTGATCGTTGCTCGTGCGGATTGATATTATGGTCTGTTTGCACTTTGTAATTGTAAAAAATATGTTTCTGAACCGAATTATATAAGAATCAGCAGTTGTTTCTGCGTCGAAAGTAAACATTAAATCAATATTTAAGAAGCCCACGTCTGGTATTTTTTGGTGCAAAATAATAAAACGTAGCGTCAATAAAATCATTTATTTCAGTATTTATAATATTATAAATGAAAAATTGAGTACTGCATCTCAAAGCCCTTGGTATAATCTATCATTTACAGCAATAAACACAAATCACCTGTTTTGGTCATTTTTATGGCTATGGCTACTTTGACGCTCTATATCACATCATTAGATTATGCGACTTTAGCCGGGGTTTCACAGACGGGGTCACAAATGCTCTTCTCAGTCATTTTTGTCTTGTTTCTAGTCTAAATATTTAAACATTCTGAAATCAAGATGCATTTACTAGATAAGTACAGTTTTCAACTAAATAAAAAGCGCATTTTTTTTGGTCTCTGTCACACACCTGAAGCTCATTCATTATGCAGCTCATTAAGTAGGGTCATTATGCAGGCTATTGTTATCTCAGGGGTTATCTCATCATTATTCATTAGATATCACGCCTCCTCGCATATGGGCTTTGTGATGAAAAACTGTCTTACAAATATTAAATCAGTGTATTGTTTTATGTGAATGAGTATGCTCAATGATTCTCACATCTCACATTCTCACATCTCACAAAACTCAATGAAAATATACCATGGAGTCTATTATTAAAATACACATATCTATTGTGTGTTTTGAGGCCTTCATTTTAAAACACATTTTTTGGTTGTTTTTTAAATCATGCATAAAAAATGTTCTCTCAGAAATACAAGCATGTACATACATGTTGCTTAGATATTATGGTAGCCCAGTTTGTGCTGAATACAGTGTAATTATACTTTTGCCATTAATATGTTTATGAGCAACTGTCAAAACTTGAAAAGGGCCCCAAAACGGCTCAGACTCCAGAGGGTTAAGGAAAAATATTTCAAACAAAGTTTCTTACCTGCAGCCTAATGTTACGTATTTGGTTTTAAACATTTTGTTCTCTTAAAGGGATACTTCACCCAAAAACGAAAAAATTTTAAAATTGGTATCGCGACATCCCTATTCCCTAATTCACAGTATTCGTTCCTTTACTAACAAGACACCAGTTTTCATTTCATTAAAGGGATAGTTCACCCAAAAACGAAAATTTGATGTTTTTCTGCGTACCCCTAATACATCCAAGATGTAGGTGTCTTCGTTTCTTCAGTAGAACACAAATGAAGATTTTTAACTCCAACCGTTGCGGTGTGTCACTCATATAATGCTTGTCAATGGAGACTAATTCTATTAGAGTAAAAAAAACATGGACAGACAACTTCAAATTAAACCCTTTGGCTCGTAACGACACATTGATGTCTTAAGACACGAAACGATCGGTTTCTGAGAGAAACCGAACTGTATTTATGCAAATATATCACCTCATATCAGACGAACGCTTTAGCTCTCCAGACTGCCATCACTTCCCGTAGGTGAGGTCAAAATTCCGGCCGGGTCATAGATATATACATATATTCCTCATTAGTGCCTGCGTGGATCATGGCGGTTTCTCTCAGAAACTGATCGTTTCGTGTCTTAAGACATCAATGTGTCGTCACGAGCCGCGAGGTTTAATTTGAAGTTGTCTGTCCATGTTTTTTTTACTCTAATAGAATTAGTCTCCATTGACAAGCATTATATGAGTGACACACCGCAACGGTTGGAGTTAAAAATCTTAATTTGTGTTCTACTGAAGAAACGAAGACACCTACATCTTGGATGCCTTAGGGGTAAGCAGAAAACATCAAATTTTCATTTTTGGGTGAACTATCCCTTTAATGAAATGGAAACTGGTGTCTTGTTAATAAAGGAACGAATACTGTGAATTAGGGAATAGGGATGTCGCGATACCAAAATTCCAGTAGTCGGTTCCAATACCATAAAAGTGTTATGGTACTCTGTACCACAGCAAAATGTATTTTTTTATTTTATTGAACAATTAAAAAAAAAATGTATTCAATAAGTTTATTATTTAGGATGATCATCATTTTAAGTAAATAATACATAAACATTAAAATATTTAAAGGCTGTATATGCTGTTAAAAGTAAACATTATTTATAAAAAATAAGCAACCATCTAGGCATCATTATTATTATTAGTAGAGACTAATTATTATTACATAGAGACGAAGCTAACTCTACTGTAGGCTACAACAGTAGCCTAATATATTAACGTTAAGTCAAACTTTTATTTTGACGATTTGCCGTGAAGACCATGATATGACGGTTTTCTCAAATGAAACGTTAAATTATCATGATTTGATGGGTTATGCGTTCGTGTCCTCATACAGTGACACACGGCAGAGACTATAAAGACAGCGAGCGAGTGTCAAGCGTGCGTGTGTGTGTGTGCGCACACATGCCCGTCATTCTGCGACCGAGGAAAGTTTGCTGCTGCTCGTCAGACGGCTTAAATCCGAAACAAGTCCAAATAATGGATGTTGCACCAGTTTTTTTTACCAGCTCCTCCGTTTCACTTTCAGCTATGTTTACTCAAGATGACAAATACGAGAATGCGTTGCAGCTTGTGGCTCTAAATTTCATGGGTAGATTGTGTCATTAACATGCATTATCACAAATTTTGTATCGTTTATATCGCCCATTACTACATTGCATGTTTGTTCGCTTCATTTCGCCGTGGAATCGTTTGTAACAGTTAAACAAGATACAGGTCGAGACTGGATTTGCTGACATATTGAGATTAAAACACAATGCTGTGCCTTCTGTATTGTATCCGACAGGAATGAAGCAACACACTTATGTGAGTAAAACACACGTGATAGTATTTAGTATTTATATGTGATAGTATTGCATTGTTACAGATCGTATTGATTATGTACGTGTCTAACTGAACATACCTTAGCTGTCACCAGTGTTGGGAATAACGGCGTTACAGATAAACAGCGTCACTAACGGAATTATTTTTTTCAGTAACGAGTAATCAAACAAATTACTGTTTCTCCCGTTACAACACGTTAGCGTTAGTGAGGAAAAAAAATGCGGCGTTAGTCGCGTTACTATAATTGAGCTCACTGAAGCGCTTTTCATCCGAACAGGCTCTCTGTCAGTCGGACCTGCAATGTGTGCGTGTGTGCGTGTGCGCGCGCACCAGCCATGCATGTTGGGGGTGGGTGCGGTGGTACACATAACTGATGATGATTGGTGGGTGGGAGACAAGGTTAAAGTTGATAGGTTGAGTTCACACCTATTTTTTTCACGGTCTATGGTTCACAGACACACACACACACCTATGACGCACACGCATATGCACATTCAGCGATGTTCCAACGACTTCAAAGGTAGCTTTCGCAAATTGGAAGTATAAGCGCTACTTTTCCCTCGTTGAGGTGAAAGGTACGAATATTTAAGTAACGTGCAACTTATGCCCAGGAAGAAAGAGTCTCTCCACGCCGGTGGCAAGTGGTTCTGAAGCGCCTCACATCATCATATGCCACAAAATTAGTGGCTAAAAACCCAGGTGATAACATGAGCTCCTCTACCAAAGGAAAGTATAATTCTGATAATATTTACACAATATTTACACTATAGTAGGCCTACTGATAATATTTACAATAATGCATTGAATTTGATAGGTGTCTCTCACATTGTCCCACAGCAACATTACAATAGTGCACATTAATGTACAATGTTTTATAATAATAATTTATTCTATTTAGTGTCCAATTCATTCATTTAACATATCTAATATTGGGGGCATCCAAGTTATTTGACATATTTGAACATTTGGAGAAAAAAAAAAAAAAGTAACGCAGTAATTACTTTCCCTGGTAATTAGTTACTTTTATAATGATGTAACTCAGTTACTAACTCAGTTACTATTTGTAAGAAGTAACTATAACTAATTACTTTTTTCAAGTAACGTGCCCAACACTGGCTGTCACAGGCTGGAGAATCCTTTATTTGTGGTGTTGTTGTTTCGTGATTCGTGATTGTGATTCGGGGTCAGACTCTGACATGTATGGGCCAGTGACGGGGTACCAAAACGTATCACTGGCCTGCCGACGGGCTATCTTAAATAGTGAAATAACATCCCTTTGTTGATGTGCGTTGTTCACTCTGTTGACTTGATATTTGAAGTGCGCCCGCACGTGTGTGTACGATTTGCGGTTATATTTCTTTATAGAGCCTCAAAACCAGGGTACAAAATAGCATATTACTTATTCATTATGATGTTTTTGAATGTAAAAACCATGCAAACGTTATAAGTTGACCTCAGACAACAGTAAAAAAAAAAAAAAAAAAAGCCAGTTCATGACCCCTTTAACCGCTTGCTGCATCTCGTGTTTTTATAGGAGCGCTCTGAGCACCTGAAGTTGAAAAAAAATCAACTGTGAGTAGAAAAGCACCCAAAGTCATTTTCTGTTTTTTCCCATTGTCTTGGGATGTGACGAGATCTTGTGCGATATTGCCATCACAGAGTGTGAAGGTGAAGTTAGGATAGAATATGCCACCGCTACATTTACATTACGCCTCCACTGTCATTTTGTTTTTTATAGAAATAAAAACATGATTTAATTCTTGGATTGCCATCGTCCAATCCAATGAACGGAGAGGCGGGTCTTTCCTTGTGGTGACGGAAGTTTACAGTTGCTCGGAACATCCGGAGACTGCAATGGTTGAGGAGAAACTTCTGGTGGCTATCGCGGGTTACCCGGAGCTGTATGACTTCACAAACCGCAACTACCACAGTGCAAAACCAAAGATTCTAGAGCGCTCGTGCTATGATCCTCGATTAGACTGACAGAACAGCTGATTCGGTGGTTACCTAGCAACATAAAGAAAACACAGCAAACTCCTCTTTTCTAAATTAAAAAAGTTAACCAAAAAGGCAGTGCGGTGCGCCTCGCGCTTTCAAACCTGAAGAACACGTTCTGTCTGATCGGGACCTTAGTCATAAATATGGTGGATGGGCAGAGCAATCATGTGACTGAAACAGATGAATAGCACTACAATAACCACAATAACCTCAATTTTTTTTTAAATAACTAAGAGGAATTAATTTCATTTTACAATTTAATAATAACATTTACATTTTGCATTTATCTAAAGCGAGTTACAACAGAGCAGCAAAAGCAATCGGTCACACACTCAACAATATTCATAGTGTACAATGGCAGGTTTATTAGAAAGCTAGACTAGGAATCGAGAGCAGAGGTGAAATGCAAAGGAATATTCTGTGTGTTTATTAATGATGTGGGAAAGTTCATTAAAAAAAAAATACAAATCTGTCATAAGTTACTCATCCTCATGTCATTGTAAAACCATAAGACTTTTGTTCATCTTTAAAACATAAATTAATATATTTTGAATTATTATTTTTATTATAATTTCTGTGCCTCCATTGACAGTCCAGGTCCAACCAAGAATATGGTAAACAGAAACTCAAATGTGCTGCATGATGAGCAAGAACCAATGAGGTTTGTTCTGCCGTGCCATGTGATCATGTTTGAGCTTCTGTTTACCATATTTCACGAGTTCGCACTTACATATAATTTATAGAGAGTAATTCAGTGCGTATTTGGTGTGCTGTCCGGGGGGAGGACTTCGAGCTCGGAATTAGGCCCGAACCCAGAGTACCCCCCGTATATATAAGTGGTTTTAGAGTTAAAAGGTGTGGCGAAGGGGTGGTGGAAGGGTTGCTGATAACTGTCAACAAACGGAGGTAGGACTGCTGCGTGTATATATACCTCTATTGTTGATTAGCTGAGTGCTCTCCACCTGTGTCAATTATCTGAACGTGCTTCTCCCGAACTTTGTTTATAAAACATAATTTCACGAGTTTGCACTTACGTATAATTTATAGAGAGTAATTCAATGCGTATTTGGCGTGCTGTCCGGGGGGAGGGCTTCGAGCTCGGAATTAGGCCCGAACCCAGAGTACCCCCCAAAATCTAAAGAGCATAGGACAGCCGCCTGCTAAATACCCCCCAAGAAGTGCCGAGCTTGGCGGCTGGCATTAGAGAGGGGGGCCTGGTTGTTTGAACGGGAGGGCCCGTGAGCAGCTTGTGTCGCCAGAGGGCAGCCCCTGTTAGTTCATAAATCGCACGGTTCTTGATGGGAGCAGGGTGTGGTCTTGTACGCGGGAAACCACCTGGAAGAAAAAATGGGAAAAAGAAATATGAGATTTAGATTTTTGATTTAGAGATTTTGTGGGACTTACCCCTTCCTTGCTGCATGGAAACTTTCCCCTTTCTTGCTGCAATGTATCTATCCACTTCCTTACTAAGTGGAAACTTTCCACTAGTGGAACCTATCAATCTAGAGGGTTTTATCCGCTTCCTTACTGTGTGGAAAACTGTCCACTTCTCGCTGCGTACGTTTTTTAAACCGCTTTCTTGCTGTGGGAAAAACTATCCACTTCCTTGCTGGAATCTTCGACTTTCTTGCTGTGTCGAAACTTATTCGCTTGAGGAGACTATCCACCATCTTACTGTGTGTGCTACTATCCAGTATCTTACTGTGTGGACAACTATCCACTATCTTACTGCGTGGGCAACTATCCAGTATCTTACTGCGTGGACAACTATCCACTATCTTACTGCGTGGGCAACTATCCGCCATCTTACTGCTTGGAACTATCTGCTTTTCTTGTTGCTCGGAACTTTCCGCTTCCTCGCTGCGTGGAAACTTTCCGCTTTCTTGCTGCGTGGAAACTTTCCACTTCCTCGCTGCGTGGAAACTTTCCGCTTCCTCGCTGCGTGGAAACTTTCCGCTTTCTTGCTGCGTGGAAACTTTCCACTTCCTCGCTGCGTGGAAACTTTCCGCTTCCTCGCTGCGTGGAAACTTTCCGCTTCCTCGCTGCGTGGAAACTTTCCGCTTTCTTGCTGCGTGGAAACTTTCCGCTTCCTCGCTGCGTGGAAACGTACCGCTTTCTCTTTGTGTGGAAATGTACCGCGTTCCCACTGCATAGACACTATTCACTTCCTCGCTGCGTGGAAACTTACCGCTTTCTCGTTGCGTGGAAATTTACCGCTTTCTCGCTGCGTGGAAACTTTCCGCTTTCTTGCTGCGTGGAAACTTTCCGCTTCCTCGCTGCGTGGAAACGTACCGCTTTCTCTTTGTGTGGAAATGTACCGCGTTCCCACTGCATAGACACTATTCACTTCCTCGCTGCGTGGAAACTTACCGCTTTCTCGTTGCGTGGAAATTTACCGCTTCCTCGCTGCGTGGAAACGTTCTACTTTCTCTTTGTGTGGAAATGTACCGCGTTCCCACTGCATTGACACTATTCACTTCCTCTCTGCGTGGAAACTTACCGCTTTCTCGCTGCATGGAAACTTTTTCCACTTTCTTGCTGCTTGAAAAAACTATCCATATCTCACTGCGTAAAAAACTATCCACTTTCTCACTGTGTGGAATTTTCCACTTTCTTGCTGCGTGGAAACTTCCGCTGACTCTCTGCATGGAAACTTTCCCGCTGACTCTCTGCGTGTAAACTTTCCGCTGACTCACTGCGTGGAAACTTCCGCTGACTCTCTGCGTGGAAACTTTCCGCTGACTCACTGCGTGGAAACTTCCGCTGACTCTCTGCGTGGAAACTTTCCGCTGACTCACTGCGTGGAAACTTTCCGCTGACTCACTGCGTGGAAACTTCCGCTGACTCTCTGCGTGGAAACTTTCCGCTGACTCACTGCGTGGAAACTTTCCGCTGACTCACTGCGTGGAAACTTCCGCTGACTCTCTGCGTGGAAACTTTCCGCTGACTCACTGCGTGTAAACTTTCCCGCTGACTCTCTGCGTGTAAACTTTCCGCTGACTCACTGCGTGGAAACTTTCCGCTGACTCACTGCGTGGAAACTTCCGCTGACTCTCTGCGTGGAAACTTTCCGCTGACTCACTGCGTGGAAACTTTCCGCTGACTCACTGCGTGGAAACTTCCGCTGACTCTCTGCGTGGAAACTTTCCGCTGACTCTCTGCATGGAAACTTCCGCTGACTCTCTGCATGGAAACTTTCCGCTGACTCTCTGCATGGAAACTTCCGCTGACTCTCTGCGTGGAAACTTTCCGCTGACTCTCTGCATGGAAACTTCCGCTGACTCTCTGCATGGAAACTTTCCGCTGACTCACTGCGTGGAAACTTTCCGCTGACTCACTGCGTGGAAACTTTCCGCTGACTCACTGCGTGGAAACTTCCGCTGACTCTCTGCGTGGAAACTTTCCGCTGACTCTCTGCATGGAAACTTCCGCTGACTCACTGCATGGAAACTTCCGCTGACTCTCTGCATGGAAACTTCCGCTGACTCTCTGCATGGAAACTTTCCGCTGACTCACTGCGTGGAAACTTTCCGCTGACTCTCTGCATGGAAACTTTCCGCTGACTCTCTGCGTGGAAACTTTCCGCTGACTCACTGCGTGGAAACTTTCCGCTGACTCACTGCGTGGAAACTTCCGCTGACTCTCTGCGTGGAAACTTTCCGCTGACTCTCTGCATGGAAACTTTCCGCTGACTCTCTGCGTGGAAACTTTCCGCTGAAGTGCCTCCCCGATGTGGAAAGGGTAGCTTGAGAAGTCTTTTACACTTATACACTTTTTTCGTGTATTTCACGAAACATGAATGAATTTGCGTGATGTAAATCCGACAGATCCGATTCTCTGAGGAGCAAACTAACATTGTGCCGCCCATTGCGCAGTATAGATCAATTAACACCCATTCACTCACACATATTTGAAAATCAGAATATCAGATAGTTCATGACGTGGTTGGCAATTTTGTGAAAATTTTTAATAAAAAAGAAAAAAAGAAATTAACCCGATACAGCTGAGCTGTCATACAGCGCTATTATGGCAGCTTTGTGTCGTGAGAAGCACGACTTTTCGCCATGGAACAATAAGGCGATGCGTTCTAAAATATTTTGAGGCCTGACAGCAGATAGTTGGTAAATGCGGCATCCGGGTGATGAGCTAGTTCAAAGTCCATATGTGAAATATTTAAATACACTGGACATTAATGCGGGCATGGACGCAGCCACGGAAAATATAAATGTGCCTAAACTGGCATCGCTGTTTGGTGCATTTACCAGAATTAAAATGTTTGCAGGGCTGCCTGCTTTCTTCGAAGGAGGAGACTCTCCTTTTGAATCCCTGATTTGCGCTGGCGGTTGCTGCACTTAGCACGTAATTGGTGGATCTAGCTGTGTTTGTTTCCGGGCAGGGTAGGGAGGAGGGGTTAACCTGCGGGCACGATGTTGTTGAGTAAGTCACTGACCTGCAGACCGCAGGTCTGGGGGGGAACATAACTGCATTGGCCGTGGATAAAATTAGCCAGAGAAAACTGAGCTTCTGTGGGAACAGAAGGAACAGCACTGCTGTGGCAGTGGAGAAATTAGCCAGAGAAACTGAGCTTCTGTGGGAACAGAAGGAACAGCACTGCTGTGTGGAGAAAAATAGCCAGAGAAACTGAGCTCCTGCAGGAGCAGAGGGAACAGCACTGCTGTGGCAGTGGAGAAATTAGCCAGAGAAACTGAGCTCCTGTGGGAACAGCACTGCTGTGGCAGTAGAGTAAATGTTGTCAGAGAAACTGAGCTCCTGTGGGAGCAGAAGAAAAAGTACTGCTGTGGTGGAGAAAAGGTTAGACGGACAAATAAAAATAGATACATAAATAAAAAAGAAAGAAACGCATTGAGGAACCAAATAGGACTCTATTTTGAAATTGCTATGACTTATTTCATGTTGCTCATCCAATTCATATGAGATTACCACATATATACAGCCTTACAACTGTATACAACATATAACAATATATTCACCGTAACGAAAACGGTGTCATGTTCATAAGAATTTGCTTGGCATGAATGTGCACTATTCATTGACTTCGAATCTGCTCTGAACTGAAGCATTTTGATGCATTGTTTGCAAGCCCATAGAATGCACATCAGCACCACATTCAGATTTTGAAGCATTAGAGCTCACATTTATTTAATGAAATCATATTGAGGTTTTGCAGTCTCATGATGTTTTTTCATCCCCAAAATATAAGGTTTCTTACAATGATCATTGATATACTTGTTATACAATATAGCCTTATATACTGTAAGGTATTGAGGTTTATCGTTTGTGTTTATCGTTTATCATCACGGCAACCGCGTGCGTCCATAATGAAACACTTCTCGTGTGTGCACCTGTCTGTAGTAGTAGACTACGTAGACACGTAGAGACTGCACGATTGCAAGAAAAGCTTGATGTCTGCCGGTAACAATACATTATCTTAAAACAGGAACTGTTGTAGTTCTCCCTGTTGCAACTTGCAAGTCTGTGCACTCTTTACACTGTCCGAGTGCTGCTCTCGCCACTGCCTGTCGTCATGGTTTCAAAACACACGTTATTAATATCCTTTAGAACATCGATTATTTAAGTTTGTGAATCGATTAGAATTGCTAGAAGACAGAATCGTTTGTGGATCGTGGCAAAGACACAATTAAATCTTGGGAAAAGCAAAAATGATTTTTACCGTGAATGCTTATGGAAGCGGCCGAAAGGGGTTTTTAAGGTAGCTTGCGTGTGCAGCCATGCAGACAGCGTGAGTGGGCGGCCGGGACGAGCTGCGCGGAAATGCCGTCCATGCTGATAACTGTCAACAAACGGAGGTAGGACTGCTGCATGTATACAGTATATACCTCTATTGTTGATTAGCTGAGTGCTCTCCACCTGTGTAAATTATCTGAACATGTTCATCATATAAAGCAACATGCCTCTTCAGAAGACTAAGATTAAACTGGTGTTAGTTTCGTTAATGAAATCTATGACAACTGTTTTGTTGACAACCTCTTTTTCATGACTAAGACGAGACTCTCGTTCCCTGGATGAACCATGGCTGTTTTTTTGTTTTATGATGGTTGTTCACGAGTCCCTTGTTTGTCCTGAGCAGTTAAACTGCCCAATGTTCTTCAGAAAAATCCTCCAGGTTCTGCACATTCTTCAGTTTTCCAGCCTCTTTTTCATGACTGTATGATTTTAAGATCTATCTTTTAACACTGAGGACAATTGAGGGACTCAAACACAACTACTAAAAAAGTTCAAACATTCACTGATGCTCCAGAAGGAAACACAATGCATTAAGACCTGGGGGGGTGAAAACTTTTGAACAGGCTGAAGATGTCCAAATTTTTCTTATTTTGTTTAAATATATATATTTTTTCATTTAGTACTGCCCTTCAGAAGCAACAGAAGATACTTGCATGTTCCTGGAAGACAAATTAAGTACAATTTACCTTGATTTTCAAATTCAATAGGTTTTCACCCACCGGCTCTTAATGCATTGTGTTTCCTTCTGGAGCATCAGTGCATGTTTGAACCTTTTTTAGTAGTAAAAAAAAACAGCCGTGGATCAACCAGGGAACGACACACAGCACTGAGAATCAATGGTTCATAAACTTTTTATCAGGGTTATTTGAATAAATTCAGCTATTTTTTTGTCTTGTGGACTATATGTAAACATTTTTTATGTAAAATATCTTATTCAGGACAGTACTAAATAAAAAATAACATGCATTTCGTATGATCCCTCTTATTTAGTTCAAATTATTCCCATTTTCACAGATTCTGCAAGCGGTTCACATACTTTTTCATGCCACTGTATACACACACTCACAATCACACTCTCACACACACTCTCACACACACACACACACACACACACACACGCACACACACACACACACACACACACACACACACACACACTGTCTGTCTCTCTCTCTCTCTCTCTCTCTGTCTCTCTCTCTCACACACACACAGACACACACTCTCTCATTCTCTCACACGCTCACACACACACACACACACACACACACACACACACACACACACACACACACACACACACACACACACACTCGTCTAGTGTCTGTTGTTCTAGATGTTTCTCTCTTCTTGTGTTCAGGGGCCTGTGATCTCACACTGGATCCAAACACAGCACACACTCGTCTCATTCTGTCTGAGGGGAACAGGAAGGCGACGTGTGTGAGAGATCGTCAGCCGTATCCTGATCATCCAGAGAGATTTGATGTGTATCCTCAGGTTGTGTGTGGAGAGAGTCTGACTGGACGCTGTTACTGGGAGGCTGAATGGAGCGGAAGTGCTGTGATATCAGTGACATATAAAGGAATCAGCAGGAAAGGATGGAGTGAAGACTGTGTGTTTGGATCCAATGACAAATCCTGGAGTCTGTTCTGCTATGATGACAGATTCTCTGTCCGTCACAATAATAACAGCACTGATATCCCTGACATCCGTTCATCCTCTAAGAGAGCAGGAGTGTGTGTGGACGTGTCGGCCGGCACTCTGTCCTTCTACAGCGGCTCTGACACACACACACTCACACACTTACACACATTCTACGACACATTCACTGAACCCCTCTGTGCTGGATTTAGGGTTTATGAAGATTATTCTTCAGTGTCTCTGTGTCAGATTAAACACACACACACACACTCACACACACACACTCTCTCTCACACACACACTCTCTCTCTCACACACACACACACTCACTCTCCCACACTCACTCACACACACACACACACTGCTCTGAATCTGTAATAAGGCTGTAATAATATGGATATATTATCAGATTGCTGTAATATGTATATTGTAAACTGATGATGAGATGTAATAAAGGACTGATTGATTGGATCATGAAGTGGTTTATGAATGATTGATGTGAACTGATGACAGTATGAATAACGCTTCGGTTACTTGCGTAACCTCAGTTCCCTGAGAAGAGGGAACGAGTATTGCGTTTGCTAAACGTTAGGGGGATTTCCTTTCCTCGAGAATATGAAGCAAATTTTCATCCTAAAAATTACCATGTAAAACGCAGTGCAGCTGCACGGCGCATCAGCAGGAAGCAGCTGCGTGCTGATTGGCTGTGCTGCTGCAACTGCAGGAACCTATGGCGAGACCGCTGGGCGGGTGGACCAATCAGGTCCCTCCAATATTCCCGCCTCAGGGGGCAGCAAGAATTTGCATAGCCAGGGTATAAAAGACCCTGTCTCGTCAGGTTAAATCGACTGAAGCGACTCCCTGAGCAAGCGTAAACACGGCAAGCAACGCAATACTCGTTCCCTCTTCTCAGGGAACCGAGGTTACATAAGTAACCGAAGCATTCCCTTTCGAGAGTACTCTCGTATTGCGTTTGCTATACGCTAGGGGGACTAGTGCAAAACGCCATGCTCGCTTAACGGCTCCGATAGCCTGGAGACACCAAGCAACCGAGATAGCTAAAATACCATACGGCCGACCTAAGTGGGCCCGTAGATACGGTATTCACGGGGAAGCCCCTTAAAGGGATAGTTCACCCAAAAATGAAAATTCTGTCATCATTTACTCACCCTCAAGTTGATCTAGACCTGTATGAGTTTCTTTGTTCTGCTGAACACAAAAGAAGATATTTTGAAGATTGTTTGTAACCAAGCAGATAGAGCAACCATTGACTACTGTAGAAATTGTGGGCGCAGACATATAGATGAATGAATCTTCCAAATGATTCGATCAAATGAACATCCCTTTTTACAAAGCCCAAATTCAGCTCCAGACCCCAGGAAATCGACCATCTATCACGAAGGCTCGATTCTGCCCGGAGCTACTAGTTGTAGATAATAATTAACCGACTTCCTATGGACTTTTGTCCAAAACATAGACAAAGAGGACAGAGGACTCGTTGTGATCACAAGACAAAGAAACAAACCAGATCTCTGTCTTTTCAATGACCGGTAAATGAACTCCACGTGACACAGCTAAAACTCCAAGCAAACTCACAGAAACTGTTACATATGGAGTGCATCAAATCACTGATTATTGGACTTTCATTCAAATAGCCTTCGACATAGCTTGTTAGTGTGTTACAACTGATACACGTGACCATTATGCATTGTTAGAATAATGATGAAATTGATTCTTTTATTCCCAATATATATCCAGGGATAAGGCCTAATATAAAGAGGTCTTACTCCCAATATGTAACCAAGAATAATGCCAAATGTAAAGAGGCCTATGTTAACCACACAAGTATGTTATGCATGGTTTTATGATGTTGAAACTATATAGAAAATATAGTGGAGGTTTTATAGAGAACCTTTATCGTGGACTTTATAAGAGCCACAAGTAGAATAGAAATAGCAAAGTGAAGTAAAGAGTTGTTTATGTGGCCGAGAAACTTTTATAAGAAGTTTTTATTTTTCACAACTTTTATGTATGAGCTGTTTATAAGGCCGAAAAGCCTAAAGAAGGTTTTTCTTATACAACTTTCATAAATGACTTTGTAAGCATGGGAAAATACAAAAACATAATGTTGTACAAATGTTTAGCTTTGGTTCAAGTGAATACATGACACATGATTTTGTAAGAATATTTAAATTTGGTTTATAGTAAAGACACAGAAGCAAAGATTTTGTAAGAATGCTTTATTGGTTTTATAGTAAAAGCTCAAGAGACATTGTTTGGTAAAAAAGTATTTTATTAGGGTTGTTGTAAAAACCACACTAAGACATGTTTTGTAAAATATGTTTTATTGAAGAGATAAAGAAAGACAGTGAGCCATATGTATGAAGGTTATTTATTCATGTAAAAGAACAAGCAAATGAAATGTAACCTGTATAAGCATGCAAGCATGTAACAAAGTATTGAACGAAGAAACAGGTTTTACCCAGGATGATATCTTGCAGACGAGACGAAGGAGGAGATTAAGGATCCAAGCCAGAAGAAGAAGAATGAAAGAATACAGAGCATTATATACTAAAATGTTCAAGGAATTGAGGGAGTTGACAATGGTTCAAAATCTGGGCTTGGATGAACTGTACCTATGTGATTGAATATGTAATGAAGAGGTGTGATGATTAAAAGGTTTATAAGGTCTTGATCTCTGTATGACCATCAGAAGCTGAGAGCGACAGCTGCTTCTCGATTGCTTGATGATGCGAGCCTAACATCTGCTGGTGACTTTTGTGTACTGACGTTTTGAAACTTAAAACTTTTCTTTTTGTAACCTTTATTGATTGTATGTAAAACTTTTGTTAATGGAAAAATAAATCTACTTATAATTGATTTATAAAAGAAAACGTTTGCCACGTCTCTGCTTTCTAAACGAGTTGATCTGAACCAGACACGGAGGGGGTCTGTTCTTCTAGAGAGTAAGTATAAATTTATATTTATGATCTAGTTAAGGATTTGACCTGCTTTACCTAGCCTGAGAATATAAACTAAAACTAGGTAGAAGGTGTGTGGGATCTAGATAGATTGTACACCGAATAACAGCATGTATATTACTCCCAATTCATGCAATTATGTAACTATTGAATGAGTGGATGAAAAGGCACCGTGTTTGATACCATTGTGTTTGTATGGGTATAATCCAACAAATGAGCTGAATGAAATCTTTATAGAATTGATCATGTCCTTATAGTAAGAAATTAGGTCTAAATTTACTCTCTGCTTAAGAGCAGGAAACTAAATTACTATAGATAACCCAATTTTATGGGAGGGGTGGAGACACAGTCACCCCTGAACCCTAATTGGCCAGAACCCATCCAGGGGATGGGCAAATATTTGAGTTTAATCTCAGAACACGAACAAAGAATCCAGTTCAGAGTTGACCAGATTGAGTTCTGAACGGAGAGCTCCCAGGAGACGATCTGACGATCGTGGCAGACCAAGATCAGAGAAAATGGGTTAAACAATGATTTCATTCAGGCCATCTGCACTTCTCTCACTTTCCTTTCTTTTACTTAAAGTTTATTTTCTTTCCGTTAAGTCTCGGGTTCTGTTAAGTTTCGCCGCACAAGTTACTCAACGAGTCTCCAAAAACGCGCTTCAACTTCAAACAACACCCACAAGACTCTCATCCAGCCGCCAACATGCCACGTGATTGGCTTCCCAAGACGTCGATCAAAAGACACAACCAGTCCTTCAGCGAATCAAAGACCCGGGAACACCCCTTCTCCAGCGGGGAAAGAGAATCCCCTGTCTGAGACGACACGAGACAAAAACGCAAGTAATACCTCTAGATTCCAAGCTGAACTGGTGCATTAGATCAAATGTAATAACCCTGCCTAAGCGATAGGAGGTTAAATTACTGATCAATGGTTTCTTCAGGTCATGTGTCATAAATGCATATATTGCTTGGGATTTCATAATTTATCTCTTAGAACTTATTCTTTGCCTCACCTTCTTCCTTTCTGCAATGTTTGTGAATGTGCAAGTGCGTGTGTTTATGTTAGATATTAGTTTGATGTGTTAGAGTAATCAATAAAGTTCCGTTTGTATTCAAAGATAACTGTTCTTGTGTTATGTGCTTATGAATTTAATGTCTTGAACTGCCGATCTAAGTTAAATAGTGTCTCACTATTGTTCGGATATTAATATCCGCTGCAGAGTTGATATTTACGGCCCGTTCAAATGAACACTGGAAGAGTCATTTGCTCGGCTGTAAAATAGACTCTCAAAATTCCCTATGAATTCATTAATTCATTCATTTGAACTAAATAGACCTGTTTCCCTTTAACAGAGTCCCCTCTAAGTTCTTACATATCGGTGGACGAACAAGTTAAGGTGTAAACATTAATTCTGAATTATTTATAAATTATAGTGTAATTCAAGTCTCTTTCATTTTAATTCAATTCCATGTTGAGTTATTATTTGATCTGACTCATAGTCGCTACACTACCATAGTAGGGGAAAAAAATACTATGGTAGTCAATGGTTGCTCTATCTGCTTGGTTACAAACAATCTTCAAAATATCTTCTTTTGTGTTCAGCAGAACAAAGAAACTCATACAGGTCTAGATCAACTTGAGGGTGAGTAAATGATGACAGAATTTTCATTTTTGGGTGAACTATCCCTTTAATATTAAGCCGGACCGAATATATATATTTGACCGGACAGAGCCGGGTCATAATACATGTGGTATACTGATAGGACCAGACAAAGTCGAGTCACATGAGGGAAGTGTATGCTTATGAACCTTACATAAGTTATATTAACCAGACTGGAATATTCGGGCCATAAGGGGTTAACATGTGCTTTTTACAGCGAGAAGCCCAGCCTGTAAGGCAGGGACATCCAATTATAAAATAGGGCAGCTGAGATTTTTAGACTCGTAAGCCAGAGAGATAACTTCCACTATCCATTGTGACAAAGTCTGCTTTGTGATCGCGCACCCGTGGGTGCAGCCGCCAAAGCACACACAGAGCTGTTCAGATTGCCTATAAGCGGCGGAACGCTCTACGTATACTCTCAGCGCTCTAACGGGGCAGAGCAAATTTGCATCCTTCTCGTCTTAAGACGAAGGAAGTGCTGAAAGTGAATGACCTGTGCTTTGAACGGAGTAGAGAGCACTTTGGGTACATATCCATGTCTTGGTTTGAGGACGACTTAAGAGTCTTTTGGCCGAAATTCCATACAGGAAGCATTCACAAGCGCATGCAGAACACCCACTCGCTTGACTGATGCGAGTGTCAGCAGAAAAGCGGTCTTGAGTGAAAAGAGCTTTAAGCTCACAGAATGAAGAGGCTCGAATGAAGAGCCTTTCATGGCATCCAGGACCGTGGACAGGTCCCATATAGGGACTGAAGGGGGGCGAGGTGGGTGAAGCCTTCTAGCCCCTCTGAGAAAGCGCAAAATCAGGTTCACTTTTTCCCAGTGATTGTCCATTCACTTGAATGTCATATGCTGCTATGGCAGCCACATAAACTTTGAGCATGGAGGGGGAACGACCCGCGTCCAATAGCTCTTGTAAGAAGGTGAGCACTTCTGATATTTCACAAGTATGTGGGATCAGACTTTGTGCTTTACACCAGTCAGAAAAAACTGACAATTTGCCTGAGTAGAGCCGCCTGGTCGCGGGAGCACACTTTCAAAGAGGTTCTCTTGTACCCCTTGACGGGCCAGATATGGAGTGCCCATAGATTGGGACCAGGATGCCAGATCTGCCATTTTGCCTGCATGAGGAGATCTCTCCTCAGCGGAATTGGCCACGGGGCTGTGTCTGACATCTGACTCAGCTGTGAGAACCATAGCTGATTTCTCCAGAGCGGGGCTATTAAAAGCACAGCGCATTTGCTCTCCCTGATCCTCTTGATGACATGGGGTAACATTGAGATAGGGGGAAAAGCATAAAGAGGAAGGCTGGGCCAGTTGCGCGTCCTTGTGCTTGGAGAAATATATTGGGCAATGAGCATTGTCTTCTGAGGCGAAAATATCTATCTTTGCCTCGCCAAACGTGCTTCAAATTATCTGAATCGTTTGTGGGTGCAGAGACCATTCCGCTGGGGAAATGTTGCCTCTGGACAGCATGTCCGGACCCTGATTCAGAATACCTGGCACATGAGTTGCTCTCAGCGAGCTTAGGTTGCGCTTTGCCCATATAAGGAGTTATTTCGCCATCGTGTGCAGACCGAGAGATCTCAGGCCGCCTTGGCGATTTATATAGGCTACCACCGACATGTTTTCCATTCGGACCAGGACGTGGTGGTGTTTATGTACGGAAAGGAAAGCTCTCAGCGATAGTATGACCGCTTTCATCTCCAGACAGTTTATGTGAAGGCTCTTTTCCGAGTCTGACCAGAGACCGGAGACTGGCCTGCCCTCGTGAAGGGCTCCACAACCTAGGTTGGATGCGTCTGTCGAGATAACTTTCCACTTCGTAACAAAACTCCAAACTCACGCCCGTCTGATACTAGACGGGACTTTTCCAAGGAGCCAGAGCTAATATGCAGCTGTGGTCGACCTTGATTCGTAATCGGCCCGAAAGCCATGCGTGAGCTGGAACGCGGCAATTCAGCCAGCGTTGGAGAGGGCGCATGTGTAACAGACCCAGTCTGAGAACTGGCGCCGCCGAGGCCATGAGACCTAACATCCTCTGAAAACATTTGAGAGGAGTGTATACACTGGTCTTGAAAGAAGCCGCTCGGCTCTGAACAGAGAGCGCATGCTGTGACGTCAGTTTAACACTGTTCCCAGAAACGGAACGTTCTGTGTGGGAGACAATGAGCTCTTTGCCACATTGATCCTGAGGCCCAAGCATTTCAAATGGTTGAGAAGCCAAGATCTGTGGGTTAGCAACTGATCTCTGACTGCGCTACTATGAGCCAATTGTTGAGATAGTTGAGAATTTTCATTCCCCGTAGTCTCAGCGGGGTTAATGCCGCGTCCATGCACTTCGTAAGCGTGCGGGGCTAGACCAACGGGTAGCACTTTGTATTGTAAGGCTTTCCCCTCGAAGGCGAATCTCAAGAATGGCCTGTGATGAGGGGGTATTTGGATATGGAAATAAGCATCCTTTAGATCTACAGTGAAAAACCAATCTTCCGGGCGAAAGTGCATGAGGATTTGTTTCATTTTTAACCTTCTGAACGGGCGCTTCATGAGGGCTTAGTTCAGATGCCTGAGATCTAGAATGGGTCAGAGACCAAGTAGCGACTGTAAAAGCCTGACTCGCTCTGTGAGGGGTGCACGGCTTCCACCGCTCCCTTTATTAACAGTTTTGATATTTCGGTTCGAAGAACGTGACTCATGTCGCTTCTCACCGTTGTCTCTACCACGGCGCAAATGCACGGCGGTCTGCGAGCGAACTGTAGCGAGTAACCTTGTTTTATTATGTTTAACACCCATGTCGAAATGGCGGGAATAGCCTGCTAGGCCTCGGCCTGCGAAGCCAGGGGTTGAATTAATTTGTGGGGCGGGTCACTGAGTAACAGGGACCTGTTAGCCCGGTTGCATTGTGCTAGTGGCACTGTGAGAGGCGGCGTGCACTGAATGGCAGGCGCACGCTTTATTTGGGTCGCCGTGGGAGTGGCGCTTACCAAGGAGATGTGTTTGTGTACAGGCGAGCGTGTTTGTTCACGGGCTCATTGACTGTGGGAATGTTTCCCGCTGCCTGAGTGCAGGGGGCCGGGGAACGCAGAATAGCGGGCGAGCGCTTTATTTGGGTCGCCGGGGAGATGGTGCAGGTAGCTGGGGTACATAGGGAAGTACTTGAGTGTAGGGGTACAACTTTACATTTACTTTTATGCATTTGGCAGACGCTTTTATCCAAAGCGACTTACATTGCATTCAAGGTACACATTTTACATTTAGTCAATTCTTTGCATCCTTTGATTCTTTGCAACTTTGATGTTGGCAACCTGCCAACAGATGAGCTTGTAACACTGTGAGGAAAGTGTTTATGTTTGGCAGCGCACACTTGCAGTGGGCGTGTGCCTCACCTTCCTAGTTGTGCAGACTGTAAAGTGGACACATTCCTTGCATAGAAAAAGCTCTTTTGTGATTCATTGTAAATAATGTGTGGTGGCGCGCACTGTGTAGTGGGCGCAACTTTAATTAGTAAGCCGGTGAGCGAGTCCACAGGGGTAAACGCGTAACAGCGTTAGTGTGCAACCGAGCATGTCTGACCATAGGCTAGTTGACTGCAATATTTACATCTCCAGTCACCTGAACCAAGGGAACTGGGAGAATGTAAGGAAGTCCAGGTGGTATGGAAGCCATTTTACATGCCGTTATGCTCTAGTCTAGACCGAGGGCGCGTGTGCAGACGAGCATGCTTGACCACAGGCTAGTTGACTGCAATGTTTAAATCTCCAGTCACCTGAACCGAGGGAACTGGGAGAATATAAGGAAGTCCATGGTAGTAATCCGGTCATGGTGGATTTATGAGTGATTTTGTGGCGCTGAATTAACAGTGCTTATGCAGGAGTGCACACTATGTAGTGGACATATTACCTACAGTGTTGAACCTCTCCAGCCGCCTGAATAGAGGGGACTGGGAGAAGTGATAGAGTGAAAAAAGACGCAGGGCTTGGCAGCCATATTACGATGCCGTTATGCTCTAGACAGAGAGCTCGTGCTATGACGTAAGCCGCGTTCTCGACATATCCAGCAGCCTGAGTTCCTCGTCTACTCTAGCATTCTCTGTCCGCGGCCATTATCAGAGTGGCGCGAGCAAGAGAAGAGGAAGAGTGAGGAGAGCTTAGGCTTGAGTTCGCTCGTCTTCTGTCTGCGGCGCTTCATCAGCACGGCTATGCAAATTCTTGCTGCCCCCTGAGGCGAGAATATTGGAGCGACCTGATTGGTCCATCCGCCCAGCGTTCTCGCCATAGGTTCCTGCAGTTGCAGCAGCACAGCCAATCAGCACGCAGCTGCTTCCTGCTGATGCGCCGTGCAGCTGCACTGCGTTTTACATGGTAATTTTTAGGATAAAAATTTGCTTCATATTCTCGAGGAAAGGAAATCCCCCTAACGTTTAGCAAACGCAATACGAGAGTAGTCTCGAAAGGGAATCATGAATGTGATGAGATCAGCAGAATGAATTCTCTCAGAATCACTGAGTCTCTCTTTATTTATTTATTTATTTATTTACTGTCGGCTGTGAGGTCTGTCCTGCTCTTTCATGTGAAGCTGGAAATCTCAAAAGTGTCTTTAACGCCAAACAGGAAACTCATGAATATTCATGTAAGCTCCGCCCAGCGCCACCCAGAGCCATAGAGAGGGCGGAGCCACCGAGGAAACGTGACGCGTTGTTGTGTCGGACTCTGATTGGCTGTTGAGCCACATGAAGGCTAATGATTGGCTAAGCGCTACATTTGAAAACATGTCGTTGTTGCAGTGACACAGTTAGCAGAGCGGGGCTAGTTAACGGAAATATTAGCGATTAATATTGTTATTAATGTGTTTTAAATGAGTCTCGTTTAACCGTAAACATTCCCCCACGGACTTTCTGTGTTCAACAAGAAGAAACGATGGACATTAATTCTTATTTTCAGTAAGTAGCGTGTTAGCATCTGACCGAGAGTGTGTGTTCGTCCTGATGATGTTTATGATTCAGTTCGGTTATTAATATGGGACAATATCATGATGTTTTGTTCTATATAACACAACTGTGTGCCTCCCTTCTCTGGGCTTGTGTGTTTTAATACATTTTCATATATCTATTTAGAAGAATGTGTGTAACCAAGCAGAGAGAGCAACTATTGACTACCATAGTATTTTTTTCCTACTATGGTAGTCAATAGTTGCTCTATCTGCTTGGTTACACACATTCTTCACTCTATCTTCATTTGTGTTCAACAGAACAAAGAAACTCATACAGATTTGTAACAACTTGAGGGTGAGTAAATGATGACAGAATTTTCATTTTTGGGTGAACTATCCCTTTAAGGCCGAAGGTCCTGACAAGTAAATGTGTCATGATGATGATGAAGCACTCAATTAGCATGTTGCTAACATAATGTTAACACGATTTTCATGTTTGCTAACATTTGTTTAACAAGATGCTAACATGATGCTAACGAATTCCATGTTGTTAACATTTTTTAAGAAGTTGTTAGTATGATTAGCATGTTGGTAGCATGATGCTTACTCAATTAGCATGCTGTTAGCATCTTTTTAATAAAATAATAACACAATTACCTTGTTGCTAGCATTTTTTTAGCAAAATAATAACACAATTAGCAGTTTTCTAGCATTATGCTAACACGATTAACATTTTGCTAGCATTATGATAACACAATTACCATTTTTGCTAATATTTGTTTAACAAGATGCTAGCATGATTAGCATGTTGGTAGCATGATGCTTACTCAATTAGTATGCTGTTAGCATCTTTTTAATAATATGATAAAACAATTAGCTTGTTTTGCTAGCATATTTTTAGCAATATGTTAACACAATTAGCAGGTTGTTAACATTATTCTAACACGATAAACATGTTGCTATTATAATAACACAATCACCATTTTTGCTAATATGATAATTAATTTTTTTTCATAACATCTTTGCTAGCATGATTAGCATGTTGGTGGCATGATGCTTACTCAATTAACATGTTGCTACCATAATGGTAACATCATTACCGTGTTGCTAGTATATGTTTTCAACAAGATGATAACACAATTAACATTTTGTTAACATAATGCTAACACTATTGGAATGTTTGTTAACATGATGTTAACACAATTACCAATTGGTAGCATGATGCAAACATGATTAGCATTGTTGTTAACATAATGATAACATAATTAGCCTTTTTCTAGCATGATGCTAACACAATTACCATGTTTCTGGCATGTTTTTTAGCAAGATGTGAACACAATTAGTATGTTTCTAGTATTAATGTTAACACAATAAGCATGCTGCTAGCATTATGCTAACACAATTCGTTTTTGCTAGGATGATGCTAGCACAATTACCATGTTGCTAGCATGTTTTTAGCAAGATATGAACACAATTAGCATTTTGCTAGCAATAATACTAAAACGATTACCATTTTGCTACCATGTTTTTAACAAGACGTGAACACAATTAGCATGTTGCTAGCATTAATGCTAACACGATTAGCATGCTGATGTTAACACAATTAACATTTTGTTAACATAATGCTAACACTATTACCATGTTGCTAGCATGTTTTTAGCAAGATGTGAACACAATTAGCATTTTGCTAGCATGATGCTAACGCGATTACCATTTTGCTAGCATGTTTTTAACAAGACGTGAACACAATCAGCATTTTGCTAACATTAATGCTAAAATGATTAGAATGCTGCTAGCATGATGTTAACACGATTAGTATTTAGCTAGCATGATGCTAACACTTTTACTTGTGTTTATCATGTTTTAACCCTAAGCTAATCGCCATTAGCATGTAGCTATTCACTGCTAGCATGTCTAGCATGTTGAAAGTCCAGTTTGCTAGCATGAGTCAAAGATCCGAGCCCCATCTTTACACAACGCTCTGATGCAGAGATACAGGTCTTGTTAAACGGTTGCTAGGGTGCTCTGTTTGGTTGCTATGGAGTGGCTTGGCAGCAGCCAATGAGGATCCTCCAAAAGCTCCTGCCAGGATGAATTCTGCGGGACATTTCTCCAGTGTATGGAGATCTCAACAAGATGATGCAGAAGTGCAGGAAATATAGCGAAGCGTTCTGGAAGATGAGGAGATATGAATGCCGGTTGTTTTTAGCGGCACATTTATCATTGGCACGATGGGATTGGTGGAAACGGCCGATTGATGAATCACACGTGAACCCTGTGCTGAGATGATTTCTGCGCTGGTTTCTGCGTTAGATTGATAAACCAGGCCCAGAGCTCCAGAGACCAGCGATAGCCTTAAGAAATGTCCTTCAAGGCCATATCACTCAAATCCCCCTGAGATGACTTTAGCCACTCCTCCACACACTCCTCCCCAGCGGACAGAAATATGCTCTATGCTTTCATCAGATTCCCATTGAGTTATGAAAACGCCATTTCTCAATGTTTTTCTGCTTCATGTGAACGTTAGAGGAACAGTCCATTCTATAATTGTGGAAATGTTCTGCAAACGTCTGAGCGCTCAACACACCCTGAACAGAAGGCCAGCCCATCCCCGGCTCACACACACACACTTGAGTATGGCTAATGTGCCTCTGCATGTCTTTGAGCTGTGATGGAAACTGGAGGAGCTGGAGGAAACCCACAGCGACACACGGAGAACTGCTGACTCCTGGCTCAGACGGGACTCCAACCGGGATCTTCTGCTGTGAAGTGATGCTGAGCCACTGAGCTGCCCTGCGCATGTTTATATGAATTCAAGAGAGAAAAATAGATCCAATGGAAGCCATTCATTTCTTACAGCCACAGGGATGGATTTCACAGGAAAGGAAGAACAGGAAATATTTGAACACACAAATAACAGATCAAACTTGACTTTAAGATTCCCATTTGACTGTAGTAGTAGTAGTTCCACTAAACTGTGTGAGAGTCTCTGGAGGTCCACCGTCCAAAACATGGAGTCATAAAGAGCAAAGCTGACATTTCCTACAGCAAGAACACAAACTCCAACAGAACTAGACAGCACAAGTCAAATCTGTTTCTCTTTTCCTCCACAGAAACAGAAAACATCAAACAATTACAGATCCCACTGAAATATCCCATATATGTATTATAGTCCGTCTCTCGCTCATAAAAAGGGCCATGGAAACAGAACAAGGAGAGTTCTGAGGATAAAAGAGAAACACAATTATGAATCTGTCATATGATGTGAATATAATATCATATATGAACTACAAATAAAGGGAGAGAGAAAATAAAAGAACAGCAGAAGTGCATCCCATAAACTGAAGAACAGCAACTATAAACAACAACGAGAGAGAAAGAAGAGAAAATAAATCAATCATGAGAGTGAAAGAAATGAAAAGCTTGCTCAGCCCAAAAACATCACACATGTCAAATCTAACAAGACATGTGGAAAACAACACAACAGAAAAAGTGTGTGTGTTCTGTTGATCCCCAGCAACTCAAACATGATTTTATGAAGCTGTTGACTTTATTGAAGCATTTCATCTTGATTGAACTCAATTATATCAGCTTTCTGCTTCAGATGGCATTGATTCATGTTCAACGGACTTAAAACCGTCACTCTTTGACAGAACTTGATGTTTTCATTTTGAAATAACATGTTTCAATCAAGCCAATCCAACAAGACTTTCACTTCCCATCATGCTTTGCAAAGGGGCTGAATTCGGAGAGGAAATGTTGAAATAAAGAGCTAGTTGATGCGTTTTTAACAAGAGGAGAAAATGGAGAGACTTTTTAAAGCGTAATGTTTTGTTCTGTGGGTGTTTCAGAGTTTTGGTTCTGTTGGTGTTTCTGGAGGTGAGCATTGTGGTGAAGTGTAGAGTGTGTGAATGGGGTGAGGACCTGCTCATGACAATTAAAGTTGCTTTAATAATAAAACACAACTACTTTGGGCCATGGAGGAAACTAAACCATCTTCTGGCTAGCCAATAAGAGCTTGTGAAAGGTTCTGTAAATGTTGTAATAATAGTATTTCACTAAATAAAAATAATCAATGAAACTATATTCATTTTAGAAGAATTAAATTGAATAGTTTTGGACAAAATGAAGAATGTTAACCTGATTTAACTAAATGGCATTGAATTAATCTGACGTAAAAAACGTAAGTTTACTGAAATAAACTATTGTAATTAAATTCAACAGAACCCAATTACGTGGAACCTGTTGACATAAAAAAATGAAGGAAATCCCACGTCTCATTTTTTCATGGTGAGGAAGGAGAACTTTCACTAACGTTATGTAATAGTTGTGGAAATGTTAGTAATAAACGCTCCTGAAATAATGTCTTGTAATGTTTTCCTAGTTCAAACACATTCTCGTCACATTGAGAGAACATTCTCTAACTTCTCCCAGCATTCTCTGAGCGTCCCTGTGATGTGATTTGTGCTTGATGTTCTCATGATGTTTGTCTTGATGAAGGTGAAATACTCAAACTGCTGCTCATATTGGACAGTCCAGCGTTCTGTAATGAGTCACTGCAGGCATGTTGGAGAACCAGTGCAGCTTTATTTCCCAAACATGAGCAAACATAAAGCAAACAAAGACACGGCTCGGCTCACGTCAACTTACGGAACAGTGCTTACACGGGCAAAGCTCAACACAGACCAATGGGAACACGAGAGCTATAAAGACCAAACTAATGACTAACATGAAACACAGAAGCATGATCAAGACAACAGGTGTCAGTGTGACATCAAGCACTTTACACTTTCTGCCATCCCATAGTGCACAAGTCAAAGGTTTGATTCAAAGGGGATTTCCAGAGATTTGTTCTGTTCATAATCCCCCCTTTTACTGGCTATAATATTACACATGATATTCTAAAAACATCACAAATCAACAGCTTTATTTCTGACATCTGACAGCCGTTCTGGAGATCTTCACCTCAGAGAAGAAAGAACTCACACTTTAAGGGTTTTAGACGTGTGTGTGTGTGTGTGTGTGTGTGTGTGTGTGTGTGTGTGTGTGTGTGTGTGTGTGTGTGTGTGTGTGTGTGTGTGTGTGTGTGTGTGTGTGTGTGTGTGTGCGTGTGCGTGTGTGTGTGCGCGTATGTGTGTGTGTGTGTGTGTGTGTGTGTGTGTGTGTGTGTGTGTGTGTGTGTGTGTGTGTCTTAATTCATCTTGATTTCTCTAATGATGATGATTCCTGGCTCACAGCAGAACAACAGACGAGGTCAGGAAAGTCTGATGGGATCATTCTGTGAATCTTTAAAGCTTGAAGCCGGTCAGTATTTACTGCCATTATACAGACGAACACGAGCAGGACATTTATCAACATTTCTCCTTTTGTGGCCTGAAGAAGAAAGAAGATCATAAGCCATTAGAACAACATCAGGTTGAGTAAATAATGACTGGATTCTCATGTTTGGCTGAATTTAACGGGTCCCTTTATCCCTTTAACTGCTCTAGTGTAACTTAGAGACCACATTTAATATGAGACTCAGAAACACTGAACACACACAGATGAGTTCGGTTTTTATTTCTGATTTCACCTCAAATCTGTGGACAAACATTCAGTGATGAACTTTGACCCCAATGTCCAGAGATAAGACACTTATTGTCTGACAGAATCTCTGGTGTCAGATTGAGGATGAGGTTTGGGTTTCTTCATCATCTCTTAAAGCTCTTAGTGAGTTTGTTCCTGGTCTCTGTCCCCTTGAGCTGCTCGCTGGAGGATTGAAAGACACGCTTTTCCTTTTCTCTGTGTTTTTCTACTTCTCTGTTTCCTGTGAAGCTGCTCTGGATCAATGTGCATTGGGAAAAGTGTTCAACTGAAGCTGACATGAATGCATTAATTACACAGAAAATACAAGATTGATCTGTTTTAATCTGTTCTTCTTGTTGTTATTTCAGTATATGGAGAGCGAATGATAATATAAACTTTAATACACTATTAGTCATTAATAACACAAACACAGATCATTGTGAGGGAAATGTACAGAAATGTGGAGTGTATATTAATGACAAAAACATTAATTTATAAAGAATTTCAGTGAAACAAATGAGAACTAAACTGGAAGAGCAATGAATATAAATAATGAAGGACATCTCCAGTACAGGAGGAGGCGCTAAACACATTTAACGAGCGACTGAACACTAAGAGCAGAAGAAGAGAGATGGGCGGGGTTTATGTGTTGTTGACACCTGAGGCCTCCTGCGCATGCGCATTCTGAGGAAACACCTGAGAGTCCAACCCGAAAGTACAGACTGGATTCTGTCGAGATGTAAAGTCTCATTTCCAGGAGTTAAAAACGGCCATAAATATCACATTACGGTAAGTTCATTCATCAGCTTCTGATATCATGGCATATTATTGTGCAGTGTTTTCTGTGATCATATTAAACTCAATCTTTACAGTTTAACGGACATTTGAGGAGTTGTGTCGTAAAGTGAGTTTATAAACAGAGCCGCTCAATGAAGACTGTGTTTTAATAACTAGATCAACTCTCACTTCTGACTTCTCGGATTCATATGAGCACAATACACCTTTATATGAGACAAACTTACATGTTATGAGCATTAGGGGTGTGTGTGTAAAGTGTGTTAGTGGCGTCTGGAGCATTAGGGGTGTGTGTGTAAAGTGTGTTAGTGGCGTCTGGAGCATTAGGGGTGTGTGTGTAAAGTGTGTTAGTGGCGTCTGGAGCATTAGGGGTGTGTGTGTAAAGTGTGTTAGTGGCGTCTGGAGCATTAGGGGTGTGTGTGTAAAGTGTGTTAGTGGCGTCTGGAGCATTAGGGGTGTGTGTGTAAAGTGTGTTAGTGGCGTCTGGAGCATTAGGGGTGTGTGTGTAAAGTGTGTTAGTGGCGTCTGGAGCATTAGGGGTGTGTGTGTAAAGTGTGTTAGTGGCGTCTGGAGCATTAGGGGTGTGTGTGTAAAGTGTGTTAGTGGCGTCTGGAGCATTAGGGGTGTGTGTGTGTGTGTGTGTGTGTGTGTGTGTGTGTGTGTGTGTGTGTGTGTGTGTGTGTGTGTGTGTGTGTGTGTGTGTGTGTGTGTGTGTGTGTGTGTGTGTGTGCGTGTGCGTGTGTGTGTGCGCGTATGTGTGTGTGTGTGTGTGTGTGTGTGTGTGTGTGTGTGTGTGTGTGTGTCTTAATTCATCTTGATTTCTCTAATGATGATGATTCCTGGCTCACAGCAGAACAACAGACGAGGTCAGGAAAGTCTGATGGGATCATTCTGTGAATCTTTAAAGCTTGAAGCCGGTCAGTATTTACTGCCATTATACAGACGAACACGAGCAGGACATTTATCAACATTTCTCCTTTTGTGGCCTGAAGAAGAAAGAAGATCATAAGCCATTAGAACAACATCAGGTTGAGTAAATAATGACTGGATTCTCATGTTTGGCTGAATTTAACGGGTCCCTTTATCCCTTTAACTGCTCTAGTGTAACTTAGAGACCACATTTAATATGAGACTCAGAAACACTGAACACACACAGATGAGTTCGGTTTTTATTTCTGATTTCACCTCAAATCTGTGGACAAACATTCAGTGATGAACTTTGACCCCAATGTCCAGAGATAAGACACTTATTGTCTGACAGAATCTCTGGTGTCAGATTGAGGATGAGGTTTGGGTTTCTTCATCATCTCTTAAAGCTCTTAGTGAGTTTGTTCCTGGTCTCTGTCCCCTTGAGCTGCTCGCTGGAGGATTGAAAGACACGCTTTTCCTTTTCTCTGTGTTTTTCTACTTCTCTGTTTCCTGTGAAGCTGCTCTGGATCAATGTGCATTGGGAAAAGTGTTCAACTGAAGCTGACATGAATGCATTAATTACACAGAAAATACAAGATTGATCTGTTTTAATCTGTTCTTCTTGTTGTTATTTCAGTATATGGAGAGCGAATGATAATATAAACTTTAATACACTATTAGTCATTAATAACACAAACACAGATCATTGTGAGGGAAATGTACAGAAATGTGGAGTGTATATTAATGACAAAAACATTAATTTATAAAGAATTTCAGTGAAACAAATGAGAACTAAACTGGAAGAGCAATGAATATAAATAATGAAGGACATCTCCAGTACAGGAGGAGGCGCTAAACACATTTAACGAGCGACTGAACACTAAGAGCAGAAGAAGAGAGATGGGCGGGGTTTATGTGTTGTTGACACCTGAGGCCTCCTGCGCATGCGCATTCTGAGGAAACACCTGAGAGTCCAACCCGAAAGTACAGACTGGATTCTGTCGAGATGTAAAGTCTCATTTCCAGGAGTTAAAAACGGCCATAAATATCACATTACGGTAAGTTCATTCATCAGCTTCTGATATCATGGCATATTATTGTGCAGTGTTTTCTGTGATCATATTAAACTCAATCTTTACAGTTTAACGGACATTTGAGGAGTTGTGTCGTAAAGTGAGTTTATAAACAGAGCCGCTCAATGAAGACTGTGTTTTAATAACTAGATCAACTCTCACTTCTGACTTCTCGGATTCATATGAGCACAATACACCTTTATATGAGACAAACTTACATGTTATGAGCATTAGGGGTGTGTGTGTAAAGTGTGTTAGTGGCGTCTGGAGCATTAGGGGTGTGTGTGTAAAGTGTGTTAGTGGCGTCTGGAGCATTAGGGGTGTGTGTGTAAAGTGTGTTAGTGGCGTCTGGAGCATTAGGGGTGTGTGTGTAAAGTGTGTTAGTGGCGTCTGGAGCATTAGGGGTGTGTGTGTAAAGTGTGTTAGTGGCGTCTGGAGCATTAGGGGTGTGTGTGTAAAGTGTGTTAGTGGCGTCTGGAGCATTAGGGGTGTGTGTGTAAAGTGTGTTAGTGGCGTCTGGAGCATTAGGGGTGTGTGTGTAAAGTGTGTTAGTGGCGTCTGGAGCATTAGGGGTGTGTGTGTAAAGTGTGTTAGTGGCGTCTGGAGCATTAGGGGTGTGTGTGTAAAGTGTGTTAGTGGCGTCTGGAGCATTAGGGGTGTGTGTGTAAAGTGTGTTAGTGGCGTCTGGAGCATTAGGGGTGTGTGTGTAAAGTGTGTTAGTGGCGTCTGGAGCATTAGGGGTGTGTGTGTAAAGTGTGTTAGTGGCGTCTGGAGCATTAGGTGTTGACAGCGCTTGCTTTTTAAGACCAGGGGTCCGTTCTTCGTACCTCGCTTAATAAATCTGAGATGATTTGACAGATCCCAGATCTGCTAATCGTGATAACTGATGTCTGGCTAATTTGGTTCTTCAAATGTATTTGTGGATTGGATTTAAATATCTGGATTAAATGATCTGAGATCACTGCGTGTTCTTGTGTTCCCTGAAGAGGGCGGATGCATCGATACTCGAAACCATGATCAGCAGTGCAGCGATTGGCTGGCGTCAAGACAGCAACGTAATGACATCATATAATTAAAAAAGCCACCTGGCAAAAAACTCGACAAATTACACAAGAAACCCCATGAATATCTGGAGCTTTATAAGGAAACAGCTAAACGACCAAACCAACATAAGTTATAATAGATCAATGATAAATGTTTTTTTTTTTTTTACATGATTACCAATTATTTATATTCACGATTTTATACAGTATTTGAACACCCTTTACATTTTTAGTTCAATGTTGTAATTCAATTTTTAATTCAATTTGAAGCAGATTTGTAACGTGACAGTATTAAAGTTTCTTAAGGGTCAAATTCTCTGCATCTCCTGCGCTGCATCAAGCCATCCCATAATATCCGTCATCACTTAAATTAATGCACGGCTCAGATTAACTGTACAACATGTGTGCAAACCTCCAATAAAATTAAAAAGTAATTATTCCATCACAAATAAATCACTCAATCAAGCGGCTGTGTCTATAGTATTATACACAACATTATAATATTATACACATTCTCATATACATATACAATTTAAAATTTGTATATTATTATTATTTAAAATGATTATTATTGCCCCTGGTTCAGTAATGAACTCTTGTAATAAAGTAGCAGTGGCTGGGGCAGATTTTAAGATGCGATCTAATCCTGTTCCCATGAGATGAGCCGCTCGAGCAGGCTTAAGCTAACGGACCTGTTGCTATGACAGCAAGTCCAGGATGAGCGGCGAATAACCAAACAATCCAAGATCACGGCAAATCCTCAACAATCAGATCCAGCTAACTGAGTTAGCGAGGTACGAAGAACGGACCCCTGGTGTGAATGATTGGGAATGTTTCCTGATAATATGAAAAATAAGATATCATTCAAATATACCTCGGTTCCATTGCTTGACAGAACTGCCCCATCCACCACACTGATCGCTCTCACGCCTTACAAATAATGAACGAGATTAATTTCTCCGTTATGGCCTCTTGTCGTGTTGAGCTTGTGGCGGGCGATGCAAAGTAAGGGTGGTCCAGTTTGCACATACAAATGAGTTGCTTATATTTACAAACTGAGCCTACAAAAGCATAAACAAGCCCGTTTCATAAAGAAAAGCTCACGAAAGTGTTTAGTGAAATTGGGAAACATTTAAGAGATCATAAATTGAGTTGTATAAGTTAACATCACATTTCTACATACATTTTGTTCTCATGTCACAAGTAATATCAAGGTTTATTTTGATCTGTTGTACATGATTCTTCTGTAGTGAAGTGTACTAAAATAAATATCGTCACCTGTGTACATTAGCCACTACTTCTCAACGCTTTTTCCTGATGGTTTATAGAACAATTACTCGAGTTGCCCTCTGCTTCAAAGAACAGAAAGGAGTTTGTGCGGTCAGCGGAGGCTCGCGCTGTGGAGAGTATAAACACAGGTGCGCTAGCCATAGGCGCACACAATTATTCAAACTACAGTATCAGTTCTCTGCATTTTTAGAGAATAATGGATATTATTGTCAAATAATCAATAATTTAATATATATATGTATATTTTGTTTATTGTTATGTGTGATTTGTTCTGTGTGCAGGTCTGAGGTCAGTTCATCATAATGGGGAACAGAGGGAGCAGAGAGAGATCTTCATCTGCAGAACCCAGCTGTGTGACCTCTGACCCCAGCTGTGTGTCTGTGAGGAGTGACGGATCCATGCGTCATCTTCCTCCTAAATTCAGTGAAGCCGTGACCTCTGACCCCAGCCGTGTGTCAGTGAGGAGTGACCAATCCATGGGTAAACCTCCTGTATTCAGTGAAGCAGTGACCTCTGACCCCAGCTGTGTGTCTGTGAAGAGGTGAGATATGATCTAGTATTAGAGACAATATAATAAATTAAACGGAACTAATGGAAAAATGGTAAAAGTATCCCAGAATGCTGATCTGTGAGGTGAATATCTCTGTGGAGTTCTGGTGTTTGTGTCTTAATTCATCTTGATTTCTTCTTGTGTGCTTTTGCTGCCTCACATCAGATCAGCAGAACACTTTGACTATAGAGCTGGAGTCTGATGGGATCATTCTGTGAATCTTTAGCTCTTTTAAAGGGGTCATATAATGGTACACGCACTTTTACAAGTTGATTGAACAGAAATGTGTGTTGGCAGTGCCTGTACACAACCATCCCATAATGATAAAACTCCATCCAGTGTTTTTTTAATCTTATATGTTTTCCCCGTCTCAAATCGAGCCGTCTGACCGTGTGACATCACTCGGTGTAAGCCCCTCCCACGATTGTTGATTGACAGCAGCGTTTCAACACAGACCCGCCCTGAGCGAGCGGTCATCAGTCCGCCGTTGTTGATCCGCTGGAGCAGAATGGTGATTGTGGTGTTCTGTTCTTGGGTGTAATGACGAACACAGCGGTCATTCTGATGTTCCCAAATCCGAACCGCTGAAGACGCAGTGGATTTACTATTTAAGTTTACATTTTACTTGAATTTATTTATTGTTCTTTTTTGTTGTTGTTTGATCAGAGTGGATAGAGATGATCCGACTGGAGATTCTCCTCAACCAATGAATGATGAGCTCCTGAGAGTCAAAGACCGACACAAAACCAGCATGAAGAACAAGTTTGAGAGATTATTTGAGGGAATGAAACTCCAGGAGAATGAAGCCCTCCTGAACAGGATCTACACACAGCTCTACATCATAGAGGGAGAGAGAGGAGGAGTGAATGAAGAACATGAGGTTTTACAGATGGAGAAAACAGCCAGAACACAACACTCACAAGACACTCCAATCTACTGCAATGACATCTTTACAGCCTCACCTGAACCAGGACGTGAGGAGAAAGAGCAGATCAAGACTGTTCTTACTAAAGGCATCGCTGGAATCGGAAAAACCGTCTCTGTGCAGAAGTTCATTCTGGACTGGGCCGAGGGAAGAGCCAATCAGGATGTAGATTTCATGTTTGTGCTTCCATTTCGAGAGCTGAACTTGATCCGAGATCATCAGTACAGTCTTCACAGACTTCTGCTGGACTTTCATCCTGAACTTCAAGATCTGGACTCAAGGATTTATGAGGAGTGTAAAGTTGTGTTCATCTTTGATGGTCTGGATGAAAGCAGAATCACACTGAGGTTTTCAGGCAAAAAGAACGTTTCTGATGTGACTGAGACTTCATCAGTGGATGTGTTGATGTCAAAGCTCATGAAAGGAGAGATGCTTCCCTCGGCTCTCATCTGGATCACCTCCAGACCAGCAGCAGCCAATCAGATCCCCTCCAAATACATCAACCGTCTGACAGAGATTCAGGGATTCAATGAGCCTCAGAAGGAGGAATATTTCAGGAAGAGAATCAGTGATGAGCATCAAGCCAGCAGAATCATCTCACACATCAGAAGAGCAAGAAGCCTCCACATCATGTGCCACATACCCGTCTTCTGCTGGATCTCATCCACTGTGCTTCAAAAGCTCCTGGAAGAAGATCTGAGTGCAGAAATCCCTCAAACTCTGACTGAAATGTACATCCACTTCCTGCTGATTCAGATCAACATGAGGAATCAGAAGTATGAAGAGAGAGATCCAGAGAAACTCCTGCCGTCCAACAGAGAAGTGATTGTGAAACTTGCTGAAGTGGCTTTCAAACAGCTGATGAAGGGCAATGTGATGTTCTATGAGGAGGACCTGAGAGAGAGCGGCATAGACGTCACTGACGCCGCAGTGCATTCTGGGATCTGCACTGAGATCTTTAAGGAGGAATCTGTGATTCATCAGAGGAAAGTCTACAGCTTCATTCATCTGAGCGTCCAGGAGTTTCTCGCTGCTTTCTATCTGTTTTACTCTCATGTGATCAAGAACAAGGAACCACTGCAGGAATTCAGATTTTACAGACCTGATGAAGACTCTCTGTATGATCTACTAACATCAGCAGTAGATAAAGCCCTCAGGAGTGAGAATGGACGGCTGGATCTGTTCCTGCGGTTCCTGCTGGGCGTCTCTCTGGAGTCCAATCAGAGACTCTTACAGGATCTACTGACACACACAGAGAAAAGCTCAGAGAGCATCAGGAGAACCACACAGGACATTCAACAGAAGATCAAAGATGGACGTGGACTCTCAGCTGATCAGTCCATCAATCTGTTCCTCTGTCTGCTGGAAGTGAAAGATCAGACTCTGTCCAGAGAGATTCAGGAGTTTGTGAAATCAGACAAACACTCAGAGGAGGAACTCTCTCCGTCTCACTGCTCAACAATCGCCTACATGCTTCAGATCTCAGAGGAGCCGCTGGATGAGCTGAACCTCAGGAAATACAACACATCAGCTGAGGGCAGAAGAAGACTGATACCAGCTGTGAGCAACTGCACAAAAGCTCTGTGAGTGTTAATTATTCACTAATGAAGAATCATGTTTAATAATGAATCAGCACCATTTGCTAAATGAGAGGTTTTCTCCTGAATAACAAGCTCAGAGTCTTAAAGGGCTCATGACGTGCCTTCTCATTATTTTAATGTGGAAATGAAGCAGTCAGTCAAGTTAACATTATTTAGGAAATGGATTTACACTCTAATCAAAACTTATAGACAAACACGATAAATGTCACCATTTAAAAGAAAAAAAGATGTTTTGTTAGAGCTTTTGTAGCAAAGGCGCCGCCATCTTGCAGAACTATAACCTGTGACATCACGGGGTTGGTTGATGCTGTTGGTAGGGGTGGGCGATATAGCCTCAGTTATATCACCATATTTCAAGAATATTTACCATAATGATATTTATGACGATATAGAAAAACATATATATGGAACAACGTGTTATTGGTGATTGCAGCTGGTAGGCAGCAGCATTTATTAGTGCAAACACACACACACACACGCACTCACTCACACACGCACGCACTCACGCACGCACGCACGCACTCACTCACTCACTCACTCACTCACTCACTCACTCACTCACTCACTCACTCACTCACTCACTCACACACTCACTCACACACTCGCTTGCTTGCCAATGTACGATCGCTAGTGAACAAAATGGAGGAGATTCGACTCAGCATCACACACAGTAAGAAACTTTTGAACTATAACGTCCTAATCTTCACGGAAACCTGGTTAAACAGTGGAATACCGGACACCGCTATTGAGCTAGCGGGACGACACACATTCCGGGCAGATAGAACGTTACATGGCTCCGGTAAAATCAGAGACGGTGGATTGTGCATTTATATTAACAAAGCTTGGTGCACAAACTCTGCTATTGTTGGGAGTCATTGTTCAGCTAACCTTGAGTTTCTCATGGTTAAATGTAGACCGTTTTATCTACCGCGGGAGTTCACTTCCACCATTATAACTGCTGCCTATATTCCCCCGGATGCTGATGCCAAGCTTGCTATAAAAGAACTTCACGCAGCCATCAGTAAACAACAGACTGATCACCCGGAAGCTGCGTTTATTGTTGCAGGTGACTTTAATCACTCAAACTTAAAGTCAGTGCTACCCAAGTTTCACCAGCATGTTTCGTGCCACACCAGAGGAAACAAAACCTTAGACCATGTTAACACAAACATGGCTGGAGCTTACGTTGCAACACCCCACCTGGGACAGTCAGATCACCTCTCTTTGTTCCTAATACCCAAATATGCACCCCTCATCAACCGTGTGAAGCCATCAGTGAAGACCATCAAGGTGTGGCCTGCGGGGGCAGATTCCACACTCCAGGAAAGGTTTCTAAACACAGACTGGAGTATGTTTGCTTCTCAAGCCACCAGTGGCGCTCACACGGACATTGACTCCTACACCTCCTCTGTATTGGATCATATCAATACCACCATTGACAGTGTTACAACCCAGAAACAGATCACCACATACCCAAATCAGAAGCTTTGGATGAACAGGGAAGTGCGACTCCTGTTGAAGTCACGCAATACTGCCTTCAGATCAGGTGATGCACTAGCCTACAGCACATCCAGAGCAAACCTGAATAGGGGCATCAAAAAGGCCAAGCACTGCTACAAGCTAAAGATAGAGGGACACTTTTCTAACTTTGACCCTCGACGCATGTGGCAGGGCATTCAGGCCATCAGTGATTACAAACCCACCCGGTCCACCCCCGCAGGCACTGATGTCAACTTCCTGAACGGGCTAAATTACTTTTATGCTCGTTTTGAAAGAGACAACAGAGAAACTGCCTCCAAGCTCAAACCCTCAGCTGACCACCCACCAATCACACTCTCCTCCACAGAAGTCTGCAAGGCACTGAGCTGGATCAGCGCGCACAAGGCTGCTGGACCAGACAACATCCCTGGACGCATTCTCAGGGCATGTGCGGAGCAGCACGCTGGGGTTTTTACAGACATTTTCAACCTGTCTCTTGCCCATGCAGCTGTACCTACATGCTTTAAACGCACTTCCATTGTGCCAGTGCCGAAACACTCTAGCCCGAGGTGCCCTAATGACTACCGCCCTGTAGCACTCACACCTATCATTATGAAGTGCTTTGAGCGGCTGGTCCTGGAACACCTAAAAGACTCTCTACCATCCACATTGGACTCACACCAGTTTGCCTATCGCAGCAATAGGAGCACAGAGGATGCAGTTTCCATGGCACTGCACTCTGTGCTCACCCATCTGGACCATAAGAACACTTATGCACGCATGCTGTTTGTTGACTTCAGCTCAGCATTCAACACTGTCATCCCATCCAAGTTAATAGCCAAACTTGGAGACCTGGGCATCAACACTTCAATGTGTAACTGGATTTTGGACATCCTAACTGACAGACCACAGAATGTTCGATCAGGATCCACCTGCTCCACGTCCATCACACTCAACACTGGTGGACCACAGGGCTGTGTGCTAAGTCCGTTTCTCTACTCCCTCTTCACCTCCGACTGCAAGCCTGTATATGGATCTAATTCCATCGTCAAGTTTGCAGACGACACTACGGTGATTGGTCTCATCAGCAACAACGATGAGACTGCCTACAGGGAGGAGATCCAGCACCTGGCCACATGGTGCACTGATAATAACCTGCTCCTCAACACCACCAAAACGAAGGAGCACATCGTGGACTTCAGGAAAGAGTCAAGAGGCACACACGACATCATCCACATCAATGGAATGGCTGTTGAGCGTGTCTCCAGTTTCAAGTTCCTGGGGATCCACATCTCGGCGGACATGTCGTGGACGACCAACACCTCCAGCCTGGTCAAGAAGGCTCACCAGCGCCTCTTCTTCCTGAGGACACTGAGGAAGAATCAGCTCTCCTCGGCTATCCTGGTGAACTTCTACCGCTGCGCAATAGAAAGCATCCTGACCAACTGTGTAGCAGTATGGTATGGGAGCTGCTCTGTTGCGGAGCGCAAGGCACTGCAGCGGGTGGTGAAAACTGCCCAGCGCATCACAGGGACTCCACTGCCTGCCATCGGAGTACATCCAGAGGAAACGCTGTCTGCACCGAGCTCACAGCATCCTCAAGGACTCCTCTCACCCAGCCCACAGACTGTTTTCTCTCCTGCCCTCCGGCAGGCGTTTCAGGATCCTCTGGACCAGGACCAGCAGACTAAAGAACAGTTTTTTCCCCAGAGCTGTCTCTTTACTGAACTCGAACCCCCATTGATCCACTCCCTCATATACTGACAACTCTCCTACCTCACATCTGCCTTCACTTTGTTATTTGCACTACCGACTGTTTATTACAGTAACAACTGTTTACATATGCATTCTGCACTACCATATCTTTAATTAATTATGCTCATTTGCACTGCCGACTGTATTTACAGTAACCATGTTTACATTTGCATTTTGCATCGTACTTCCAACTGCAATATGCAACCACTTTCCACTGCACTTTTACACTTTATTTCAGATAGCTCTGTCCATAATTTATTGCACTACCTTAATCCAATGCTATTCCTTATCTTGTCTAACATATTATTGTATACCTCTAACTGTAAAATTCTGTTTAAAGTAATAGCCATCTGTATATTATATTCATAGTACATATTCACCTGTAAATTCTGTTTATAGTAATAGCCATCTGTATATTATATTCATAGGACATATTCACTTGTAAATTCTGTTTATAGTAATAGCCATCTGTATATTTATTCACTGTACATATTCACCTGTAAATTCAGTTCTGTTTATAGTAATAACCATCTCTCTATTTATACATATTTATATATATTCAGTACATATCCATGTCCTGCACTTGCGCAACCACTGTATATCCTGCACTTGCTGCTATTGCACTTCTGGTTAGACCTAAACTGCATTTCGTTGCCTTGTACTTGTGTAATGACAATAAAGTTGAATCTAATCTAATCTAATCTAATCAACGCCCACATCAACTCATACAAACACATCTAGTTGTCACGCTCTGACAGAAGAAAGTGCTCGATGAAGGAAATGATGGTTACAAAAAACGTCTTTTAATTGCAATAACAGACAGAGAGTGTTCAAGACATGATCACACGGACATGTGTGGACAAACAATAACCGACAAAGGACTGAACAGAACAGGGAGTATAAATACACAAGGTAATGGAGGGAACTAGTTAGACACAGGTGTAGTTGATCACTAAATCAGGGATAAACGAGAACAGGTGAAGACAAGACCAACGTAATTGTGACACTAGTGAAGCGCTGTAACGTTACTTCAGCTACATCGTTTTGAGACGCGTTTGAGCAGTAATCCTGGATTTATTCTCCTCATGAAAAGCTATTAATTTCTAAGAGCAACTGATTGTAAGGCAGGTAAGTTTATTTTGTTACCATCTGTGAATATTAAACGCAAAAAGACCGTCGTGCGGCAACATTAAATGTCATACACCCAAGACTGTTTAGACAATATTTATTTGGCCTGTTTTATTTAATATCAAAGTTTGTCAGAAATGATTCTGGAGTTTTGTTTTGTAGAAAGTGAATTGCTTTCTTTAAAGTGAATTTCGTTTTGTATAAATTGTATCTTAATTTTAATTATTTGTTATTTATTTTTTTTTAGCGTTGAGACTACTTTTGAAAACATAAAAAAACATTGTATTGTATTGTGTATATATACATAAAAAATAGGAAAAATTATTTTCTTAGTAATTTTTGTCTTGTTTCTAGTCTAAATATTTAAACATTCTTAAATCAAGATGCATTTACTAGGTAAGGACAATTTTCAACTAAATAAGAAGAGCATTTTTTAAGTGTAGTCAAATCTTTTGATCATTTAAAATATAATAGGCGTTTGTTGACTACATTCTAAATAAATTATTCTAAAGTTTTGTTTTGTAGAAAGTGTTTGTTTTTTTGTAGAAAGTGAATTGCTTTCTTTAAAGTGAATTTTGTTCAGTATAAATTGTATCCTAATTTTAATTATTTATTATTATTTTTTTAGCATGAGACTACTTTCAAAAACAAAAAATAGTAAAAAAAAATGAAATGCTTTTTTTAGTAATTTTTGTCTTGTTTCTAGTCTAAATATTTAAGCATTCTTAAATCAAGATGCATTTACTAGATAAGGACAATTTCAACTAAATAAGAAGAGCATCTTTTTGCTCCCTCAGTCAGAAGCTCATTCATTATGCAGCTCATTATGTGGGCTATTATGTTCTTTTGTCATCTCAGGTGCGATTCCAGCATTATTCATTAGCTATCATGCCTCCTCGCATACAGTCTTTGTGAAGAAAAACTTACAAATTGTAAATGAATATATTGTTTTATGTGAATGAGTAGGCTCAATGATTCTCACATCAGTTTGAAGCAAAAACTCTAGGCAATAACAGCCATTGGTCAAAAGTCTTGTGAACACATATCTATTGTGTGTTTTGAGACCTTAATTTTAAAACATTTTTGGGGGATTTTTAAAAAACCTTGCATAAACATTTTTCTCTCAAAAAAAAAGCGTGTACATACATGTTGCTCACATATTATGGTAGCCCAGTTTGTGCTGAAAACAGTGTAATTACACTTTTGCCATTAATGTGTTTATAAGCAACTGAAAAAAGCACAAATGTAAGAGCATGTCAAAACTTCTAAAGGGCCCCAAAACAGCTCAGACTCCTAGGGGTTAAACTAGAGAGACATTTGAGGTTTGTATGAAAGACCTCTGCGCTTTTGTCGAGTTAAATTTTTCATATATGTAATATAAATGGCAATGCTTATTTATCAAATTGTTGTCATTCATGGTTTTTTGCTACACCAAAAATCTAGTGCTGTTGCCTTGTGTTGACACAATAGACAAGCTGCAGGCCATTTGAAGTTCATCCCCGGGCCAGACTTTGCACACACTTGCCATACTATAACTCGTAAAACATTCAAATGTCCAGATATACAGATATACAGTCTTGCTGTTTTTTTGTTGTTGACACATTCATGATCATTACTTTTGCTGGTGTTCTGTGACAAGCTTTATGCATGCACTTGAGTACTTAATTTATATTTATATTTTAAGGCTCATTATTATGGTTTAGTATTTCTTTATAATCCAGAACAATGACGAAAATAATGAAAAATAATGACGAACGAACAACAAGGAAGAACAAAAAATGAACATACATACAGTACACATAGTATATACAAGCAAGACATTGTTGTTAGTCACCAGTTTTACTAGTTAACAATGTTACGACAACACAACATTGGCGTCCATTTTCAGGCCTTCCCTTTTGGGTTTCTCCAGTGCTGGAAATATGTGTCATAAAGCTCTTTCCTGATCATAAACCTTCTTTTTCCGGTGATATTCCTCTGACATTTTGTAATGTCTCTCATCCATCTCTCTTTCTACAGTCTTTCTTTAATTCTTCCTCTTGCTCACTCTCTCTCCTCCCTCATCATGAGTGGACATGCCCCCTATTGCTGATTGGCTCACTGTCTCTCCTCCACCATCATGAGTGGACATGCCCCCTACTGCTGATTGGCTCACTGTCTTTCCTCCACCATCATGAGTGGACATGCCCCCTGCTGATGATTGGCTACAAGTGTGTTATTGTGCTTGGTCCGATCCACTTTCAACAGTGTTTCTCAAAAATCACTTACTGCAACTTTAATGAACATGAATGATAAAATGATTGAATTTCCATGCTCAGTAGTTCATCATTCATCTTTCATCCAGGCTAGAATGTTAAAATATTTTGTTCCAGGTTCCTGAGTACAGACAAGTGGCAACTTCCTTTACATTCCTTTATTGTTATTTCATTATTGTTTTAATGTTATATTATTTCATCTTTTCTAGTCTTGCTGGCTGTAATCTCACTGATCATTGCTGTGAGAGTTTTTCATCAGCTCTTCAATCCTCAAACTGTGTCCTGAGAGAGCTGGACCTGAGTAACAATGACCTGCAGGATTCAGGAGTGAAGCTGCTCTCTAATGGGCTGAAGAGTCCAAACTGTCATCTGCAGATACTGAGGTGTTTAAGAACATATAAAATATAATTTACAGTCAGCCGGTCATAATGTTGGTGTGTGTTTGTAGATGATCTGACTGTTGATGTGTATGTTCTGCTCTCTTTCAGTCTTGCTGGCTGTAATCTCACTGATCAGTGTTTTGAGAGTTTGTCATCAGCTCTTCAATCCTCAAACTGTGTCCTGAGAGAGCTGGACCTGAATAACAATGACCTGCAGGATTCAGGTGTGAAGCTGCTCTCTGATGGGCTGAAGAGTCCAAACTGTCATCTGCAGATACTGAGGTGTTTAAGAACATATCAAATATAATTTACAGTCTGCCGGTCATAATGTTGGTGTCTGTTTGTAGATGATCTGACTGTTGATGTGTGTGTTCTGCTCTCTTTCAGTCTTGCTGGCTGTAATCTCATTGATCAGTGTTGTGAGAGTTTGTCATCAGCTCTTCAATCCTCAAACTGTGTCCTGAGAGAGCTGGACCTGAATAACAATGACCTGCAGGATTCAGGTGTGAAGCTGCTCACTGATGGGCTGAAGAGTCCAAACTGTCATCTGCAGATACTGAGGTATTTAAGAACATATAAAATATAATTTACAGTCAGCCGGTCATAATGTTGGTGTCTGTTTGTAGATGATCTCTCTTTCAGTCATTCTTTTTGACATGATAATCATAATTGAATTGAGCCATGAGACCAGTGCAGATTCACACACCTATTAAGCACACATACACTGGGGGTGTGCAATATTGAAAAAAATAATACCTCAATATTTTCTAGGATTTTGTTGATGAACTATAATTGTAGGATATTTTACTGAGTGTGTGTGTTTTTGGTCTGGTATCTTGTCTGGTTTAGAACTGTCATGGAGAGCTGACTCTCAAAGATGTTCATGTTCTTCATATTATGTGCATTGGTCTATAGCAGCAGTGACAGAAATAATCTTTTCCATTAAGTAACAATATTTGACCCCTTAAATAGATTTCCAGAGGCATTTATACCTTTACAGCATTTCTAACCTTATTAGAAGTGTGCATCTTGTATGACAATTTTTTTAATTTAATCAATATATTCAAGTAGAATAAGAAGATGGAGCATATCATGTATAGATCATTTAATAAAATGATTTATATAAATAATAATAAATCAAAACACTGTGTTAAAGGTTGTGTTATTTGTTGCAAAACTCCATATTCCACTCAGTTATTAACTTTAAATATATAAATTAATGATGGCAATCAATAAAAAAATCTGATTAATCAATCACACATCTTTCAGTGGTTAATCAAAATTAAAAACATTAAGGCCTGGTTTCACAGACAGGGTTTAGATTAAGTCAGGATTAGGCATTAGTTCAATTAGGCTTCAAAAATGTAGCAACTTTTTATTTAACCCTCTGGGGTACTTCGGGTCAAAAATGATATAAATGATATAAAAAAATGTTAAAAATCGTAGCTTCATCGGAATGGTCTGAAACTTGGTGACTTTATTGGTACTTGCTATATGAACACCCAAAAAAAATTGGGGACAGGTTTTGAAAAGTCGAAGTGGTCGGAAAACAAAAAAAAACTTGACAAAAATAGTCTTTGAGAATCTGTTATTATATATTAAAATCAACAACCTGAAAAAAATTGGCAAATATGTGTAAAAATCACTAGAATTCACAAGCCTTTCTATAGAGTAAAATGTGCTATTGCGTTTTAAAAATGCTCAATGTGTCCACCGGATGGCACCGATCTCATCAAAAAAATTGCTTTCATGAGGCCTAGGCTTGACTCTAAAATGAAATACAGCTTTAATAATAAAAAAAAATGTGTGTATGTATGTATGTGTGTATATATATATATATATATATATATATATATATATATATATATATATATATATATATATATATATATATAATTTTTTTTGATTTTATTCAATGGGAAAAAAAGGGTCATAATTATTGCATAAATACTAATTATAAATCATAAAATTATCTCAAAACACCAAAAAAGAAAAGAAAAAATATTATTGAACAAAAATTTATTTCATTGATTTTACTCAAAACATTTATCTTAATCCCGCCCTCCGGGTCATTTTTGACCTGAAAGTCCTGAGTGTGACCCATAAATGAAGTACCCCAGAGGGTTAAGTGAATTTAAAACAATCTTCACATTAACCCATAAATAATGTCATATTTACCTGTGCCCTTCCTACCTGTCTAACAGATAAATATATACAAATTGAATAAAGTTATCAAAGAGACTGCACTGCAATTTATAAATTAAATAAAGATTAATCCTTATTAAAGCTACAATTTTCTTTGTTACCTTTGTTCTTTGACTAATATTAATGACAGACAGCTTTAGTGGCGGATTTGACACGCATCCCATTTTCTCACAACTCTTTACGTTCATTGAAGACTTTAACTCATTTACAGTTTTTTACAATTGCTATGACAATTTTTTCAATACTTTTAAAACAATTCCTAAACTCTTAACGCACCAACACACCTACATCACACAATTGCCAAAGCGATTAATTTCATGCTCAAAATCACACATTGTAAACTAAACGCCAAAACTAAATTTTAAAATACAATAATTCACTAACACACTATATCTACAAAAACCCTAACACATGTTCTCTTCAGAAACATTTAGTCAATCATAGCACAATGTTATAAAAACACTAACACTAGATGGAATTACAGAAACTGCATTATTTTATGTGTCAGGTCTGCCCTTATACAACAGACAGTATATTTTATTGATCATAGATTGTGTGTCTTTTGAAGACTCCACATTTTTGTTTTGTTGGGTTTAGTAAATGCATGCATTTTGTTCCCCTTCGTTCAGTCACTACGACGTACGTTAGTGACTAACGAATGGGGGTTTCGCCTAGAAGCCTATCATCTTCGAGCATAGAGAAAACGGCCAATGGCGTGCCAATGCCATGGGGTATGTGGAATTTGCATACGTAACTCCGCCTCACCGTGTGAGTATATAAGGAAGTACTTGGCAATATCGCATTATGTTTCTGCTTTCGGAGCCAAGAGTACCTACCTCTTCACTCTTCACAAGCCTTCTGAGACGCTGTCAGCTTCTTCGAGACGAGCAGCTTTCCAGTCGGTGTTGGTGTGACGGCGCGTTCCAGTGATCGCATACTTCCTGCCTGCTGATCTGTGCAGTGGTCTGCTAGACAGCTGGTGTGTGTTTCCCTGGGCACTTCGGCATCGACTGCGAGGTTTCCTCTCACAAAAAGAGCTTGCGCGTGGCACCTCTTTTTCAAGACGGTTCGCCCGTGCACTTCCGGGTGCGATCGATCTCCGTTGCTGTCTATGGGCACATTCACTGCTCGACGTGTTTGGGCTTCAGCACGTTCGGGCAGTGATTGTGGATGTGTCATGTTCCCACTGCGGGAACGTGACCATCGCGATGTCGCGGTCGAGACTCAGTGATCTCCGCGAGGAGAGAGAGTCCCCTCTGCCACACCCCAATCTACCGTCTCTGAGAGAGGTGGTACTTTGGCTGGTGGCCAGGGTGACCTGAGGGCGGTGCTGTGGGAAACCCCGACGATACGTTCCTCGGGCCACGTCCCCCTCTCGCACATCGCTTCCCATGAGTGCTGGACTGAAACAGCGGCCCGTCTCTGACGCCTCGTTCGTTTCGTTCACACTCCAGATAGCAATGAGATGTCGATCGCCGCATCCCAAGGTGGGCTAGAGTCCTTTGGGGATGACGATTAGGTTGTGCTCCGCCTTCGGGTGTGCCAGCGCTGCCTGATCTGACCTAGAGTTGACAGCCATGTTATCTCGGGCAGCCGCGAGTCTCGCGCGGGTGTGGAACTCCGCCCTGTTGCGAGTGCTCGTGGTTGCGCGATCGGTTTTGGGGGCGGCACCCGACAGCTGTTGGGCCCCGCCCCCAATGCCTTTCGCTCCCGAGGTGCATGAGGAGATCACGCGGTCGCGGAAGTCCCCGTGCTTCCCGTGACCGTTTGGTGGCCTCCTCCGCCTTCTCTGCCCTTGATGGGGCCGCGGCCTAGGGTATACTGGGGCCCCCCCCACTGTTGAACACTCTGTTGCGCACTACGGTGTCCACAGAGGGCTTTGACGTGGCGTGGCTGTCCTAAGCACCCTCCCTAAGCCTGTGGGCTCGTCTACTTCGGTGGCGTGGTCCTGCAGAGCTACGCGGCAGGCCGCCGCCACTTTGCACATGCACAAGGGTGGAGCCGACCCAGGGCTCTTCCATGAGCTGCGTGCCGCCACTGATCCCGCCCTCTGGGTGGTGAAGGTGGCCACACGCTCCCTCGGTCGGGCAATGTCCACAACTGTGGTCCGGGAGAATTTCCTGGCCTTACCTGCTGATATGGGGGGGTTGAGTGAGCCCGCCTCCTCAACTCGGCCATATCCCAGACTGGCCTCTTCGGCGGCGCGATTGAGAACTGCGCCCAACGGTTCTCGGCCGCCCCAGAGCAGACTGAGGCTGTAACACGTACTGCCCCGGCGGCTAGCTGCTGCACCCAGCCGCCGGCTCAGTCGCCTCAGTCCGCTCGCAGCCGAGGGCGCCCTCCCTTCTCCCGTCCGGCCCCAGCAGCAGCCTTCTCCGGGCCGTGCCGTGGAGGTGGTTGCAGGATGTCGCCCAGTCCGCTCCCCAGCCTGGTTAAAACGCCGGGCTGGAGGCGGACAATCCAGAGATGGGTCCCAGTTCTTTCCAGGGGATGGTAGCAGGGCTTTCCTCCCTCCACCGGGGGAAAATCCTTCTGCTGCTGGCCCCCGGGCTGGCAGCACTTGGAAAGAACTAGTGTCCCATCTCTGAGGTCACAGAGACCGGTGATGGCAGTGTGTACCGCCCCCCGGGCCGCGCCGCTCTCGTCCCTCTCTGTCGCCAGCCTCCTCTCAGGGCAGACCCCAGTGGAACGTGCGTCCTTCCCTGGTCTCCTCTGTCAGGACGCAGCCGTTAACCGTGCCCCCACGCCGGGACGCTACGCCTCCCATGTCCGGGCCGGTAACGCTGCCTCGCTGCCCCTCCCTGGGTACGTCTGTGGTTGAGCGACCCCGTTGGTCAGTTCCTGGAGCCTGGCTTCAGCTTCAGAGGCTGTCCGCTGGGTCGCGAAGGCCATCAGGCTCGGCTATGCGATTCAGTTCACGCAGGCTCCTCCCCGCTCTGGGGAGTTCGCTGTACCGTGATCGGGGCCAACGCCCCCATCACACATGCGGAGGTTGCCACCCTACTGGCGAAGGGTGCAATCGAGCCTGTCCCTCCAGCCGAAATTAAGTCGGGCTTCCTTAGCCCTTACTTCATTGTACCCTAGGAAACCGGTGGTTTACGGCCAGTCCTGGACCTGCCCGTCCTGAACCGATCCCTTCACAGACTTCCGTTCAGGATGTCGGTAGTGAACGCCTCCTCGGACGCGTTTGTCCGGTATATTGGTTGCAGCGATCGACCTGAAGGACGCTTACTTTCATGTCTCCTTCCGCGATGCGGACCGTTCCTACGGTTTGCCTCGAGGGGCGGACATTCAGTACGCAGTCCCCCCCATTCGGGCAGCTCTGTCCCCTCGTGACTCTACGTAGTCTATCGAGGCAGCCCTTGCGCCACTCAGGCAGCACGGGTTTCGCATCCTGAAATACTTCGATGACTGGCTCATACTGGGTCACTCTTGTAAGCAGGTCTGCGGACACAGAGTCCAAGTGCTCCGGCACTTAGCCCGTCTGGGCCTTCAGGTTGACTGGGAGAAGAGCGACTCTGCCCTGTGCAGAGGATCTCTTTTCTCAGTATGGTTTCCGACTCGGTCGCCAGGTGCGTGCTGCTTACCAGCGAGCGCGCACGCAGTCTCTGCTGACTTGCCTCCGTCAAATCGAGGGCAAGAGTGCGGTTCCACTGAACTTTTTCAGAGGCTCCTGGGGCATATGGCATCTGCAGCCGCGGTGACGCCGGGCCTGCCTTCGGACACTCACCCCGTGGTCGAACCTCAGTTTTCTACGGGCCGGTGTGCCCTTAGAACGAGTTTCCAGGCATGTTGTTGTATCGACGGATGCCTCTGCCACGGGTTGGGGTGCCATGTGCAATGAACAAGCAGCCGCTGGCTCCTGGAAACAGGACCCCAGCGCCTTCTGCATGTCAATTGCTTCGAGTTACTGGCAGTACGGTTCGCCCTGCACCGCCTCCGGGCGTTGCTGAGGGGTCAACATGTGCTTGTCAGGACAGACAACACGGCCGTAGTAGCGTACATCAACCACCAGGGCGGTCTACGCTCCCGCCGTATGTCTCAACTCGCCCGCCACCTCGTTTTATGGAGTCAGAAGCGCCTGAGGTCCCTTCGTGCTGTCCATATTCCAGGAGCCCTGAACCGTGCAGCCGACGAGCTCACGGTTTCAGCCACTCCCGGGAGAATGGTGACTCCATCCCCTGACGGTCCAGCTGATTGGGAACAGTTCAGGACGCGCAGGTAGACCTGTTTGCCTCCCATGACTCCTCCCACTGCAGCCTGTTCTTTCCCTGACCGAGGGCACGCTCGGCACGGATGCACTGGCGCACAGCTGGCCGCGGGGCCTACGCAAATATGCGTTCCCCCCAGTGAGCCTACTCGCACAGCTCCTGTGCAGGATCAGGGAGGACCTGGGAGGGCCGGACCTGGTTCCCCGAACTCTTACTCCTTGCGACAGCCCCTCCCTGGCTTTTCCTCTGAGACACTCAGAGACGGGGCACCCCTTGGCACCCGCGTCCACGTGTGGCTCCTGGATGGGACGCGGCAGGTTTGAGTGGCCTACTTTCTTTCTTTCTTTCAAAAATTAAATATGAACATACAATAATTGTGTTACCACATAACAAACAAAACAATATTTAAGAATAACCATCAATTAATTACATGTGTCCGAAAAGCAGGGGGCTGAAGCAAAAGCTTGTTATTTTCCCACCCCTTATACAACCATTCAAAATTCCATTATATATTTTTCTATATATATACTATATCTTCATAGCACAATAAACAAAAAACCAAATAAAATTCTGCAAAATAAAGAAAACAAACATGATGCGTGATCTGCAGCCTCTCTCTCAAATACATTCATTCAGATAGTCTTCAGAAAAATGAAATGCTGAAATGTCAGGTTTTAAACAATGTAAATCAAATTGAAAACAAATATTCTGTGTTTATGTAATCTGTGTGAAAAGAGATTGATGTCAGTCACCCGCGAGCCACTTCATTATCTGCTAATGCGATCACGCCTACACAGAGCGTTCTCTTTCAGATTCCAAACTGACGATCCCCGCATCAACTTATGTTCCTAAGATGGCGGCGCGTGTACATCGCAAGGCTCAGGTTCTCTCCAGATTCTGCAATTTTGCTGTATTTTTCTTGTTCATCTCGGGTCTGTTCGTACAGAACAGTTGTGCCTTTACAACGTACACCCGCTGTGAGCTTTTGGATATTGGTTTGCAAATTTCCGACAGTTTTATGGACAATCTTCGACTCCTTCCTGAGATCGCTAGGACACCCGAGGCTATACACTCTACCCGGCCGAGCGGAAGTGCACGAAGAAGGCGTCGGGATCGTAAACAAAGGCGAGGAAAGCGCGGAGGAATACGTGCTAAGCTAATGCTTACTCCGCATCGGCTCTCTTTAACCAGCATTTTGCTTGCCAATGTACGATCGCTAGTGAACAAATTGGAGGAGATTCGACTCAGCATCACACACAGTAAGAAACTTTTGAACTATAACGTCCTAATCTTCACGGAAACCTGGTTAAACAGCGGAATACCGGACACCGCTATTGAGCTAGCGGGACGACACACATTCCGGGCAGATAGAACGTTACATGGCTCCGGTAAAATCAGAGGCGGTGGATTGTGCATTTATATTAACAAAGCTTGGTGCACAAACTCTGCTATTGTTGGGAGTCATTGTTCAGCTAACCTTGAGTTTCTCATGGTTAAATGTAGACCGTTTTATCTACCGCGGGAGTTCACTTCCACCATTATAACTGCTGCCTATATTCCCCCGGATGCTGATGCCAAGCTTGCTATAAAAGAACTTCACGCAGCCATCAGTAAACAACAGACTGATCACCCGGAAGCTGCGTTTATTGTTGCAGGTGACTTTAATCACTCAAACTTAAAGTCAGTGCTACCCAAGTTTCACCAGCATGTTTCGTGCCACACCAGAGGAAACAAAACCTTAGACCATGTTAACACAAACATGGCTGGAGCTTACGTTGCAACACCCCACCTGGGACAGTCAGATCACCTCTCTTTGTTCCTAATACCCAAATATGCACCCCTCATCAACCGTGTGAAGCCATCAGTGAAGACCATCAAGGTGTGGCCTGCGGGGGCAGATTCCACACTCCAGGAAAGGTTTCTAAACACAGACTGGAGTATGTTTGCTTCTCAAGCCACCAGTGGCGCTCACACGGACATTGACTACTACACCTCCTCTGTATTGGATCATATCAATACCACCATTGACAGTGTTACAACCCAGAAACAGATCACCACATACCCAAATCAGAAGCCTTGGATGAACAGGGAAGTGCGACTCCTGTTGAAGTCACGCAATACTGCCTTCAGATCAGGTGATGCACTAGCCTACAGCACATCCAGAGCAAACCTGAATAGGGGCATCAAAAAGGCCAAGCACTGCTACAAGCTAAAGATAGAGGGACACTTTTCTAACTTTGACCCTCGACGCATGTGGCAGGGCATTCAGGCCATCAGTGATTACAAACCCACCCGGTCCACCCCCGCAGGCACTGATGTCAACTTCCTGAACGGGCTAAATTACTTTTATGCTCGTTTTGAAAGAGACAACAGAGAAACTGCCTCCAAGCTCAAACCCTCAGCTGACCACCCACCAATCACACTCTCCTCCACAGAAGTCTGCAAGGCACTGAGCCGGATCAGCGCGCACAAGGCTGCTGGATCAGACAACATCCCTGGACGCATTCTCAGGGCATGTGCAAACACTCTAGCCCGAGGTGCCCTAATGACTACCGCCCTGTAGCACTCACACCTATCATTATGAAGTGCTTTGAGCGGCTGGTCCTGGAACACCTAAAAGACTCTCTACCATCCACATTGGACTCACACCAGTTTGCCTATCGCAGCAATAGGAGCACAGAGGATGCAGTTTCCATGGCACTGCACTCTGTGCTCACCCATCTGGACCATAAGAACACTTATGCACGCATGCTGTTTGTTGACTTCAGCTCAGCATTCAACACTGTCATCCCATCCAAGTTAATAGCCAAACTTGGAGACCTGGGCATCAACACTTCAATGTGTAACTGGATTTTGGACATCCTAACTGACAGACCACAGAATGTTCGATCAGGATCCACCTGCTCCACGTCCATCACACTCAACACTGGTGGACCACAAGGCTGTGTGCTAAGTCCGTTTCTCTACTCCCTCTTCACCTCCGACTGCAAGCCTGTATATGGATCTAATTCCATCGTCAAGTTTGCAGACGACACTACGGTGATTGGTCTCATCAGCAACAACGATGAGACTGCCTACAGGGAGGAGATCCAGCACCTGGCCACATGGTGCGCTGATAATAACCTGCTCCTCAACACCACCAAAACGAAGGAGCTCATCGTGGACTTCAGGAAAGAGTCAAGAGGCACACACGACATCATCCACATCAATGGAATGGCTGTTGAGCGTGTCTCCAGTTTCAAGTTCCTGGGGATCCACATCTCGGCGGACATGTCGTGGACGACCAACACCTCCAGCCTGGTCAAGAAGGCTCACCAGCGCCTCTTCTTCCTGAGGACACTGAGGAAGAATCAGCTCTCCTCGGCTATCCTGGTGAACTTCTACCGCTGCGCAATAGAAAGCATCCTGACCAACTGTGTAGCAGTATGGTATGGGAGCTGCTCTGTTGCGGAGCGCAAGGCACTGCAGCGGGTGGTGAAAACTGCCCAGCGCATCACAGGGTTTCCACTACCTGCCATCGAGCACATTCAGAGGAAACGCTGTCTGCACCGAGCTCACAGCATCCTCAAGGACTCCTCTCACCCAGCCCACAGACTGTTTTCTCTCCTGCCCTCCGGCAGGCGTTTCAGGATCCTCTGGACCAGGACCAGCAGACTAAAGAACAGTTTTTTCCCCAGAGCTGTCTCTTTACTGAACTCGAACCCCCGTTGATCCACTCCCTCATATACTGACAACTCTCCTACCTCACATCTGCCTTCACTTTGTTATTTGCACTACCGACTGTTTATTACAGTAACAACTGTTTACATATGCATTCTGCACTACCATATCTTTAATTAATTATGCTCATTTGCACTGCCGACTGTATTCATAGTACCAACTGTTTACATTTGCATTTTGCATCGTACTTCCAACTGCAATATGCAACCACTTTCCACTGCACTTTTACACTTTATTTCAGATAGCTCTGTCCATAATTTATTGCACTACCTTAATCCAATGCTATTCCTTATCTTGTCTAACATATTATTGTATACCTCTAACTGTAAAATTCTGTTTAAAGTAATAGCCATCTGTATATTATATTCATAGTACATATTCACCTGTAAATTCTGTTTATAGTAATAGCCATCTGTATATTATATTCATAGGACATATTCACTTGTAAATTCTGTTTATAGTAATAGCCATCTGTATATTTATTCACTGTACATATTCACCTGTAAATTCAGTTCTGTTTATAGTAATAACCATCTCTCTATTTATACATATTTATATATATTCAGTACATATCCATGTCCTGCACTTACGCAACCACTGTATATCCTGCACTTGCTGCTATTGCACTTCTGGTTAGACCTAAACTGCATTTCGTTGCCTTGTACTTGTGTAATGACAATAAAGTTGAATCTAATCTAATCTAATCTAATCAACGCCCACATCAACTCATACAAACACATCTAGTTGTCACGCTCTGACAGAAGAAAGTGCTCGATGAAGGAAATGATGGTTACAAAAAACGTCTTTTAATTGCAATAACAGACAGAGAGTGTTCAAGACATGATCACACGGACATGTGTGGACAAACAATAACCGACAAAGGACTGAACAGAACAGGGAGTATAAATACACAAGGTAATGGAGGGAACTAGTTAGACACAGGTGTAGTTGATCACTAAATCAGGGATAAACGAGAACAGGTGAAGACAAGACCAACGTAATTGTGACACTAGTGAAGCGCTGTAACGTTACTTCAGCTACATCGTTTTGAGACGCGTTTGAGCAGTAATCCTGGATTTATTCTCCTCATGAAAAGCTATTAATTTCTAAGAGCAACTGATTGTAAGGCAGGTAAGTTTATTTTGTTACCATCTGTGAATATTAAACGCAAAAAGACCGTCGTGCGGCAACATTAAATGTCATACACCCAAGGCTGTTTAGACAATATTTATTTGGCCTGTTTTATTTAATATCAAAGTTTGTCAGAAATGATTCTGGAGTTTTGTTTTGTAGAAAGTGAATTGCTTTCTTTAAAGTGAATTTCGTTTTGTATAAATTGTATCTTAATTTTAATTATTTGTTATTTATTTTTTTTTAGCGTTGAGACTACTTTTGAAAACATAAAAAAACATTGTATTGTATTGTGTATATATACATAAAAAATAGGAAAAATTATTTTCTTAGTAATTTTTGTCTTGTTTCTAGTCTAAATATTTAAACATTCTTAAATCAAGATGCATTTACTAGGTAAGGACAATTTTCAACTAAATAAGAAGAGCATTTTTTAAGTGTAGTCAAATCTTTTGATCATTTAAAATATAATAGGCGTTTGTTGACTACATTCTAAATAAATTATTCTAAAGTTTTGTTTTGTAGAAAGTGTTTGTTTTTTGTAGAAAGTGAATTGCTTTCTTTAAAGTGAATTTTGTTCAGTATAAATTGTATCCTAATTTTAATTATTTATTATAATTTTTTTAGCATGAGACTACTTTCAAAAACAAAAAATAGTAAAAAAAAATGAAATGCTTTTTTTAGTAATTTTTGTCTTGTTTCTAGTCTAAATATTTAAGCATTCTTAAATCAAGATGCATTTACTAGATAAGGACAATTTCAACTAAATAAGAAGAGCATCTTTTTGCTCCCTCAGTCAGAAGCTCATTCATTATGCAGCTCATTATGTGGGCTATTATGTTCTTTTGTCATCTCAGGTGCGATTCCAGCATTATTCATTAGCTATCATGCCTCCTCGCATACAGGCTTTGTGAAGAAAAACTGTCTTACAAATTGTAAATGAATATATTGTTTTATGTGAATGAGTAGGCTCAATGATTCTCACATCAGTTTGAAGCAAAAACTCTAGGCAATAACAGCCATTGGTCAAAAGTCTTGTGAACACATATCTATTGTGTGTTTTGAGACCTTAATTTTAAAACATTTTTGGGGGATTTTTAAAAAACCTTGCATAAACATTTTTCTCTCAAAAAAAAGCGTGTACATACATGTTGCTCACATATTATGGTAGCCCAGTTTGTGCTGAAAACAGTATAATTACACTTTTATTAATGTGTTTATAAGCAACTGAAAAAAGCACAAATGTAAGAGCATGTCAAAACTTCTAAAGGGCCCCAAAACAGCTCAGACTCCTAGGGGTTAAACTAGAGAGACATTTGAGGTTTGTATGAAAGACATCTGCGCTTTTGTCGGGTTTATGGTTTCATATACATAATATAAATGGCAATGCTTATTTATCAAATTGTTGTAATTCACGGTTTACTGCTTCACCAAAAATCTAGTGCTGTTGCCTTGTGTTGACACCATAGACAAGCTGCAGGCCATTTGAAGTTCATCCTTGGGCCGGACTTTGGACACTTTTTTCATACTATAACTCGAAAAACATTCAAATGTCCAGTCTTGCTGTTTTTTTTTTTTTTTTGACACATTCATGATCATTGCTTTTGCTGGTGTTCTGTGACAAGCTTTATGCATGCACTTGAGTGCTTAATTTATATTTATATTTTAAGACTCATTATTATGGTTTAGTATTTCTTTATAATCCAGAACAATGACGAAAACAATGAAAAATAATGACGAACAAACGAACAAGGAAGAACAAAAAATTAACATACAGTACACATACTATATACAAGCAAGACATTGTTGTTAGTCAACAGTTTTACTAGTTACCAATGTTACGACAACACAACATTGGCGTCCATTTTCAGGCCTTCCCGTTTGGGTTTCTCCAGTGCTGGAAATATGTGTCATAAAGTTATTTCCTGATCATAACCCTTCTTTTTCCGGTGATATTCCTCTGACCTTTTGTCTTTTGTAATGTCTCTCATCCATCTCTCTTTCTACAGTCTTTCTTTAATTCTCCCTCTTGCTCACTCTTTCTCCTCCCCCATCATGAGTGGACATGCCCCCTACTGCTGATTGGCTCACTGTCTCTCCTCCACCATCATGAGTGGACATGCCCCCTGCTGATGATTGGCTAAAAGTGTGTTATGGTGCTTGGTCCGATCCACTTTCAACAGTGTTTCTCAAAAATCACTTACTGCAACTTTAATGAACATGAATGATAAAATGATTGAATTTCCATGCTCAGTAGTTCATCATTCATCTTTCATCCAGGCTAGAATGTTAAAATATTTTGTTCCAGGTTCCTGAGTACAGACAAGTGGCAACTTCCTTTACATTCCTTTATTGTTATTTCATTATTGTTTTAATGTTATATTATTTCATCTTTTCTAGTCTTGCTGGCTGTAATCTCACTGATCAGAGTTGTGAGAGTTTATCATCAGCTCTTCAATCCTCAAACTGTGTCCTGAGAGAGCTGGACCTGAGTAACAATGACCTGCAGTATTCAGGTGTGAAGCTGCTCTCTGATGGGCTGAAGAGTCCAAACTGTCATCTGCAGATACTGAGGTATTTAAGAACATATAAAATATAATTTACAGTCAGCCGGTCATAATGTTGGTGTGTGTTTATAGATGATCTGACTGGTGATGTGTGTGTTCTGCTCTCTTTCAGTCTTGCTGGCTGTAATCTCACTGATCATTGCTGTGAGAGTTTGTCATCAGCTCTTCAATCCTCAAACTGTGTCCTGAGAGAGCTGGACCTGACTAACAATGACCTGCAGTATTCAGGTGTGAAGCTGCTCTCTGATGGGCTGAAGAGTCCAAACTGTCATCTGCAGATACTGAGGTATTTAAGAACATATAAAATATAATTTACAGTCAGCCGGTCATAATGTTGGTGTGTGTTTATAGATGATCTGACTGTTGATGTGTGTGTTCTGCTCTCTTTCAGTCTTGCTGGCTGTAATCTCACTGATCAGTGCTGTGAGAGTTTGTCATCAGCTCTTCAATCCTCAAACTGTGCCCTGAGAGAGCTGGACCTGACTAACAATGACCTGCAGGATTCAGGTGTGAAGCTGCTCTCTGATGGGCTGAAGAGTCCAAACTGTCATCTGCAGATACTGAGGTATTTAAGAACATATAAAATATAATTTATAGTCAGCCGGTCATAATGTTGGTGTGTTTGTAGATGATCTGACTGTTGAGGTGTGTTCTGCTCTCTTTCAGTCTTGCTGGCTGTAATCTCACTGATCAGTGCTGTGAGAGTTTGTCATCAGCTCTTCAATCCTCAAACTGTGCCCTGAGAGAGCTGGACCTGAGTAACAATGACCTGCAGGATTCAGGTGTGAAGCTGCTCTCTGATGGGCTGAAGAGTCCAAACTGTCATCTGCAGATACTGAGGTATTTAAGAACATATAAAATATAATTTACAGTCTGCCGGTCATAATGTTGGTGTCTGTTTGTAGATGATCTGACTGTTGATGTGTGTTTTCTGCTCTCTTTCAGTCATTCTTTTTTACATGATAATCATAATTGAATTGAGCCATGAGACCAGTGCAGATTCACACACCTATTAAGCACACATACACTGGGGGTGTGCAATATTGAAAAAAATAATACCTCAATATTTTCTGGGATTTTGTTGATGAATTATAATTGTATGATATTTTACTGAGTGTGTGTTTTTTGGTCTGGTATCTTGTCTGGTTTAGAACTGTCATGGATAGCTGACTCCCAAAGATTTTCATGTTCTTCATATTCTGTGCATTGGTCTATTCCAGCAGTGACAGAAAAAAATCTTTTCCATTAAGTGACAATATTTGACCCCTTAAATAGATTTCCAGAGGCATTTATACCTTTACAGCGTTTACATTTACATTTAGTCATTTAGCAGACGCTTTTATCCAAAGCGACTTACAAATGAGAGCAATAAAATCAACTAGAACAGTCAAAGGCTACAGTATGCAAGTGCTGTAACAAGTCTCAGTTAATCTAACAGAACACACAGGACAGAACTTTTTTTTTTTAATAAATTAGACAGACAGAAAATGAATAGAATGTTAAGTGTTATTCTTGATTGGTCAGGTGCTGCTGGAAGAGATGTGTCTTTAGCTGTTTTTTGAAAATGGTTACAGACTCGGCAGCTTGAATTGAGATAGGCAGGTCATTCCACCAGGTGGGGGCGGTCCAGGAAACGGTCCATGAGACTGATTTCATGCCTCTTTGGTATGGCACCTCAAGGCGTCGTTCATTTACATTTACATTTAGTCATTTAGCAGACGCTTTTATCCAAAGCGACTTACAAATGAGAGCAATAGAAGCAACTAGAACAGTCAGAGGCTACAGTATGCAAGTGCTGTAACAAGTCTCAGTTAATCTAACACAGAACACAGAGGACTTTTCTTTTCTTTTTTTTAAATAAATTAGACAGACAGAAAAATGAATAGAATATTAAGTGCTATTCTTGATTGGTCAGGTGCTGCTGGAAGAGACATGTCTTTAGCCGTTTTTGAAAATGGCTACAGACTCGGCTGCTCGAATTGAGATAGGCAGGTCATTCCACCAGGTGGGGGCAGTCCAGGAAAAGGTCCGTGACAGTGATTTCATGCCTCTCTGGTATGGCACCACAAGGCGTCGTTCACTGGCAGAACGCAAGCTCCTGGAGGGTGTGTATGTCTGAACAAGCGAGTTAAGGTATATTGGTGCAGAGCCAGTGGTTGCTTTGAAGGCGAGTACCAGTGTCTTGAATTTGATGCGAGCGGCTATTGGTAGCCAGTGGAGTCTGATGAAGAGAGGCGTGACGTGCGCTCTCTTTGGCTCTTTAAAGATCACCCTCGCCGCTGCATTCTGGATCAGTTGCAAGGGTTTGATAGTGCATGCTGGAAGGCCCGCTAGAAGAGCATTACAGTAGTCCAGTCTGGAGAGAACAAGAGCTTGGACCAGGAGTTGTGTGGTCAGCTCAGATAGGAAGGGTCTAATCTTCCTAATGTTGTATAATGCAAATCTGCAGGACCGGGTTGTTGCAGTAATGTGGTCAGTGAATTTTAGCTGATCATCGATCACAACTCCAAGATTCCTGGCTGTCCTGGACGGAGTTATGGTTGATGATCCTATCTGAATGGAGAGATTGTGATGAAGTGCTGGGTTGGCTGAGACCACAAGCAGTTCAGTCTTTGCAAGGTTGAGTTGCAGGTGATGCTCCTTCATCCAGGCAGAAATGTCTGTTAGGCAGGCAGCAATACGAACACCAACCGTGGGATCATCTGGTTGAAATGAGAAGTAGAGTTGAGTGTCGTCTGCATAGCAGTGATAGGAAAAGCCATGTTTCTGAATGACCGATCCCAGTGATGACATGTAGATGGAGAAGAGAAGTGGTCCAAGCACTGAGCCCTGTGGAACTCCAGTGGCTAGATGATGTGACTTAGACACTTCACCTCTCCATGACACCCTGAAGGACCTACCTGAGAGGTAAGACTTGAGCCACTGGAGAGCAGTTCCCGAGATGCCCATCTTCATGAGAGTTGACAGGAGGATCTGGTGGTTAACTGTGTCAAAAGCAGCAGACAAATCCAGTAAGATAAGTACTGTGGATCTGGAAGCCGCTCTTGCCTGTCTCAGTGCCTCCGTAACCGAGAGCAGGGCAGTCTCAGTTGAGTGACCGCTTTTGAAGCCAGATTGGTTGATATCCAGGAGGTTGTTCTGTTCAAGAAACGTAGAGAGCTGGTTAAAAACAACTCGCTCGAGTGTCTTTGCAATGAAAGGCAGAAGGGATACCGGTCTGTAGTTTTCTAAAAGTGCTGGGTTAAGAGAGGGTTTCTTAAGCAGTGGGGTTACCCGAGCCTGCTTAAATGCTGTGGGGAAGGTCCCGGTGTGAAGAGAGGTGTTGACAATGTGAGTGAGTGCAGGAGTAACAGAAGAAGAAATGGCCTGAAGGAGGTGAGTGGGGATAGGATCAAGCGGACAGGTAGTGGGATGATTGGAAAGGATGAGTTTGGAGACTTCAGCTTCAGAGAGCAGAGAAAAAGAGGGGAGCGTATGTGTGATGGTTGTTGAGATGTACGTGTCAGTTTGTGGTGCGGAGAATTGGCTGCTGATGGAGGAGGTTTTTTGTGTGAAAAATGATGCAAAGTCGTCAGCTGTAAGAGTTGATGAAGGAGGGGGGGGGGCAGAGGAGTGAAGAGAACGTTCTGAAGAGTGCACGAGAGTCAGAGCAGTTGTGGATTTTGTTGTGGTAGTATGTAGTTTTAGCAGTGGAGACGTTAGTAGAGAAGGAAGCGAGGAGAGACTGATACAGGGTCAGGTCAGTAGTGTTTTTAGTTTTGCGCCACTTCCTCTCTGCCGCCCGGAGCCCAGAGCGATGTTCGCGGAGAACATCAGACAGCCAGGGGGCAGAGGGAGTGGTGCGGGCTGGCCTGGATGAAACGGGACAGAAGTTGTCTAAGCAAGATGTTAGAGTGGAGCAAAGAGTGTCAGTAGCACTGTTAGTGTCCAGTGCTGAGAACTGAGCAGGTGGAGGGAGTGAGGAGAAAACCATAGTGGATAGACGGGAGGGAGAGAGTGAGCGTAGATTACGCCGAAAGGTAATCAGCGGAGGAGTGTGTGTTGTGTTAGGAGTTAGTAGGAGGTTAAGAGTGATGAGAAAGTGATCTGAGGTGTGCAAAGGAGTAACTAAAGTGACGTGTGTGGAGCAGTAGCGTGTGTAGATAAGATCAAGATGGTTACCTGATTTATGAGTAGCTGTAGTAGATACTCGCTTAAGATCAAATGAGTGGTGAAGTCTGCAGCCTGGGGTTTATCAAGGTGAATGTTGAAGTCACCGAGCAGTACCAGAGGAGTGCCATCCTCAGGGAAGTGAGAGAGTAACATATCCAATTCCTCCAGGAAGTTACCCAGTTGACCTGGAGGACGATAAATAACTACAACATGGATTTTAGCAGGGTGAGTGACAGTGATTGAGTGCGATTCAAATAAGCCATTGCCAGATAGAGAAGGGATGGGCTCAAATTTCCAATCCTTTGAGATGAGCAGACCAGTACCTCCGCCCCTCCCAATCGGGCGAGAGGTGTGTGAAAAAGAGAAATTATTTGAGAGGGCCGCAGGAGTGGCAGTGTCTTCTGGTTTGATCCAGGTTTCAGTTAGAGCCATGAGACTGAGATGTGAATGAGTGGAGATCGATGCAATAAAGTCTGCTTTGTTTACAGCAGACTGGCAATTCCAGAGACCAATTGGAATGGACATTAATGTAGCAGAGGAAATAGGTACACTACGCAGATTAGTAGGATTACGGCGTCTAGAATGTACAGAGCGTGATTTACGGGTGTGTGTGATAATAGTAGAGATTTGGACGCACATTGGCCCTCATTTATCAATCTTGCGTAGAAACGGGCGTATATGTTGGCGTAAGATTATGCTTACACTCCTCTCACCGCCTGATTTATGAAGCTGTGCGCACCTCTGAAATTCAGGTGTACGCAATACCTGCCCTTGATAAATGCCGCGGCTGAAAACGATCGTCATTAGAATAACACGCCCCTATATATTCAAGTCTCTGCCTCCCCCACGCCCTCATTTTACGCCATGGACACTCGGAAGACGGCAATGAAGCGAAACTTCTCTGACGTGGAGATCGAGACCATCACCAGGGAAGTGGAAAAAAAACTAAATTGTTTTATTTGAGAGTTTAAAGAGTGGGATTAAAGGCGCCCACAAAAAGGTGTACAGTGGAAATCCAGTTTAAATAGCTTTTTGGATGAGAAATTACCTATCACAATTCATTATTTTACAGCACGTGTTTTGAAATAATATGCATTTAATTTCGTATCACATCACATGTATTGGGGTGTACAATAGTGAGGATGATGTGATGTGGAGTACCATTCATTCACATTAATATAATTGCATGACAATTTGTTAGATTCTTATTATTATTATGATTTGTATTATTAATGACGCTTATTGTTATTTAGAAGAAGAATGTTGTTATTATTATTATTTATTTTATTATTATTTAAAAGAAGAAGAATGTCATTTTTATTATTTTGTCAGTCTGAATTATGTTCAGTCCCAGTCCGTGCGCAGCTGCCGGGCCTAACCAACGTCAGGTAAAGCGCACAGGCTCGCAACTGGAGGAATACATATCAAATGCTTTGGTAAAGTCACACAAATTAAACATTGAAGTCCATGTTGCACAAAAATAAACACTGAAGTTTATAATTACTTCCCTATTCGCACGGGATTAGTATATGTGGGGAGCTCTGGTGATTTGTAATAATCGCAGAGAATGTCTGTGATCTTAATCCTGTGCGAATCGGCCATGTCTGTAATATGTAAATTAAAAATTCCCCCGCAAATGACCTACCATATTTTGCCAAACACCGAGGTCCTGTGATAATATTAGTCCCGTGCGAATCGGCATCTATTTGGCCGGGATTAGGCGGATCGTATATATTTTTTGCAAGGTTTTTGTGTCCTGTCTGTGCGCATTTCTATCTTTATCTTTCATGAAGAATGGAGATAGGCTGCATATAATGCATACCGTTACATTCCCGTGCGGCCGCGCGGATTATAGGCTACTACTTTCACTTTAGAATGAGCACAATTTGGGAGTAAATTGCTTGAATGGTGTGTTTAATATTATTCTTAATGAAAAACACAAAAACAGAACAGTACAATGACAACTCGCTTAAATGGGCACTTTTACATTAGCTTTGAAACTGAATCTTCCGTCGTATATTGTTATAATATTGCTCAGTTACGTTTTTAATTGCGTCTGTTCTCTAACTGAACGAAATTATTTGTATTACTACAAAAAAAATCTAAATTATATCGATACGACTGTTTATAATTTCATACAGCTATATAACGAAAAAACATTTTCAAGTAACATCATAACCGGGAGATAGTCAGTAAATTCGAGTAAAATCACAGCTTATCCCGTGCGAATGCGCCACGCAAAATTCAGATGTGGGGGAGTCATTTCTAAATCACACGAGGTCCCCAGATAATAGCCTACTTATCCCGTGCGAATAGGGCTTTATTTGTTGTTGTTGTTGTTGTTGTTGTTTTTTTCACAGTGGGTCATAATATAGCATATCTTGTCAGTGCGTTTTGTGGTGTTAGGAATTGTTTTTCTGCGCATTTTCGCACTAACTCAAAACTAACTGAGCTGGCGTAGGATTTGAGCGTGCCGTACGCCAACGTCCATATTGATAAATCTCAAAGTCACCGTGGTTTTGGGTGTACGCCAGGTGTACGCTGGAAATTTGGTGTACGCACTTTTGATAAATGAGGGCCATTGTGAATACGGGTCAGAGAAATTAACAGATGAAAACAAGCAAAAACACAAAAGTGCCATCCATCCATCCATCTTCTTCCGCTTATCCGGGGCCGGGTCGCGGGGGCAGCAGTCTAAGCAGAGATGCCCAGACTTCCCTCTCCCTAGACACTTCTTCCAGCTCTTCCGGGGCCGGGAGACATAGTCCCTCCAGCGTGTCCTTGGTCTTCCCCGGGGCCTCCTCCCGGTTGGACATGCCCGAAACACCTTCCCGGGAAGGCGTTCAGGAGGCATCCGGAACAGATGCCCGAGCCACCTCAGCTGTCCCCTCTCGATGTGGAGGAGCAGCGACTCTACTCCGAGTTCCTCCCGAGTGACCGAGCTTCTCACCCTATCTCTAAGGGAGCGCCCAGCCACCCTGCGGAGAAAGCTCATTTCGGCCGCCTGTATCCGGGATCTTGTCCTTTCGGTCATGACCCAAAGCTCATGACCATAGGTGAGAGTAGGAACGTAGATTGACCGGTAAATCGAGAGCTTCGCCTTACGGCTTAGCTCTTTCTTCACCACGACAGACCGGTACATCGACCGCATTACTGCAGAAGCTGCACCGATCCGTCTGTCAATCTCCCGTTCCATCCTCCCCTCACTCGTGAACAAGACCCCTAGATACTTGAACTCCTCCACTTGGGGCAGGAACTCTCCACCAACCTGAAGTGGGCAAGCCACCCTTTTCCGACTGAGGACCATGGCCTCGGATTTGGAGGTGCTGATCCCCATCCCAGCCGCTTCACACTCGGCTGCAAACCGTCCCAGTGCATGCTGAAGGTCCTGGTTAGAAGGGGCCAACACGACAACGTCATCCGCAAAGAGCAGAGACGAAACCGTGTGGTCCCCAAACCTGACACCCTCCGGCCCTTGGCTGCGCCTAGAAATTCTGTCCATAAAAATTATGAACAGAACCGGCGACAAAGGGCAGCCCTGCCGGAGTCCAACATGCACCGGGAACAAGTCTGACTTACTGCCGGCAATGCGGACCAAACTCCTGCTTCGGTCATACAGGGACCGGACAGCCCTCAGCAAAGGACCCCGGACCCCATATTCCCCCAGCACCCTCCACAGGACGCCGCGAGGGACACAGTCGAATGCCTTCTCCAAATCCACAAAACAAATGTGGACTGGTTGGGCAAACTCCCATGAACCCTCCAGCACCCTGTAGAGGGTATAGAGCTGGTCCAGTGTTCCACGACCAGGACGAAAACCACACTGTTCCTCCTGAATCCGAGGTTCCACTATCGGCCGGATTCTCCTCTCCAGTACCCTGGCATAGACTTTCCCGGGGAGGCTGAGAAGTGTGATCCCCCTATAGTTGGAACACACCCTCCGGTCCCCCTTTTTAAAAAGAGGAACCACCACCCCGGTCTGCCATCCCAGAGGCACTGTCCCCGACCGCCACGCGATGCTGCAGAGGCGTGTCAGCCAAGACAGCCCCACAACATCCAGAGACTTGAGGTACTCAGGGCGGATCTCATCCACCCCCGGTGCCTTGCCACCGAGGAGTTTCTTGACCACCTCGGTGACTTCAGCTTGGGTGATGGACGAGTCCTCTGAGCCCCCAGCCTCTGCTTCCTCAATGGAAGACGTGACGGTGGGATTGAGGAGATCCTCGAAGTATTCCTTCCACCGTCCGACAACATCCCCAGTTGAGGTCAACAGCCGCCCATCGCCACTGTAAACAGCGTTGGTAGGGCACTGCTTCCCCCTCCTGAGGCGCCGGACGGTTTGCCAGAATCTCTTCGAGGCTAGCCGATAGTCCTTTTCCATGGCCTCACCGAACTCCTCCCAGGCCCGAGTTTTTGCCTCCACAACCACCCGGGCTGCAATCCGTTTAGCCTGCCGGTACCTGTCAGCTGCCTCAGGAGTCCCACAAGCCAGCCAGGCCCGATAGGACTCCTTCTTCAGCTTGACGGCATCCCTTACTTCCGGTGTCCACCACCGGGTTCGGGGATTGCCGCCTCGACAGGCACCGGAGACCTTGCGTCCACAGCTCCGAGCAGCCGCTTTGACAATGGAGGTGGAGAACATGGTCCACTCTGACTCAATATCTCCAGCCTCCCTCGGGATCCGGTCGAAGCTCTGCCGGAGGCAGGAGTTGAAGATCTCTCTGACAGGAGACTCGGCCAAACGTTCCCAGCAGACCCTCACAGTACGTTTGGGTCTACCGAGTCTATCCAGCTTCCTCCCCCGCCATCGGATCCAACTCACCACCAGGTGGTGATCAGTTGACAGCTCCGCCCCTCTCTTCACCCGAGTGTCCAAGACATACGGCCGCAGGTCAGATGAAACGACCACAAAGTCGATCATTGACCTACGACCTAGGGTGTCCTGGTGCCATGTGCACTGATGGACACCCTTATGCTTGAACATGGTGTTCGTTATGGACAAACTGTAACTAGCACAGTATATATATATATATATGTATATAGCTATACTCAAGTGCCTTGTCGGTGTCCTTGCTCGAGTGGAGTCGCGCAGAGTAGAGTCGAATGGTCTTTACACTCTTCGGTCTTCACACAAGGAGGGCTTCACACGAGGGCTGCCGCTTCCGCTGCCGCGGAGTACTACTCAATTTATACTCACATTAAATGTCGTTATTGAATACAGCTGGCTACGCCCAGTGAAACGCGTTAGTTCGCACGAGGTCAAACAATAACAAACCAGACTACAACAAACAGCCAACTACAGCAAACAGACAGCGTTCTAAAGAACAGCTGAACTACAGATCAAATGAGGAAAATGTAAACAGTACTTACACACTAGCTGTTTTCCCTGATGTTCGATGCTTCTCTCTAACTCAAAGTAAACAATGAACGCTCTATATACCACGCTGGCTTATGGCCACGCCCAGTGAAACGCGTTAGTTCGCACGAGGTCAAACAATAACAAACCAGACTACAACAAACAGCCAACTACAGCAAACAGACAGCGTTCTAAAGAACAGCTGAACTACAGATCAAATGAGGAAAATGTAAACAGTACTTACACACTAGCTGTTTTCCCTGATGTTCGATGCTTCTCTCTAACTCAAAGTAAACAATGAACGCTCTATATACCACGCTGGCTTATGGCCACGCCCAGTGAAACGCGTTAGTTCGCACGAGGTCAAACAATAACAAACCAGACTACAACAAACAGCCAACTACAGCAAACAGACAGCGTTCTAAAGAACAGCTGAACTGGCAGAACGTAAGCTCCTGGAGGGTGTGTAAGTCTGAACAAGCGAGTTTAGATATATTAGTGCAGAGCCAGTGGTTGCTTTGAAGGCTAGCACCAGTGTCTTGAATTTGATGCGAGCGGCTATTGGTAGCCAGTGGAGACTGATGAAGAGAGGCGCTCGTTAAAGATCACCCTCGCCGCTGCGTTCTGGATCAGTTGCAAGGGTTTGATAGTGCATGCCGGAAGGCCCGCTAGAAGAGCATTACAGTAGTCCAGTCTGGAGAGAGCAAGAGCTTGTACCAGGAGTTGAGTGGCCTGCTCTGATAGGAAGGGTCTAATCTTCCTAATGTTGTATAATGCAAATCTGCAGGACCGGGTTGTTGCAGTAATGTGGTCAGTGAATTTTAGCTGATCATCAATCACAACTCCAAGGTTCCTGGCTGTCCTGGACGGAGTAATGGTTGAAGATCCCAGCTGAATGGTGAGATTATGATGAAGTGCTGGTTTGGCTGAGACCACAAGCAGTTCTGTCTTTGCAAGGTTGAGTTGCAGGTGATGTTCCTTCATCCAGGCAGAAATGTCTAGGCAGGCAGCAATACGAACACCAACCGTGGGATCATCTGGTTGAAATGAGAAGTAGAGTTGAGTGTCGTCGGCATAGCAGTGATAGGAAAAGCCATGTTTCTGAATGACCGATCCCAGTGATGACATGTAGATGGAGAAGAGAAGTGGTCCAAGCACTGAGCCCTGTGGAACTCCAGTGGCTAGATGATGTGACTTAGACACTTCACCTCTCCATGACACCCTGAAGGACCTACCTGAGAGGTAAGACTTGAGCCACTGGAGAGCAGTTCCTGAGATGCCCATCTTCATGAGAGTTGACAGGAGGATCTGGTGGTTAACTGTGTCAAAAGCAGCAGACAAATCCAGTAAGATAAGTACTGTGGATTTAGAAGCCGCTCTTGCCTGTCTCAGTGCTTCAGTAACCGAGAGCAGGGCAGTCTCAGTTGAGTGGCCGCTTTTGAAGCCGGATTGGTTGATGTCCAGGAGGTTGTTCTGTTCAAGAAACGTAGAGAGCTGGTTAAACACGACTCGCTCAAGTGTCTTTGCAATGAAAGGCAGAAGGGATACCGGTCTCTAGTTTTCTAAAAGTGCTGGGTTCAGAGAGGGTTTCTTAAGCAGTGGGATTACCCGAGCCTGCTTATATTACCCGAGCCTGCGTTTCTAACCTTATTAGAAGTGTGCATCTTGTATGACAATTTTTTTAAATTGAATCAATAAATTCAAGTAGAATAAGAAGATGGAGCATATCATGTATAGATAATTTAATAAAATGATTTATATAAATAATAATAAATCAAAACACTGTGTTAAAGGTTGTGTTATTTGTTGCAAAACTCAGTTCCATATTCCACTCAGTTATAAACTTTAAATATATAAATTAATGCTGGCAATCAATAAAAAAAACTGATTAATCAATCACACATTTTTCAGTGGTTAATCAAAATTAAAAACATTTAAGGCCTGGTTTCACAGGTAGGGCTTAGATTAAGTCAGGATTAGGTATTGGTTCAATTAGGGCATGTAGGACAAGTAGCTTTTATAAACGTGCCTTAGATAAAAACATTACTGATGTGCGTCTTGAGACAAAACTATGGCACTGACATATTTTAGGATAAGCTTTCAGTTAAAACAGCTCAAACATGCATTTTAGTCTGGGACTAAATTAAGCCTTGTCTGTGAAACTGGGGTAAAGATTTTAATATATTTTATAATGTAATAGTTTCACAATTTATCTCTGAATTAATGTAGAAACAACATTAAGGCATTATATTTAAATACTTGTTTAATGGCATCTTTTTATGAATGAAGGCCATTATCACGGATACTAATACTGCAACTGATGTCTCTGTGAAAATTTACTTTTTTTCACTTTTAAACATTATAGCCATTCAACATTACACTGTGATTGAATGATATACCAACTTTTTATTTAACCCTCTGGGGTACTTCGGGTCAAAAATGACCCGAAACGTTTTATAAATTTTTTCTTTAAATCGTAGCTTCATCGGAATGGTCCGAAACTTGGTGACTTTATAGGTACTTGGTATATGAACACCCAAAGAAATTGGGGACAGGTTTTGAAAAGTCGAAGTGGTCATAAAATAAACAAAAAACCTGACAAAAATAGTCTTTGAGAATCTGTTATTATATATTAAAATCAACAACCTGAAAAAAATGGGCAAATATTTGTAAAAATCACTAGAATTCACAAGCCTTTCTACAGAGAGCTGTAAATCCACTATAGTGGTAAAAATATGCTATTGTGTGATAAAAATGCTCAATATGTCTACCGGATGGCTCTGATCTCATTATAAAAATTGCTTTCATGAGGCCTAGGCTTGACTCTAAAATGAATTACAGCTTTAATAATAAAATTTTATATATATATATATATATATATATATATATATATATATATATATATATATATATATATATATATATATATATATATATATATATATATATATATAAAATGGTTCATAATTATTGCATAAATATTAATTATAAATCATAAAATTATCTCAAAACACCAAAAAAGAAAAGAAAAAATATTATTGAACAAAAATATATTTCATTGATTCTACTCAAAACATTTATCTTAATCCCGCCCTCCGGGTCATTTTTGACCTGAAAGTCCTGAGTGCGACCCATAAATGAAGTACCCCAGAGGGTTAAGTGAATTTAAAACAATCTTCACATTAACCCATAATTAATGTCATATTTACCTGTGTCCTTCCTACCTGTCTAACAGATAAATATATACACATTGAATAAAGTTATCAAAGAGACTGCACTGCATAAATTATGAATTAAATAAAGATGAATCCTTATTAAAGCTACAATTTTCTTTGTTACCTTTGTTCTTTGACTAATATTAATTACAGACAGCTTTAGTGGCGGATTTGACACGCATCCTATTTTCTCACAACTCTTTATATTTATTGAAGATTTTCAAATCAAATCACTTTATTGTCACACAGCCATATACACAAGTGCAACAGCAGGTGAAATTCTTAGGTGCAGTTCCGAGCAACATAGTAGTCATGACATGACATGTACAACATTTAAAGCAGCATCAGATTACACATCTGATGCGCCCACAATTACTCACAGCACGGTAAACTCTACAATAAACAATAAATAATTTACACAATTTGAGTGTAGTTCTCACAGCTTTAACCAATATACACATACTTACAATATACATATACTTTAAACAATATACACTAAACATACATTAAACAGTATACATTAAGCTATAATAATAATATGCAATGTACAGTATGCATTATTATTCACAGTAGAGATCCAATTTACAATAGGTGCTATATGATAAATTATAAATAATAAATGATAAATAAATGTGTATATAGTGTGTGTGTATCTACAGTGGGTTGTGCTGAGATATTCTGTCAGTGTGTTATGATCCTGATGGATCAAGAGTTAAGGAGTCTAATTGCTTGCGGGAAGAAGCTGTTCTGGAGTCGGCTGGTGCGTGTTCTGATGCTGCGGTACCGTCTGCCTGATGGCAGCAGTGAGAGCAGCCCATGGTTCGGGTGGCTAGAGTCTCTGATGATCCTCTGAGCTCTCTTCAAACAACGCCTGGCGTAAATGTCCTGGAGGGAGGGAAGCTCACCTCCGATGATACAGCTGGCCGTGCGCACTACCCTTTGCAGGGCTTTGCGGCTGCGGGTGGTACTGTTGCCGTACCAGGTGGTGATGCAGCCAGTCAGCAGGCTCTCTATGGTGCTGCTGTAGAAGCGTGTGAGGATGTGGCGGTTCATTCCAAACCTCCTCAGCCGTCGCAGGAAGAAAAGGCGCTGATGAGCCTTCTTCACAACGGCCTCGGAGTGGACGGACCATGAGAGTTCCTCTGTGATGTGGACACCGAGGAACTTGAAGCTGCTGACTCTCTCCACCGGTGCTCCATCGATGGTGATGGGGCGGTGTTCTCTCTCATTCCTCCTGAAGTCGACCACCAGCTCCTTGGTCTTGCTGACGTTGAGGGAGAGGTTGTGCTCCTGACACCACCGTGTCAGAGTGTGCACCTCCTCTCTGTAGGCCGTTTCATCATTGTCAGTGATGAGACCTACCACCGTCGTATCGTCAGCAAACTTGATGATGGTGTTGGAGCTGTGGATTGCCACACAGTCATGTGTGTACAGGGAGTACAGGAGTGGGCTGAGAACACAGCCCTGAGGGGCTCCAGTGTTGAGAGTCAGTGATGAGGAGATGTTACTGCCCATTCTGACCACCTGGCGTCTGTTTGACAGGAAGTCCAGGATCCAGCTGCATAGCAAGCAGTTTAAGCCTAGAGCCCGGAGTTTCACGTCAAGTATGGAGGGCACAATGGTGTTGAATGCTGAGCTGTAGTCTACAAACAGCATTCTCACATATGTGTTCCTCTTTTCCAGGTGGGAGAGAGCAGTGTGTATAGTGGATGAAATGGCATCATCAGTGGAGCGGTTTGTGCGGTATGCAAACTGCAGTGGGTCCAGTGCGGGGGGGAGAACAGAGCAGATGTGGTTTCTGACTAGTCTCTCAAAGCATTTGCTGATGATGGGGTTAGAGCAACAGGACACCAGTCGTTTAAGCAGGTGGTTTTTGACTGCTTCGGTACCGGCACAATGGTGGACGTTTTGAAGCATGTGGGGACCACAGACAGGGAGAGGGACAGGTTGAAAATGTCCGTAAAAACTCCAGCCAGTTGGTTCGCGCATGCTCTGATGACGCGGTCCGGAATGCCGTCTGGACCCGCGGCTTTTTAATTTTTTAACTTTAACTTAGATTTTAACTCATTTACAGTTTTTTACAATCACTATGACAATTTTTTCAATACTTTAAACACATTTCCTACATTTAACGCACCAATACACCTACATCACGCAATTGCCAAAACTATTAATTTCATGCTCAAAATCACACATTGTAAACTAAACGCCAAAACTAATTTTCAAAATACAATAATTCACTAACACACTATATCTACCAAAACCCTAATACATGTTCTCTTCAGGAATATTTAGTCAATCATAGCACAATGTTATAAAAACACTAACACTAGATGGAATTACAGAAACTGCATTATTTTATGTGTCAGGTCTGCCCTTATACAACAGACAGGATATTTTATTGATCATAGATTGTGTGTCTTTTGAAGAATCCACATTTTTGTTTTGTTGGGTTAAGTAAATGCATGCATTTGGTTTCTTTTGCTGCAGAAATTCAATACAAAAAATGGATGACCCATCTCAGAGTAGCTTGCAAAATGCCTGTTCTTCATTTAGGAGCTTTCCTCGGCCCCCTGAGGGAGCCGTTGAATCCTTAGATAGACAAAATACAGTTAGGGACCAGAGGCATACAGTCACTGTAATACATGGTAAAATTATTTACACTTTGCAGTAGGAGAAGCCCTTATACAATGTCCTACCTGTTGGTTTCTTGAAAAATCTGAATAATGGATGCCACTGTGTCCTGGCTGAGATTTGGCTGTACTCGTTCACCAGCCTCTCTGTATGATAGCCTGTGGTTTATGACATGGTCTATGATAGTAGCTCTTATTTCATCAGTTACCCTAAATCTACCTTGCCCTTTTCCAGGCATTCCTCTCCCTTGCCCTTGTCCCACTCCTCTCCCTTGTCCTGGTACTCGTCTTCCTCTCCCTCATGCAAGCCTTTTTCTGACTTTCTTCGTGTTGATCTATATTGTTCCTTTTCACACAAGAGCAGCCCAAATAGCAAAAATTATGCATTTTAAAGAAAAAAACACACTAGTGTAAACGAAGCCACAGACGGGACATTCACAGACAGCGCATTCTCTTTGTCTTGTTGTGGCTTTAATGACAGAAAACGCAGATGCTGCATTGATTGCGTTACATATTTTTAACGCGTAAAACTAAAAGATGTTCAGAAAAACAGCACTCTTGATCGTGTGATAACTCATATCATAGGCTTATGTTATAAATATAAAAAACAGGAACTCATTGAATGGATATTTTTATCATTTTGATGACATTTCTGCCCCAATATAATGAGACAGGAGAGAACACTCAAAACTCTGCGGATCGCAGAACTTAGTGGAAAATTAATAGAAAAGTATCATTCTCTGTAAAGACACGAGGTGTGAACATATGATAATTCAAAATCAATATCTTTATAAATGTGAGCTCTTTTGGGCTAAAAGCCTTAATGGAGCTGTTTACTGTAGCCATGTGATCACAAATAAATGTGAGGAGACGCAATTCAATATGTGTGTCCTTGTTTCACATTATTAATGTGAAACAATAATACATTTGATTATGTCCTCAAAGCTCGCAGTCAGACCAACGGTCCAGCCATGGCACACACACACACACACACACTCGCACACATACACTCTAACACACACAAATTCACGTACACATGCACTCACAAACACACACTCACACATTCGCACACTCACAGTAAATTAATCAAAGCACGTTTAAAACCTCAGCAAATGAAATATCACAGTTAAACAGAGAAACTTCATCATTCACAGAAATGTGAATTTCTGGAGGACTGCATGTATTATTACATTTTTTAAGTGTGTTTATTGAATTACTACTGATATATTTAATTGAGTAGCATTATTGCTGATGTTTGAAAATCCAGTGTGTTGTATATGGGGGTAGATTTGTTGCGTTATTCCAAACAAATAGATTATTATCCACAAATAATAAAAAAATAAATAATAAACAAAAATTAAATAAATTCACAAATAAATAGAATGAGATCCACAAATATATGCAGGAGTTTCACAAAAATGAATTAGATTCACAAATAAATACAATGATATTTGTGAATAAAAAAAATATCCACACATGTTTTTATGTCACAAACACAACTCTGCCTTGCATTCATTTGTGAATCGCTTCCTGTGCATTTGTGAATCGCTTCCTCTGCATTGGTGGATCTCTTCTTGCACATTTGTAAATCGTAGCACAGCGCGTGGATTTTGAAACATTTCTAGCGTCTACACTTCAATTCTAGTCAGAATGTGAGTCTGATACTGCTCCGTTGGGCTGTGATTATGGGACGTGTTTCAACCGAACCAGGAAAGACCTCAATTGGATAGACCTACAACCAATCAGAGCAATAGAGCGACGCATAACGTTAGTTGTCAAATGTCAACAGAACTCAACTGCACTGTGTTGCCAAGTCCGCGTGTTGAAGTGACCCCAATTATGTCATATACAGACCCAGGAATGCGAATTTTAGCTGGAAGCCCTGCCAAAATAACACATTTTACCCCCCAAATGCCTTTTTTTCCCTGAGAACTGCCCCGGGAAGCTATTGGGCTTGTTTTTGACTAGTTTTGAGTAACGTTAGCAATTGGGCGGGTTTTGTTGTAAAAACTTGGCAAACCTGTCTGCACGCACGCTGCAATAAGTAGCCTAACGTTAGAAGAAGAAGATGAGTGTAAACAATCTTTGCCGGTGTTTTAAAAAAATAATTTAAGGATACACAGAGTACTTATCAACACGATCATCATTTCTGAGAGAAATAGCAAAAGTGAATGCATATACAAACAAGTTCTCCCTTTAGGATTAGAACAAATTCAACCCAACTTTGATGACGTGGATGATTACTTTACTGTTTATCATCTGTCAAGCGAGTGTTGCCATTTCCCCGGAGGGTGGTCCAGGAGCGACGGCTGCTCGAAGGCACCCCGCGACCAGTAAGCAGGCCGACGGTTCCCCCGCCGCGAGACGAGCCCATGCCCAGCGCCGAATCCATGTCGCCTCCGCGTGCGTGGCTGGCAGGCTGCATCGTCCACCAACGGATGCCATCGGGAGCCCCGGAAGCAGACGTGGTGATCGAGGGGAAACACTTCAGAGCCCTGCTGGACTCCGGCAGTGCGGTCACCCTCATCCAGCCAGGATTGTGTGGGCCCCGAAGAGGCGAGAAGAGCTTCCTCCCCATTACGTGTGTGCATGGAGACACTCGCCAAGTGCCGGCCCGTCGAGTCACCATCTCATCGCCCCAAGGCACCTGGCCGGTGGAAGTCGGCCTCGTAGAGGACCTTCCAGTGGCCGTACTGCTGGGTAGGGACTGGCCGGGCTTCGACGCCCTGCTCACCGCCGCCACTCAGCCTGCCAGCCAGGAGGGGAACCGTCGAAGACGGAGACGGCCGCGTGGACCTCGACGCCGACCAGCCCTACTAGCCTCCGACAGCGGGAGAGATGGTGAGTTCCCCTCCCAATCCACTAATCCTTTCTTTGATGTATATCAGCAGGCTGCCGGAGGGGGCTCATTCGCCAAAGAACAACGGGAGGACGATCGCCTGAAGCACTGCTGGTCCCAAGTGCGGAACATCGACGCGAAAGACGTCCTCCCACGGCCCCATGCTCTCCCGCATTTTGTCGTTGAGAATGGCCTGCTATACTGTGTCGCACAGCGGAGGGGGGAGGAGAAAAATGTTTTAGTTGTTCCTCGGTCCAAGAACGAAACCATCCTGGAGCTGGCTCATTCCCATCCTATGGCAGGTCACCTCGGGGCAGCTAACAACACCCAACGTATCCGCGACCGGTTCCACTGGCCAGGACTGGAGGCCGAGGTGAAGAGGTTCTGCCAGGCCTGTCCAACCTGCCAAGTCACGTCGCCCAGGACTCCTCCCCCCAGCCCACTCATTCCGCTGCCCATCATCGAGGTGCCCTTCGAGCGGATTGGGATGGACATAGTGGGGCCGTTGCCAAAGTCTGCCCGTGGCCACGAACACATCCTGGTCATCGTCGATTATGCCAACCGGTACCCCGAAGCGATTCCCCTCCGCAAGGCCACCGCGAAGAACATCGCCCAGGAGCTGTTCCTGCTGGCCAGCCGGGTTGGCATACTGACGGAGATACTGACTGACCAGGGTACCCCGTTCATGTCCCGGCTAATGGCAGATCTCTGCAGGCTGCTGCGGGTGAAGCAGTTGAGGACCACAGTCTATCACCCACAGACGGACGGGCTTGTAGAAAGGTTCAACCAGACCCTCAAGCAGATGCTGAGACGTGTGGCGGCGGAGGATAAGCGGGATTGGGACCTCATGATTCCTTATGTGCTCTTCGGGATCCGCGAAGTACCCCAGGCCTCAACTGGCTTCACCCCCTTTGAGCTTCTGTTCGGCCGCCAACCACGAGGGCTCCTGGACATCGCCCGAGAAGCTTGGGAGCAGCAGCCTGCCCCTCATCGCACCCTCATCGAGCACGTCCGCCAGATGAGGGAACGGATCGACCGGGTGATGCCATTAGTCCAGGAACACCTCAGCAAGGCTCAACAAGCGCAGCAACACCGTTACGACCGGGCAGCCCAACCACGGGAGTTCCAGCCGGGAGACCGCGTCATGGTCCTGGTCCCCAGCTCTGCCTGCAAGTTCCTGGCCACCTGGAAAGGACCATATACAGTGATCAAAAGGATTGGGCCAGTCACGTATCGCCTGAGGCAGCCGGGACGACGCCAGACAGAGCAACTCTACCACATCAACCTCCTGAAGAAGTGGGTGGGGACCCGGGACCAAGTAGCGGCCCTAAGCATCACCGATCCCGTGGTTGTAGATGTCAACCCCCATCTTTCGGCTGCCCAGAAGGCGGAGCTGCAGCACCTGGTCAGTCAGTTCCAGGATGTGTTCTCGACCCAGCCCGGGCAGACCAACGTGGTACAACATGACGTCAGAACACAGCCAGGATTCATCGTCCGGCAACGGCCCTACCGTGTCCCTGAGGCTCGTCGGCAGGCTATTGAGGAAGAGATCCAAAAAATGCTGAAGTTGGGGGTAATCGAACCATCCCGGAGCTCGTGGTCCAGCCCCATTGTGATGGTCCCAAAGCCGGATGGCACCCTCCGCTTCTGCAACAACTTCCGACGCCTGAACGAAGTCTCCGAATTCGACGGGTACCCCATGCCTCGGGTCGCCGAACTGCTGGATAGGTTGGGAAGGGCCCGGTACATCAGCACATTGGACCTCACCAAAGGATATTGGCAGGTACCACTCTCTGAATCCGCTAAACCCAAGACTGCTTTCTCGACCCCCAGGGGCCACTGGCAGTACCGGACCCTTCCCTTCGGCCTGCACGGGGCCCCCGCGACCTTCCAGAGGATGATGGACATCATCCTACGGCCCCACCAGGCGTACGCGGCTGCCTACATAGATGATGTCGTCATCCACTCCGAGGCATGAGGAGACCACCTGGAACGTCTGCGGAGGGTGCTTTCGGAGCTCCGGCGGGCTGGACTCACTGCCAACCCCCGCAAGTGTCACCTAGCCCTCTCCGAGGCCAAGTACCTGGGTTTCCGAGTCGGAAGGGGCCTCATCCAGCTCCAGGAGAAGAAAGTAGAGGCCATCCACTCCGCCCCAAGACCGCAGATGAAGACCTAGGTACGGGCCTTTTTGGGGTTGGCAGGGTACTACCGATGCTTTATCCCCAACTTCTCCTCTCTAGCCGCCCCCCTGACAGACCTGACCAGGAAGGGGCAGCCGGAGAAAGTGTGCTGGGCCCCAGCCCTCGAGGAGGCCTTCGCCCGGGTCAAAACAGCCCTGACTTCTTCGCCGGTACTCCGCGCTCCAGACTTCGGTTGCCCCTTCCTGCTGCAGACGGATGCTTCCGACACAGGACTGGGAGCCGGCCTGTCCCAAATCAGGAAGGTGAGGAGCATCCGATCGTCTACATCAGCAGGAAGCTGTCCCCGGCCGAGAGGAGGTACGCCGCCGTCGAGAGGGAGGCCCTGGCCATCAAGTGGGCAGTCCTGGAACTCAGGTACTACCTGCTAGGCCGCAAGTTCACCCTGGTCACCGACCATGCGCCTCTTCAGTGGATGGCCCGCGCCAAGGACACCAACGCCAGGGTGACTCGCTGGTTCCTAGCGCTCCATGACTTCCACTTTGAGGTACGTCATCAGGCGGGGCCGCCAACGCGAACGCCGACGGCCTCTCACGCATATGGACAGCTTACGCAGGTCTGTCAGGGGTCATTCCCCACCCTCCCTTTGTTTCACCCCTACTGTCTCCATATGTTCACAGGACCAGAACGACGCTTAGGGGGGGGGGAATGTGACGAGTCCACCCAGAGGAATCAGCGTCGCCCTGGCAACACAGCACCTGCACGTCCTCATCGTGGGCTGATCGGTCCCAGCTGCGCCTCATCAGCTCGGAGACATAAAAGCAGCAAACGCTGAGCAGACAGACAGACTCTGGTCTCGAGCTGAATGCACTGCTGGACTAACCTCTCTCTTTATTGTTCTCCTCAGAAAGCAGCGAGTGACCGACAGCCCACTTCACTGGAGCACGTTTGGACACCCACTTTCACAAGGATCGAGCACCACAGAGCACAAGGATCACCAGCCACCACGCACCGGCTCACTGACTGTTTTCACCTTTTCACTTGCACTGTAAATAAAATCCACCCTCCGGGGCCTTTTGCACTCAGCCTGCCTTGTCGTGTGATTCCTCACCCCGTGACAGTATTTATTTGTGAATCTAATTCATTTTTGTGAAACTCCTGCATATATTTGTGGATCTCATTCTATTTATTTGTGAATTTATTTAATTTTTGTGAATCTATTTACATTTATTTGTGGATAATAATCTATTTGTTTGGAATAACTCAACAAATACCCCCATAGTTGTAATGTGTTAAGACAAATATGAAAATATTTTTGGTGAGACATATAAAGAGAACTAGATAGATGACGAGGCTGTTTTGATCCATCTGTAGGTTGTCTGGCTGTATGGTGACAGAGGACGGCTGTGGTTTTGTGTCTTCAGCTCTGAGTTCAAACCCCTCACACCTGAGAGAGCTGGATCTGAGCTACAATCACCCAGGAGATTCAGGAGTCAAGCTGCTCTCTGACAAACTGGAGGATCCGAAATGCTCACTACAGATACTCAAGTGTGTCAAACACTGATACTGACATAATGAACGCATGTGTGCATGATGTATATTTACATTAATGTGTTTGTGTGTTTATAGTGTTGATCATGGAGGGGAGATAAGGATCACAGCAGGACCACAAAAGTGTATGTCTACAAACAAACACACACACACAAACACACACATGTTTTTGAATCTTCGTGGGGACTTGTCATATACTTCTATTATTTTTATACTGATGTAACATATTTTCTGTCCCCTAAGCCCATCCCGCTAAACCTACCCTTCACAGAATACTTCCTCCATTTTTACCATTTTAAATAAGCATAATTTATAAATGTTTCTCATTTGAACCACTGGCTGGTCCCCACAATGATCTCTGGTTTTACTACCAAATGTCCTCACAATGGAGCCCAGCTAACAAAATGAGCCCATTTTCAAAACGTTGTGGGAACTTTGATTTGAAATGTTTCTATAATGTTAAAATGTCTGGGTTTCTTGTTATTAATTGAATGTTGTTTAACCCTTTAGGCACCAGAGGTTTTTTCATAAAACGTTCGATTTTGACATCTTTATTTCAAAAGGCTATATCTTATAAGTGATAAGATAGAGCCTTTCTGTGAATTAGAGAAATATTAAGGATGACCCAAAGGCACATGCATATTATTCATATGACACACAAACACAAGTAGACTATGCATAATAGCCCCTTTGCCTCGTGTCACACCGCGTCTGCTCCTGCTACGAGCAGCGCGGCCAGATCTGCCTCGCCGGCGCCAAGTGTGCACAGCACACGCCTCGTTCCCCACAACACTAACACACCTGCTAACTTCACGATGAACACTCTGACTCCAGGAAACATTGTTCCCACCACTGACATTGGGGCAAAGGACCATCTACATTGGGCAAAGGATTCACCGTTTGTGCTTGGTGTAGGGCTATAGTTTCACTTTCAGAATCACGTCATATTCTGAAGGCAGATATTCCCCTTCAAAATCAGGGTCCGCGAATAGAAGACCCAACACTTCATTGCGGGTAAGCTTTATTGATGCCATCAGAAAATAATAATAATCTAATGCAAATACTCGCTGACATTGAAAATATTGCTCTGATAAAATGGCTCACTCGCACACTAGCTTCGCGTTTGTTCGCACTGATTCAATGCGCTATTGCTCAAATATTTTGTATAGAAGCATGACGTTTTTTTGAGTCGGGGATGAAGTATGACATGTCTGCCATCTAGTGGAGGGGAGGTTGAATGAAATTTGACAAAATCTGCCATTTTATTCAGTGCCGCATCTTGTTGAGTAAACTCAACCGTGGCGCCTAGAGGGTTAAATGTTAAAATAACATCAGTACAACATGCAAGAATGAGAAGACTTTTACAAGCAAGTTAAGGTTATACTTCCACACAATTAAGAATCATGTAATTGCACATTTTTAAAATAGTTTTCTATTGGCTGTGAGCATTTTGTGCTCTTTATGTGCCCTGGGCAACTTGCATTTTAAAGGGGTGATGAATTGAGAAATCAATTTCAAACCTCAACTTGTGATCCGACTTGTGGAGCTAAACGGATCACGCTACAGAGCAATAAACATGCCAGTTCTAGCTCACGTGCGTTGCATAATGAGCTGCGACATTGCACTAGGGATGGGCGATATGGCCTAAAATCCATTTTGCGATATACATTGCAGCCTCTTGTGATAATGATATATATTGCGATATATAAATTATAATAGACCCATTTCAGAACAGGTTAAATAGACCCTAAGGAAAGCCAAACCATAAAGAAACATATTTCAAACAAAGTTTCTTACCTGCAGCCTAATGTAACGTATTTGGTTTTAAACATTTTGTTTTCTTATTGAAATGAAAACTGGTGTCTTGTTAATAAAGGATCGGATACTGTGAATTAGGGAATAGGTGTAACACAATAGCAAGTTTTTGAACCCAAGTGCAGTTTATTCCAAAATCAAAATTCAAAACATAAAAAGAGACTTGACTTGGCAATACAAAAACAGACTAGACTAGACTTGACTTTGCAACAGAAACTCACCATCAGTGGTTACACGATCAATATCAGACAAAGACACATGGCAAACATGAGGGCTTAACCCTCTCGAGTCGAAGGTCGCGCCGGTGCGATCGGCTCTCTTTTTTTTCTTATCAGTGGCTCTCTTATTTTTTCTTATGTCATTTTTATTATTCAGGCTAGTGTTATACATCAATATATTCTGTTAAGTTTAAATTTTTTTGTGTACAGTCACAATAAAAACAAAATGTTTTGATTTTTGCAAAATGAAGAAAACAAACATGATGCGTGCTCTGCAGCCTCTCTCAAAGACATTCATTCAGGTAGTCTTCAGAAAGGACCTCTAGCTTAGTGAATACTTGTCTCACAAACAGGAGACATATGTCTAAAGAAACGCTGAAATGTCAGGTTTTAAACAATGTAAACCAAATCAAAAACAAATATGCTGTGTTTATGTAATCTGGTTGAAAAGTGATAGATGTCAGTCTTTCGCGAGCCAGTTCATTATCCGCTAATGCGACCACGCCCACGGAGCACACGCTTTATTGAGATTCAAATACTGAGACGGCCACACATCAACTGAAATAAACACATCAAGTACTGCTATAGCCTACTTCAGTTACATCGTTTTGACACGCGTTGAGAATAAAAGCTCATGAAGAAACCTAATGAAAAGCTGTTCATTTCTTAAAGCAAGGGCTGATTGTAAGGTAGGCTTTATTCTGTTAAGTTTATTCTGTTAGCATCTGTGAATATTAAACGCACAAAGACCGTTTAAATATGAATCCTGCTGCATGTCATACATGCAAGACTGTTTAGACAAGATTTATTTGGCCTGTTTTGGACAGATTATAATGTGTTTATTGTAAAAGAGCCTAGTGTCACAGCAATAAAGCTTTTATTCACAAATGTCTGCTCAGATATAAATATAGTCCCAGTCAAACGTATTTTTCTTCATATTGATGTTGAAA
>CM042256.1:758583-831083 GCA_023566225.1 Romanogobio albipinnatus | reverse complement strand
TGTATTATGTAGGTCACGTGACATGCTACTATCCCATTGCTCTGAGTCCGAGAAAATAGTAGTCAGGTTCCAACCAAATCAACGGTACAAACTTAAAGTTGTAATCAGAAAAAGAAACTTTCAAAACAAAGTATAACCAATCAATCGGGGAGGATAGAAACAAACAACAAGAAAGCAAAACAAGCAAGAGAAAACCACGCCTCCTGTCCTCTGGTCACTTCCGGGTCTTTATACAGGGAAGGCGAGCTCCGATTGGTTCTTTGGGATGGATGTCAATCAGGAACAAATGATGATTGAGGTTCAAAACAACCAATCATGAACCTAAGAATAAAGGATAGCTGAGAATAGAGAAAGAAAGAAAAAAACAACAACCAACATACGTTGCGGACGTAACAAAAGGACTGATTGATTGAATCATGAAGTGGTTTATGAATGATTGATGTGAACTGATGACAGTATGAATAATCATGAATGTGATGAGATCAGCAGAATGAATTCTCTCAGAATCACTGAGTCTCTCTTTATTTATTTATTGATGTATTTACTGTCGGCTGTGAGCTCTGTCCTGCTCTTTCATGTGAAGCTGGAAATCTCAAAACAGTTTCTGTGATGATCCGGAGAGCACGTGTTCATATTTTCAGAGTGTCTTTAACGCCAAACAGGAAACTCATGAATATTCATGCAGGCTCCACCCAGAGCCATAGAGAGGGCGGAGCCACCGAGGAAACGTGACGCGTTGTTGTGTCGGACTCTGATTGGCTGTTGAGCCACATGAAGGCTAATGATTGGCTAAGCGCGACATTTGAAAACATGTCGTTGTTGCAGTGATACAGTTAGCAGAGCGGGGCTAGTTAACGGAAATATTAGCGATTAATATTGTTATTAACGTGTTTTAAATGAGTCTCGTTTAACCGTAAACATTCCCCCACGGACTTTCTGTGTTCAACAAGAAGAAACGATGGACATTAATTCTTATTTTCAGTAAGTAGGCAAGACAAGGCAGGTTTATTTGTATAGCACATTTCATACACAGGGGCAATTCAAAGTGCTTTACACAGAAAAGAAGTTCAAATATTCATGAGTGAATAAAATACAAATAAAAATATACATAGTATAACAGTTATAATAGGAATGAAAAGAAAATATAAAATAAAGATGAAATCTGGGGTGGAAGAAAATGGAGAGTCAGGTTTACTTTAAAACTATTTGTCAGGTAACTGTGCGTTTAGACAGAACCATTACAGACAAATCTTCTTGGCCATAACTATGTGGACTCGAACCACAATAATTCAGTGATGTCACTAATCAGGTAGTCAAAACCAAATTCATGTCTTACCTGATCAGAGACATCACTTACCAGAGAGAGAACTCAAAAAATATTTGTCAGGGAACTGTGCATTTAAACATTACCCTTACAGACAAATCTTCCCGGACAGGAACACCGGGGCTATCTCTACTTTGTTCGACCGTCAGAGCGGATCTACACGGTCCTTCCTCGTACTACCAAGGCTATACAGATCTATATCCGTCAGAGCGGATCTAAACGGATCATCCTCGCACCGGAGGGATTTCGATTTATCGCTCCCCTGTCTCTCAACCTCTTCCACCCAGTCAGCCTTAACAAAATAAAAAATAAATAAATAAAAAGTATAATTAAAACAGTAAATGCATAAGATAAGGTGCAGTGGCCCAGTGGCAATTCACAGAAATAAATTTTAAATATTCATAAAATAAAAAGTAAAATTAACACAGTAAAAGCACAAGATAAGGTGCAATCAGTCGGACGTACACTAGCACAGCTCATTCAGTAAATGCACAGCTAAACAGATGTGTTTTGAGTCTGGATTTGAAAGTGGCTACTGTTGGAGCACGTCTGATCTGTTGAATCTGGTTCCAGCTGCGGCTGGCATAATAGCTAAACGCAGACTCTCCTTGCTTTGAGTAAACCCTTGGTATTTCTAATTGACTTGATCCTGATGATCTGAGTGATCTGTTGGGTTTGTATTTAATCAGCATGTCTGCAATGTATTGAGGTCCTAGGTCATTGAGTGACTTATATACAAGTAATAGTACTTTAAAATCGATCCTAAATGTAACTGGAAGCCAGTGTGCAGACCTGAGGACTGGTGTGATATGGTCATGTGTTCTGGTTCTGCTGGTTCTGTATGAGCTGCAGCTGTCTAATGGTCTTTTTGGGAAGGCCGGTGAGAAGACCATTACAATAGTCCACCCTGCTGGTGATAAAAGCATGAACGAGTTTCTCTAAGTCTTGCCTGGAAACAAAGCATCTAATTCTTGCAATATTTTTGAGATGATAGTAGGCTGATTTAGTTATTGCTTTGACATGACGACTGACACTCAGGTCTGACTCCAAAATCACACCCAGATTCCTGACTTGATTTTTTGATTTGAGACCTTTAGCCTCAAGATATGCATTCACCTTGAGAATTTCATCTTTGTTTCCAAATGTAGTGATTTCAGTTTTGTCTTTGTTTAACTGAAGAAAGTTTTGGCACATCCAACTGTTAACTTCTTCAATGCATTTACATAGAGAGTCAATGGGGCTGTAGTCATTAGGTGATAGGGCTAAGTAGATCTGGGTGTCGTCAGCATAGCTGTGGTCAGCCATTTTGTTATTTTTCATTATTTGGCTCAGTGGGAGCATGTACAGGTTGAATAGGAGTGGTGCAAGAATTGACCCTTGTGGGACTCCGCATGTCATGGATGTCCACTCAGACTTATGGTCACCTATACTCACATAATAACCTCTCCCTTCTAAGTATGACCTGAACCATTTGAGGACCATTCCGGAAAGCCCAACCCAATTTTCTAGCCTGTCAAGAAGTATGTTGTGGTCAACAGTGTCGAATGCAGCACTGAGGTCGAGTAGCACCAGAATTGATGTTTTGCCTGTATCTGTATTGAGGCGAATATCATTTATTATCTTTATGAGCGCTGTCTCTGTGCTGTGATGCGGTCGGAAACCAGATTGAAAATTGTCAAAGTATCCGTTTGAGTTCAAGAATTTGTTCATCTGACTGAAAACAACTTTTTCAATGATCTTGCCTATGAAGGGGAGATTTGAGATTGGTCTGTAGTTGCTCAGTATGGAGTTATCCAGATTTCTCTTTTTCAGGAGAGGCTTAACTACTGCGGTTTTAAGGGAGTTTGGAAAAGTCCCAGAAAGAAGTGAGGCGTTTACCACTTCTAGGAGATCTGCTTCTAAACAGTTAAACACACTTTTGAAAAAAGAAGTGGGGAGTGTGTCAAGGGCGCAGGTTGATGTTTTTAGGTGCTGTACCATTTCTTCTAAAATTTTACCATCAATTGCTTCGAAATCAGTCATAGTAACTTTCTGAGGTTGTGGTCTGATCTGACTCACCCCAGAGCAACTCAAGGATGTGCTGATCGCATTTCTGATATTATTGATTTTCTCGGAGAAGAAGAAAGCAAACTCACTACATTTGCTGTCTGAGAGCATTTCAATGGGAATGTGACTCGGAGGGTTTGTTAGTCTCTCTACAGTAGCAAAAAGAGTGCACGTGTTGTTTATGTTTCTGTTTATAATATTTGAAAAGAAGGTCTGTCTAGGTTTGCCTAGTTCCACATTGAAAGCACGAAGACTGTCTTTATAGATGTTGTAATGGACTACAAGTTTTGTCTTTCGCCACATGCGCTCATCTTTCCTGCATTGTCTTTTCATTAATTGCACTGCTGTTGAGTTTCTCCAAGGTGCTTTTTGTCTGCCACTCTTGTTTCTGACTTTCACAGGAGCAATATCATCAATTACACTCTTAACTTTTGAGTTAAAAGAGTCAAGGAGAAAATCAACAGAGTCTGCAGATATGCTTGGTGTTAGAGATGTAGCCTTCATAAACAGCACACTAGTATTCTCATTTAAGCATCTCTTTTTGACAGAGAAAGATCTAGTTTCAATGGCAGGAGAGATTGATATATCAAAGAAAATACAGAAATGATCAGACAGTGCCACATCCTTAATAACTATCGATTAAATGTTTAGACCCTTACTGATAAGTAAATCTAGAGTGTGTCCACGATCATGTGTGGGTCCGTGTACATGTTGTGTCAAATCAAAAGTGTTAAGAACAGTCATGAGATCTTTTGTTGTACCGGATTCGGGATTGTCAATGTGAATGTTAAAATCCCCAGCAATAGCAAAACAGTCATACTCAGATGAGATTCCTGATAACAGCTCTGTAAAGTCATCAATAAAAGCTGGGCAATATTTTGGAGGCCTGTAAATAATGATAAGCAGGATGCGTGGAGCACCTTTTAGCACAATGCCCAGATATTCTAGAGACAAATAGTCACCAAATGATACTTGCTTACATTGATAGACATCTTTAAATAGAGCAGCTAAACCTCCACCTCTCTTAACCGTTCTGCAGACGCTCATAAAAGTAAAGTTAGGAGGGGCTGTTTCATTGAGGACTGTTGCACTGCAGCTGTCTTCTAGCCACGTTTCATTTAGAAGCAAAAAATCTAGGTTGTTTGTGGTTATTAAGTCGTTGACTAGAAATTATTTGTTTTTAAGTGAACGGATGTTTAAAAGTGCTAACTTAACAGTATTCATTTTAGTTTTTTTCTCCACAGTAATCTTAGTTTGACAAGGTTGCAGATTAGAGGGGTTTGCCATACGGCCTGAGAAGACCTTAGACTTTCTATCACGTAACAGAACAGAAATAGAGAAAGAGACAGGCACAATGGGTTCCCGCTTGTTTTGTAAACATTTGATAAGGTTGCTGTTGACGTTGCGAGAGCCCATAGCATATCACTGAGAGCTGGTATCAGTTGTTTTTGGTGCAGATGGAGGAGGGTGTGGGCCGTGGCGTTGTGACCGAAGAAATCTCACAGGAGGAGGGGCAGAGCGAGCTGGGCCCACAGTCTTTATTGGTTGTGGGGCTTGACTCTTGTTGGTTGATATCTGGGGGCTCGCAGCGATCGAGTGTGATTGTCTGGTTCCAGTATTAACAAAATCCATTTTCTCTGTGAAGCTCAGAAGCGGGGATGCTGGAGAGAGGAATAACATGTCTGGTGAGGGAGGCTGTTGCTCTGGTGTTACCTGAGGCTGCGATATGTTATCGTCCAGTTCATGGAGTGACTTAGACATTTCTTCCAGCTTATTGCTCAGACCACACATAAGGTGTAAAAGTTCACCAGTCTGACCCCCGATTGTCCCCATTTTTACCAGTGACTCCACAGTCTCCACAGTCTGGGCTGAGATGTTACTGTTTAGTGCCTCGATCTGTGTCACTTGGAGCAGCTCTAATCCGTCACAGTGTGTCTGTGGTGAGCTCTGAGGGCGGGGCTCAGCTGGGAGTGTGTCCATGAGAAGTGGTTGTTGTGGCTGCGTGGTGTTATCATTGTCCTTGTGGGGTGTATCAACCGCATGCCCATTCAGATGCTGAAATGAAGTCCTGTGATCGTCCATACTCTGTACTGGTGTGTGTGTGCCATCCAGGTTGAGTGGGTTAGAACACACAGCTGAAGGATGATGAAGGGAAAAATAAATATTGTCCTTTAGCACTCTTGCACCGAGTTTGTTTGGGTGGAGGCCATTTGATGTAAACAGTTGTCTCTGACTCCAGAAGAGATTAAAGTTGTCGATAAAGTTCACTCCCTTCATGTTGCAGGTTTTTTGCAGCCATGTGTTAAGCCCAAGTAGCCGTGAGAACCTATTTGTTCCTCTTGCTGGAAGTGGTCCACTGATGAACGGCTGAACTTTCAGTTCCCTTTCGAGGGAACTCGCACTGCATCGGAACGACGCTTTGGGGATGCTCCCTTAGCATCAGCGAATCTGAAACCAGAATGCCAACTAGGCCAATCCGATTGGCGTGCGTGATGACGTCATCGTGACGGCATACCCGGAAGTATAAAAGGGGGGCCGGAACGTAATGGCGGCAGTTATTGCTCTTCAGCATAGCGCTATCTGTCAAACTGTCTGTCTATTTACTGTTGTTTTGTCAGTGAAAGTGTGTGAAAGAGAAAGAAAAAGAAAATGAGTGAGAGTGTGAGAGAGTTCAAGCAGTGTGTGGATCCTTGCCCTCGCTATATGTCGGGCTCGGATACACACCTGCTTTGTGTGCATTGCCTGGGCGTTCAGCATGCCCAAGCGGCTCTCGAGGGAGCCGCTTGTGAGCATTGTGAAATGCTGACGCTCAGGGTGCTCCGCTCTCGGCTGGCCGCGTTTGATGAGGCCGGCCAGCCTCGTGAGCCCCGTGGTTCTGGACCCGCAGTCGCTGAGGCGGCTCGGCGTCGCAGATCATGGGGCTCACAGCGGGACTTGTTAGAGGGTTTCGGGACTGCTGCGGCACTTTCCCGATCCTCCTCTGGCAGTTCCGAGGATCTTCCTCCCCGTGTGGAAGCCTGCTCTGCGGCTTCTTCCCCCGGGGTATGAGGTCTGGTGCTTGTTCTCTCTGGTTCCGAGGAACCAGAGGAACTAGGCACCGAGGCGGGGGATGAAGCAGCGATATCTTCGCTTCATCCACCCGCCCAAGAGGAGCTGGTCGAGGTGTTCACCCGGGCTGTGGCTAAATTAAATATAAATTGGCCACAAGAGGCTCCGGAAATCCAGCCACCCAGTAGGCTGGATGACCGGTTCCTCTCGCACCGGGTTCAAACACCTCGCCGGGGCCTGCCTTTTTTCCCGGATCTGCACACCGAGGTGTGCAGATCCTGGAAGAAGCCCTATTCTTCGCGTGTCTCTAATCCCCCGGTGTTGGATTATGCCAATATTCTGGGGGCACGCGAAGCGGGCTATGGGGCGATGCCTCGGGTGGAGGAGGCTCTGGCGAGTTATCTTTCATACCGACTCTGCATCGTCCCTTAAGGCTCCGGTTTTGCCCACCAAACCCTGTCGGGACACCTCATCTTTGGTGGGCAAGGCTTATATGGCGGCTGGTCGGGCTGGTGGTTCCCTGCACACTCTCTCGGTGTTGCAGGCCTATCAGGCCGACCTCCTCAAAGAGTTGGACGAGGGAGAGGGTCCCTCTCCGGAGGACATCCTCGAACTGAGGAAGGCTGCAGATTTGTCTCTCCGCGTCACCAAGGAGATGGCCCGCGCTATCGGCCGCTCCATGGCTTCCATGGTGACTGTGGAGAGGCATCTCTGGCTGAATTTGTCGGGGATAAAGGAGAAGGATAGAGCTTTTCTCCTGGACTCCCCGATCTCGCCTTCTGGGTTGTTTGGAGACGCGGTTAACGCCGTCGTTTCCAGACACCAGGAGGCGAAGAAACAGTCAGCGGCCTTCCATCAGTACCTCCCTCGCCACTCTAAGCCGGGGAAGGCTGGCCCTAGTGGGCAGCCTCAGCCGTCATCCAGCTCCTCGCACCGGAAGGTGCAAAAAGAGAGCGTCGCATCTAGAGCCCCTCCTCCGGGAGCCTGGCAACAGAGGCGACGCTCTCAGCAGCAGTCTTCAGCCCCTAAGGGCGATCTAAGGAACGTCCTTCAGGCGCGGAAGGCTGCTGGGAAGAAGTCCTAGCTGCGGCAGGGCTTCAAAGAGCGGTCCCCCCCGTGGAGAAACAACCGAGGTTGTTTCCTCCACGGCGCTCTGGGGAAGTCGATGTGGTAATCCCGCCGTCTATGACGCCTCGGGCCACATCGATTTCCCGCGAACGCATGCTGCACCCGCCGCCTCTGGAAAGACCTGCGGTTGGGCAGCTCGCGCGTCCGCACACGGAGAACCGTTCCCAGCTACTTCCTGCCGGTCAGCCGCTTCAGGGGGTTGGGAACGGGAACCGTGTAACACCCGACGCCAGCCTCGAGAGTCCTGCGTACTGTAGAAAAGGGTTACAGACTGCAGTTCGGTTCTCCTCCTCCACAACTCAGGGGGTTATACTGGACAGCAGTGGTGCCCGAGCAGGTTCGGGTAATGGAGCTAGAAGTAAAAACTCTCTTAGCGAAGGAAGCCATAGAGCGTGTTCCTCCGCTGGAAAGGGAGTCCGGGTTCTACAGCCGGTACTTTATAGTTCCCAAAAAGGAGGGAGGGTTGCGTCCGATTATAGATCTGAGGGTTTTGAATCTGTCTCTGAGGAGCTTCAGATTCAAAATGCTCACCATTTCCATGATCGTGAGTCAGATCCAGTCCGAGGACTGGTTCGTCACGATAGATCTGAAGGACGCATACTTTCATATCTCCATCCTCCCATGTCAGAGGAAGTATCTGAGGTTCGCTTTCGGGGGCAAAGCGTACCAATATCGAGTGCTTCCCTTTGGCCTAGCCCTCTCCCCACGCACATTCACGAAGTGCATGGATGCAGCCCTGGCTCCATTGAGACTTCAGGGCATCCGTGTACTGAATTACATCGACGACTGGCTCATACTGGCCCAGTCGTACGAAGTGGCGGTCCGGCATCGAGATATCGTGCTGAACCATATAAAGTGCCTGGGGCTGAGACTCAACACGAAAAAGAGCGTTTTGACGCTGTCCCAGAGGACTACGTTCCTCGGGGTCGTATGGGATTCGACGGCGATGCGGGCACAATTGTCTCCCGCGCGAGTCGAGACCATACTGGCGATGGTCTCAGGAATAAGGCTAGGCCACTGCATCACTGTGAAGCACTTTCAGAGAGTGCTGGGGCACATGGCAGCAGCATCCAGCGTAATACCTTCCGGCCTGCTGAACATGAGACCCCTCCAGTGGTGGCTGAAAACCAAGGGGTTTTCCTCCAGAGGGAATCCTTTCCGTATGATCAGGGTAACGCGCAAATGCCTTCGTTCCCTAGTCATATGGAAGAAACCTTGGTTTCTGTCCCAGGGGCCAGTGTTGGGAGCGTCCTGTTGCCGGAAATCCGTTTCAACAGACGCCTCCCTCACTGGTTGGGGCGCGGTCATGGACGGCCGCTTTGCGAGGGGCCCATGGGAGGGCCGTCATTCCTTCTGGCACATAAATTGCCTGGAGATGATGGCGGTCTTCAAAGCTCTCAGGAGCTTTTTCCCGGACCTCCGCAGCCAACATGTCCTGGTACGGACAGACAATACGTCTGTCGTAGCGTACATCAACCGCCAGGGGGGATTGAGGTCGCGCTCTCTTTACAGACTGGCGCGTCACGTCCTCCTGTGGTCCCAGGGGAAACTATTGTCCATCAGGGCGATGTATGTCCCAGGGGTCCAAAATCAGGGAGCAGACATCCTGTCGAGGCAGGGGCTGAGGCCCGGGGAGTGGCGACTCCACCCGGAGGTGGTGGAGGCCATATGCAAGAGGTTCGGCCCAGTGGAAGCGGATCTGTTTGCGTCTCAAGAGACGTCCCACTGTCCTCTGTGGTTTTCCCTCACGCATCCAGCCCCGCTGGGGCTGGATGCCATGGTTCAGACGTGGCCGAGGCTGCGTCTGTACGCATTTCCCCCGATTGCTCTGCTCCCGGGAGTCCTGGAGAGGGTCCGGCAACAGGGGGTCAGTCTACTTCTGGTAGCACCCCGTTGGCCGACTCGAGTTTGGTTCTCGGATATCACAGCTCTGCTAGCAGGTCAGCCGTGGGAGATTCCTCTGAGGAGGGATCTCCTATCTCAGGCGGCGGGTACGATATTTTACCCCCGCCCGGAGATTTGGAACCTATGGGTCTGGCCCCTGAGGGGGCCAGGTACATAGAGGCTGGCCTATCGGCGGAGGTGATAGAGACCTTACTCAGTTCCAGGGCTCCGTCTACGAGGAGACTGTACAGCCTCAAGTGGAATGTATTTTCTACTTGGTGCAGGGAGCGTGAGGTGGACCCAGTTAACTGCCCAGTGGCTTCAGTGCTGGAGTTCCTCCAAGATCGCTTCTCTGCAGGGCTTACCCCGTCCACACTCAAGGTGTACGTGGCTGCCATTGCGGCTTTCCACGCTCCTATGGGTGATGGGCCTCTGGGTAGGCACCATCTGGTTGTACAATTCCTCCGTGGGGCTCGGAGGATGAGGCCTGCGGCTCATTCCAGGGTTCCAACCTGGGACCTGGCAGTGGTTCTCGAGGGTTTGGCTGAGGCCCCCTTCGAGCCATTGGAGTCGGCTGAACCTAAGAACCTGACCCTTAAGGTGGCTTTTCTCCTCGCCATGACCTCTCTTAGGAGAGTGGGAGATCTCCAGGCCTTGGCGGTAACGCCAACCTGCCTGGAGTTTGCCCCGGGAGGAGTAAAAGCCATCCTACACCCTAGGCCGGGCTACGTGCCTAAGGTGCCATCAAGGGTGGTCAGGCCTTTGGTTCTGCAGGCATTTCATCCTCCGCCTCATGTGACGGTGGAAGAGGGGAGACTTCACCTACTCTGCCCGGTTAGGGCGCTCAGAGTTTATTTGGCGAAGTCTGCACAGTGGAGGAGATCACAACAACTGTTGGTGTGTTTTGGTTCACCTAGGAAGGGATTGCCTGCGTCTACCCAGACAATCAGTAACTGGATTGTCCAGGCGATTACCATGGCCTATCAGGTGCGCAGTCTGCCTTCACCTGTGGCTGTGAGGGCTCATTCCACCAGAGGCATGGCCTCTTCAGTGGCCCTTCTTTCTGGGGTCCCCTTGCAGGATATCTGCGAGGCGGCCGGGTGGGCTACCCCACACACTTTCATCAGGTTCTATAGCCTGGATCTCCCTACGACGCCTGGTGCGAGGGTGCTCCAGTCCTAGCTGTGCCCGGTCTCCGGCTTCACACTAGGGCAGGTGCTACCCTTCGGTGTGGCCTAGTGGGTACTCGTTCCCCAAAGCGTCGTTCCGATGCAGTGCGAATTCCCTCGAAAGGGAACTGCTCGGGTTATGTATATAACCCTTGTTCCCTGAGAAGGGGAACGAGCACTGCATCCCGACGCCACACCTCGGCGCGCCTGGAGCGCATGCTTCAGAGCAATTACTACCGCCATTACGTTCCGGCCCCCCTTTTATACTTCCGGGTATGCCGTCACGATGACGTCATCACGCACGCCAATCGGATTGGCCTAGTTGGCATTCTGGTTTCAGATTCGCTGATGCTAAGGGAGCATCCCCAAAGCGTCGTTCCGATGCAGTGCTCGTTCCCCTTCTCAGGGAACAAGGGTTATATACATAACCCGAGCAGTTTTCTAAGTGTTTCAAAAAGTTCATTGAAATCCCTCTTAAGGAGTTCTGACTGCTCTCTTTGGATATCGTTCTTCCCCACATGAATGATAAGTCGATTTGCAGTCTTATATTTCATCAGCATGTTCTTAAGTTCCCTGTTGACATCAGAAACTGTTGCTTGTGGAAGGCAGCATGTAGATGTATCCCTGCTGCTAATGTTTCTGACTGTGGAGTCCCCCACTATCAGAGTCCTGGGCTCGGCTGCCCTCTGAGCTGACGGCTGCTGTCTGCTCGACCTTGAGCGCCTGTTAGCATCAGTGTTAGCTACGGGCTGATTCGATCTGTGTTCAGTCACATTCATCACGTTTGGGGATTCTTCACCCACATTCATTAACACTTCAAATCTGTTTTCAAGATGTATATTTGGTGGTATATTTGGTGGTAGGAAACAAGTGTTTGCAATCCTTGTGTCTGGGGTAGAGCATGCTACTGCGGCAATATGTGATGCTCGTGACAATCTGATGTCTCGAGTGCCTTTGGGTCTCGCTCCCTGTTTGTGCCATCGATTATTGTGTTGATCAGTTACTTGTTTCTCTACCTGTTGAGTAGCACTACATTTATGGGACTCACCGGCAGTGTGCAGACGGCGTTCATGATGAAGCTCTGCTGTGTGATTCGTCTGGTTAGATGGTTCCGCAAATAGCTTTGTTTCAAGAACCGCAATCCTTTGTAAAAGTCTGTGGCAGTTTGTGCAGCAAGGAGATACTGGAAGAGGCATTTTCTTATCCTTCTGAATGTAGGCAGCTATGTTTTCCCTTCGGAATGTAAGCTGAAGGCAGTGGGAGGCTGGTCGGTTGAAATATTCCGCTTTTTGTTTAGTAATCCAGTCACCAGAGTTTCTAATTTTATCATTGGAGTCAAGCTTTGTCGTTTGAGCACTGTGCTGATTTGCTGAAGTTGAAAGTATAAGATAAAATATAGAAGCGATAGAGCAAAGCGCGGAGCAGTAAGCAAGAGCGTCCGAACAGTAGGAAGCAGGAGGGTGTTAGCGTTAGCGTGTTAGCATCTGACCGAGAGTGTGTGTTCGTCCTGATGATGTTTATGATTCAGTTCGGTTATTAATATGGGACAATATCATGATGTTTTGTTCTATATAACACAACTGTGTGCCTCCCTTCTCTGGGCTTGTGTGTTTTAATACATTTTCATACATCTATGACAGTCTTTGAGTCTCTTGTGCTCATGAATCTGATCATAACTCCAGTAAACAGTGAAATATTCCTCCAGTGTAGATCAGCTGTTCACACACACACACACACACACACACACACACCCACACCCACACACACACACACACACACACACACACACACACACACACACACACACACACACACACACACTCCAGTGTAGATCAGCTTTTCACACACACACACACACACACACACACACACACACACACACACACACACACACACACACACACACACACACACACACACACTCCAGTGTAGATCAGCTGTTCACACACACACACACACACACTCCAGTGTAAATCAGCTGTTCTCACACATACACACACACACACACACACACCAGTGTAGATCAGCTGTTCTCACACATACATACACACACACACATACACACTCAGCACACACACACACACGCACACACTCCAGTGTAGATCAGCTGTTCTCACACACACACACACACACACACACCAGTGTAGATCAGCTGTTCTCACACACACACACACACACACACACACACACACACACCAGTGTAGATCAGCTGTTCTCTATGTGAACATTATGACCGGTGAAGTGAATAACACTGATGATCTCTTCATCACTGCAGGGCGTTTGAGCTGAGCGTGCGCAGCTATGCTGGAGATGACCCGTTAGACCCCTGGGATAAGTAAGAACATCTTTAATGTCTTTATTATAGCTCTGATGAAATGATCCCCTCTCTGTCTGTCACTCATGGCTGGTGTGGCAGGTTCGTTCAGTTTCTGGAGAGCAAGCTGTCAGTGGAGGAGAGGAAGGGTTTGTCTGTGGTGCTGGAGCGCATCGTTCAGACCTTCCTTCAAGATCTGGCTCTGTGAGATGAACACACACCTGCCTCTCTCTGTCCAGGCCAATTTCTACAGCGACCCGATGGAGGTGTACAGCCATCCTCACGGCCGAGGCGTGGGGACGCAGGCGGCGGCGCTGTATATAGACTGGGCACATCAGTTTGAGAAGAGAGGGCAGCTGTCCCAGGCTGAGATGGTGTACCAGAGAGCGCTGGAGAACAAGGCTCAGCCGCAGGACAGTGTGATGCAGCAGTACAGGTGAGCGACACTGAGCCTCTCCGTATCAGCACAGCAGCAGATTATACTGGATGAGAATAATATCAGCACAGCAATATCAATATCAGCACAGCATCAGATTATACTGGACTGAGAATAATATCAGCACAACAATATCAATATCAGCACAGCATCAGATTATACTGGACTGAGAATAATATCAGCACAGCAATATCAATATCAGCACAGCATCAGAGCTGTGGCCGTAAGGTCTCCGGTGCCTGTCGAGGCGGCAATCCCCGAACCCGGTGGTGGACACCGGAAGTAAGGGATGCCGTCAAGCTGAAGAAGGAGTCCTATCGGGTCTGGCTGAATTGTGGGACTCCGGAGGCAGCTGACAGGTACTGGCAGGCCAAGCGGACTGCAGCCCAGGTAGTCGTGGAGGCAAATAATCGGGCCTGGGAGGAGTTCGGTGAGGCCATTGAGAAAGTCTTCGAAGAGATTCTGGCAAACAGTTCGACACCTCAGGAGGGGGAAGCAGTGCCCTACTGTTACGGCCAGCTCGTTTCGACCGTACATAAAGGATACAAGTACACTGTGTGACTTGCAAGTTTTTATTAGTCTTCAAAATACAGATAAATTAATATAACAAAGTCTAGGGTTCAAAATCAAAGGGGAAAAATCATAATCCAAAAGGGGAAGAGAAAAGGTGGGTATGGGTTGTAAACAAATAAAGGTGTGCCAAAATGACTCCTCCAGAAGGTGTCAATCCCCTGGACGAAGCAAAGTAGAATGGTGGAGGCCAAGATTATATCCTCTCCTCCATTAGATGGGAAATAGGGAACAGGTGTGCACAATCTCCTGTGCTCATTAAAGAACAACGCCCCCAGCAGGCGAGCAAAGGGAACGCAGGGTCGTAACACCTCCCTCCTCAAAAAAGATTCGGCCACAAATCTAAACAAAACAACAAAGAAAAGACAATTAAAACACTTCCAAGAACAAATACAAAGAAAAGTTCTGGGGATCCAGAGAAACGTCGTCTCTTCCATCTTCAACACCTCTGGGCCCTAGAGATGCAAAGAAGAAGGAACAGGCAACGCAGAAATGTTACGCTCTAGAAAGTGTGTCAGCTATAACATTATCTTTTCCCCGGATGTGTTTAATATCAAGATGGAAAAGGAAACAGTCAGGCTTTGTCACAGAGTTAAGTTTTCGATAATCTGTGCAGAATCGATATGAGCCATCAGGTTTATTTACTAAAACACAAGGGGAACTCCATGAACTGAAACTAGATTCAGCCAGATTATGAGCAAGCAGATAGTTCACCTCTTGTTTCAGCAAATCTCTTTTAAAAGGATTGACTCGATAGGCGTTCTGTTTAAATGGACATGCGGTTCCTACGTCGATATCATGTTCGATGACAGAAGTGCGACCGGGAACGTCAAGGAAAAGAGAGGGAAATGACATCACCAATTCAGTGACATCACTTCTCTCTTTCTCAGTCAAATAAGAAAGATGAGAGGACAGGTTAAGAAGAATCTCAGAGTTTTTAAGTCGCCCGTCGACCTTTTCTCGAGAAAGGAAACTCTCATCCTCATCAGCATTCTCTAAAGAATCCCCACTCGTGCTGTGAAAGAGAGGAGACGATTCTGAAAAAGAGTCACAAGAGTTTACCACATGAACAGTAACGGAACGAACAGGAGCTATATACAATTTCAACAAGTTACTGTGACAGACTTGTACTTTTTTTCTCCGGTCAGGAGTATTCAACAGATAGTTATTATCAGAAAGACGTTTAGCTACACTGTAGGGGCCTGTAAATTTAGCCTGAAATGGGTTGGCAGGTAGAGGCAGCAAAGCCAATACTTGATCACCCACCTGAAACTCCCTCAGCTTAGCTTTTCTGTCAAAATGTTGTTGCATTTTTATTTGAGATTTACTCAACTTCTTTTTAGCAAGAGCTCGTGCCTCATACAATCTACGCCGGAATCCACTCACATAATCTGAAATGTTTTCAGAAGGTTTAGACGTTCGCCACTCATCAGCTAACACAGCCGTAGGTCCTCGCACTACATGTCCGAACACTAATTCATTTGGGCTAAACCCAAGACTTTCTTGGATTACCTCACGTATCGCTAATAACATCCACGGCAGACCTTCTTCCCAATCCGCATCGAGTTCCACACAATATGACCTCAAAAGGGATTTCAGGGTTTGGTGAAACCTCTCAAGAACTCCCTGACTCTGCGGATGATAGGCACTAGAAACATTGTGGTTTACTCGAAGTTGACGCAGGGCTTTGGAGAACTGTTTTGACATGAAGTTCGAACCCTGATCGGACTGAATAACTTTGGGAATTCCAAAGGTCGACATGAAATTAGTGAGGGCCTTCAAGACAGATTTAGTAGTGATGGACCTTAGCGGATAAGCAGAAGGATAACGAGTAGTCTGGCACATGACGATTAAAAGGTATTGGTGACCAGTCTTAGACCGGGGCAAAGGACCAACACAGTCAACTATCAAATGCTCAAAAGGTGTGGAGACGACAGAAATAGGCTGCAATGGAGCAACAGGTACTTTTTGATTTGGCTTACCGGTGATCTGGCATGTATGACAAGATCGAATATGTTTTGCCACATCTCGTTTTACCTTAGGCCAATAGAACTGTCGCAAAACCCGATCATACGTTTTGCGAACTCCGGTATGACCAGCAAGTCCTTGATGAGCCAAATGCAACACAGAGTCTCTCACTGTAAAAGGAAGCACAATCTGAGTTTTAGGTTCCAGAGAAACATCTTTATGCAGGACCACTGTCCGACAAAGCAGACCATCATCAAAAAAGTACGAAGAGGACAGAGGATCAGAACACTTCTTAGACCCGGCTGCAGAAAATAAAGGTTTAAGAGTGTCATCGCTCTGTTGAGCTCTAACTAAATCCTCTCGAGATATCTGTAACAAAGAAGTTAGAGAACAGTCATCAACATCAGAGAGATCAACATTGGTTTTCTCAGGAGTGGACAGAACCTCAGACGTATCAGCAGATTCATTTTTCAGCACTGTTGAATCTTTCTGGTCAGAAGACAACGAAGAGCAGGATTTCAAGTCTCTTTGCTTAGGACATATATACACATCAGATCCTGGCTTACCTGTATTAACAGTGTAAAAGAAAGTGTCATGCAGTGGAACTTCAACTTGATGTTCAGACAGGGGTTTAGCCATGGATCGAGTAACTGCACAAGCTGGAAACAAATCAGGAAATTCTCTACAATTGTCAACATCAGATTTCCTGGGTGTAGATGCTATTATGGGCGGAGCTGCCACACCACTCCGTCCCCAAACATTCCCACCAGCCAAGTCATTTCCTAGAATAAAGGTAATCCCAGGGACTGGAAGTGCAGAACGAACACCAACTACTACATCACCAGAGACAATGGCAGAGGAAAGATGGATTTGATGCAAAGGCACTTCAACAAACCCCATCTCAAAACCTCGCACTAGTACATGAGTTCCAGTAGCGGTTCCAGAAGTTAAAGGCAAAATTCCTTCTAGGAGAAACGACTGTGCGGCTCCCGTATCTCGAAGAAGACGCACTGGCACCGTTTTGTTTGAACCAGGCAATGACACATTTCCCTCAGTGATAAAAGGTGTATAATCAACGGAGGAAGCTATACACTGATCAACAGATTTATCACCAGCACTAGATAAATGACAATCTTTCTCATCACGAGTGTCAACAATAAATGGTGAAGTAGAAACTAAAGCAACTGGTTTCGACAATCTCTCTTTCTTCTTGAGAATTAGACAGTCAGATATTTTATGACCAGGCTTTTTACAATAAAAGCAAACCATGTCTCGTGAGAGTGCAGGCTTACTAACATGTTCAGCAACTGTCGCCTTAATATTCCTACTCATCACAGGAGACTTCGTCTTAGACTGAAAGCAAAACTTAGACCTACTCATATCGTTGGTTTTAAGACCGACTGAACTGAATGACCCACGATGGGTTAACACAAATTCATCAGCCATGATAGCAGCTTCAGAAAGTGTATTCACCTTGTGTTCAGTGAGATGCGTAGCTACAGCATGAGGAACACAATGTTTAAACTCCTCTAAGAGCACTAATTCTCTTAACTGCTCTTTAGTTGTAACTTTCATTGAAGTGCACCAACGATCAAATAAGTTCTCTTTTTCTCTTGCAAATTCAACATGAGTACATTCATCTGTTTTACTCAAACTCCTAAATTTTTGTCGATATGCCTCAGGCACGAGTTCATATGCATGTAACACAGCAGATTTCACCACATCATACTCACCACTCTGTTCCAGTGAGAGTGCAGAATAAACTTCCTGAGCTTTACCTGTGAACACACACTGTAACAATAAAGTCCAAAAGCTTTTCGGCCATTTCATGGATAAAGCAACACGTTCAAAGTGATAGAAATATTTATCCACTTCCTTTTCAGAAAATGGCGGAACTAATCTCATATTTCTATGAACATCAAACACAGGTTCACCTGCATTCGCACGCGGTTGTGGAACAGGAGGCACATTCGCTTGCGCTGTCTTTGCTGCTAGTTCCAACTCCAACTTTTTAATCTGAAACGCTCTCTCTTCTCGTTCCTTCTGAAACGCTCTCTCGTCACGTTCCTTCTCTATCTCAAGCTCCATTCTTCGCATGGCTAACTGATGATCTAATTTTCTCCCTTCAAATTCTCTTTCTACCGCTCGCTCTTTCATAGCGTGATCGTCACGTTCAGCACGAACTCTCGCGGCCTCTAAACACAATTGCTTCTCTTGCAAAGATAATTCTGGAAATTGTGTCTCACTTTCACTATAAACCTCAGCAGGAGTAGACACAAACGATTCACTAGGAGTAATTAACTCAGTGCTTACCTCTATAACTCCCCTATCAACAAGTGATCGCTTCAAAGTAGTCACGATAGTTTCCTTCAGCCTCTTTTCTTGAGAAGTAAGATCGACACTGAAGCGTTCGGCAATTTGCACTAACTGCTCCTTTGTACAACTCTCAAGCAAAGCTTCTGACGGACACGCAAAGAAATCTTCGACCACCGAAGACATTTTGTTCGTATATGTATACGCACAATAACACAAACGAAACTACTACACGTGAGACACTGTTTACCCGAAATACAACTCCCATAAGCCACTGCTTCAAAAATGAACTACGTCACCGTATTACGCAACCCATATTCATTCACAAAAACTTCCGAAGACTTCCCACAAGTCAAAACACAGTGTAAACGCGAGAATAAACCGCACTATACACACGAACACAATGATTTACCTTTACTTATTTGTTGAATGGATTTACCGTTTACAATATGAGAACTCCCGCTCCTAACTCAGAAAACACTAACTAAATCCTCCCTGGTCTTCAGAGATGTACCGGGCTCGGGGCGGCATTAAACGCTGAGCTCCGCGACAATCAGTCAGACTGAAGGTCCGGAAGCGTACCCCCTACAGAGAGTGAATCTCCACCCAGGATAACCTCCAAAAACAAGAAAGGCAAAATAACAAAACAAAACAACAAACAGTGCTCCGTCGGAAAGATTGTATTCACAATCCAGCTGGAAACACTCTAACTAAGCAGAGTTCTCATTTATAAAAGGTAATCATTCACAAAAAACATACACACATACAACCCATACTTACCAACGTTTCCTACCCCCATAGGATCACGGACGAGACACCCAATTTATGTTACGACCAGCTCGTTTCGACCGTACATAAAGGATACAAGTACACTGTGTGACTTGCAAGTTTTTATTAGTCTTCAAAATACAGATAAATTAATATAACAAAGTCTAGGGTTCAAAATCAAAGGGGAAAAATCATAATCCAAAAGGGGAAGAGAAAAGGTGGGTATGGGTTGTAAACAAATAAAGGTGTGCCAAAATGACTCCTCCAGAAGGTGTCAATCCCCTGGACAAAGCAAAGTAGAATGGTGGAGGCCAAGATTATATCCTCTCCTCCATTAGATGGGAAATAGGGAACAGGTGTGCACAATCTCCTGTGCTCATTAAAGAACAACGCCCCCAGCAGGCGAGCAAAGGGAACGCAGGGTCGTAACACCTACCAACACCATTTACAGTGGAGATGGGCAGCTGTTGACCTCAACTGGGGATAGCATCGGGCGGTGGAAGGAATACTTTGAGGATCTCCTCAATCCCACCTTTGAGGAAGCAGTGGCTGGGGACTCGGAGGTGAACTCGTCCATCTCCAGGGCTGAAGTCATCGAGGTAGTTAAAAACCTCCTCGGTGGCAAGGCACCGGGGGTGGATGAGATCCGCCCTGAGTACCTCAAGTCTCTGGATGTTGTGGGGCTGTCTTGGCTGACACACCTCTGCAACATCGCATGGCGGTTGGGGACAGTACCTCTGGACTGGCAGACTGGGGTGGTGGTCCCTCTTTTCAAGAAGGGGGACCGGAGAGTGTGTTCCAACTATAGGGGGATCACACTTCTCAGCCTCCCCGGGAAAGTCTATGTCAGGGTACTGGAGAGGAGAATTCGGCCGATAGTGGAACCTCGGATTCAGGATGAATAGTGTGGTTTTCGTCCCAGTCGTGGAACACTGGACCAGCTCTTTACCCTTTCCAGGGTGGCATTCGACTGTGTTCCTCGTGGCATCCTGTGGAAGGTGCTCTGGGAGTATGGGGTCGGCAGCCCCCTGCTTAGGGCTGTTCGGTCCCTGTATGACCGGAGCAAGAGCTTGCATTGACGGCAGTAAATCAGACCTGTTCCTGGTGCATGTTGGACTCCGGCAGGGATGCCCTTTGTCACCGGTTCTGTTCATAATTTTTATGGACAGAATTTCTAGACACAGCCAAGGGCCGGAGAGTGTCCGGTTTTGGGGACCATACGATTTCGTCGCTGCTTTTTGCAGATGATGTTGTCGTGTTGGCCTCCTCAGACCAGGACCTTCAGCGTGCACTGGGGCGGTTTGCAGCGGAGTGTGAAGCGGCTGGGATGAGAATCAGCACCTCCAAATCCGAGGCCATGGTCCTCAGTCGGAAAAGTGTGGCTTGCCCACTTCAGGTTGGTGGAGAGTTCCTGCCTCAAGTGGAGGAGTTCAAGTATCTAGGGGTCTTGTTCACAAGTGAGGGAAGGATGGAACGGGAGATTTACAGATGGATCGGTGCAGCTTCTGCAGTAATGCGGTCGATGTACCGGTCTGTCGTGGTGAAGAAGGAGCTGAGCTGTAAGGCAAAGCTCTCGATTTACTGGTCGATCTACCTTCCTACTCTCACCTATGGTGTGAGTTGTGCGTCATGACCGAAAGGACAAGATCCCGGATACAGGTGGCCGAAATGAGCTTTCTCCGTAGGGTGGCTGGGTGCTCCCTTAGAGATAGGGTGAGAAGCTCGGTCACTCAGGAGGAGCTCAGAGTAAAGCCGTTGCTCCTCCACATCAAGAGGAGCCAGCTGAGGTGGCTCGGGCATCTATTTCGGATGCCTCCTGGACGCCTTCCCAGGGAGGTGTTCCAGCCACGTCCCACTGGGAGGAGGCCCCGGAGAAGACCTAGGACACGCTGGAGGGATTATGTCTCCCGGCTGGCCTGGGAACGCCTTGGGGTTCCCCCGGAAGAGCTTTAGGAAGTGGCTAGGGAAAGGGAGGTCTGGGCGTCTCTGCTTAGACTGTTGCCCCCACGACGCGTCCCCGGATAAGCGGAAGATGATGGTTGGATGGATATATTAGTTTAATTAGTGACACTTGGCTTAAAATCTTTATTTGAATATAGCAACATGAAACCAAATAAAATATTTCTCTAATTAAATCACTGAAAGAGATCCCTCCCCTCTCAGCCAATCACTGTGTGCATTATTAGTGAGTGTGTTGACATCATCCATAGCAACGAGGTCAACCCTGCTGTAGCAGTATTGGCATCTGGCAGGATGTCCAAATCTTGAACTCCTCATCGACTCTTCTAATCAGATCATACGTAAACAAAGGGTCTGTGTTATGCGGCTATCTAAAGTTAATTAACACCCAAGAAGCCCCTGTCTCTTGAAGAGATTCGAGCGTTGGAATTTTATAGCCTTTCACACACATACCCTTTGTGCGAATGGACACATATACTTTGTGCAACAGGCACACAATACATAGACACGGGACTGTTTTGCTGACTTCAGCGCACACACACACAGATGACCACGCAAAGTTTCGAAACACGCACACACACACACCCATTCAGCCATGAATGGACTTTTTCCCCAAACGGCCTCAATAACGTTTAAATATATATATATTTTGTTGTGGTAATGTCTTCATACGATGGATTAGAATAGCTAGGATGTTTACTGTATGTAAAATTTATTTTGTATGCCAGTAACTGTAAAAATTCCGGTATCTCTGTATTCTCAAATCGCAGAACGATAGTGTTTGGTACCTTCTCGATCGCAGAAACCTGACTGTACCGAATCTCATTCACAAATTACCACAAGATGCATTATTACAAAATTACCAGCTTTCCAGCTGAGACAGCTAAGAAAGAGTTTTAAAACGGTCACCCCTTTGATTAGCCAAGAGGAGGGGGGGTCCCAACAAAGGACAATGAAAAACTCGCGCCCTTGGTCTCTCGTGCGCGATTGGATCACTCCAGGATAAGGGCGTTGGCCATGGCGTCCATAAGAACGGGGACTGACCGTTAACTCTTTGCATTCTTGCCATTGAGAGAGACCCTGGGCATCCCGCCACCACTACCCTTTTCTCCCCGCCACGGAGAAGACCGGCAGCCTTCCAAAAGCTTCAGAGAAATCCTCCTGAATCCAAAGAGCCGTACCGAACTACCCTGACGACACAGGGGCACAGACACTTACACACGAAAGGCCATATTAATGCAAGTATTTCTATTTCACAATCAAACTGCGTGTAAAGGTTGTCTGAATTATTCTTGGAGTGTTAATTTCTTGAGGTCTCTTGTGAAAGGACTCTCTCTCTCTCTCTCTCTCTCTCTCTCTCTCTCTCTCTCTCTCTCTCTCTCTCTCTTGTTAACTCTATCTTTCCATCATTCTCTTCCCCTTTATATCATTTCGTTAAGATTGATTTTTCGTTGTTGGTACCATATTGTTTGTTTTCTCCTACATGTATATGCATATTTACCCCGTGTGAATCGTAGCTTGTATACTTTAGTTGTTTTATTAAAACCCAATAATTTAATCTGAACTGAATCTGTATTGTTTTGCTCACAAGGTCGAAGTCAATGAGATGTAAGATCTTAGCTACCAACTAAGCTTGGTTTTCTTGTTACTATTTCAGTAATACAAATTGTGCAAACAAAGGAGATATTATTTGTCCTGATCAAACAGATTAATATTTCTTAAGGTTTGCAAAATTGACAATTGATTAAGAAATCAATTTGGACAAGGGTTACTTTTACATGATTAAAGGTTCCGTTATAAATTAAAATTGACCTGTACAACAAGCAAATCATATTCATAGACTCATGAATATTTACACCATTTGAATTAATTATTCCCCGAAACACATTGTTGTTACAGTCTGGTGGAGGATGCGGGCAGATTTCAAACTTTGTTTTTGTGAGCATATCAATATTCATATTCACGTGTAATTTTGGGTATTAATATTATGCACGCGCGTTCCCGTTCATTTGATTGAACTGTGAGACATCGCGAAGAGCGAACTCACTCACTGACGAGGCACAACGCCGAGCTCAGTTTAAGCATATTAACAGATGCTAAATTGACAATATTATACGTCTGGCAAAGATAAGGAAATCTCTGCACAGCCTGTACATGCGTAATATTGTTTATCCCGCTTGATTTGAACGAAGAAATCTTCTGTCAAGCGGAAGATTGAAATTGAGCGAGTTTCCTCTTTTCAATAATAGGCCTACTATAATATTATATCGTTAAGATAAACGATAACTCCTGGTTGAACATTGGCTTAGCTAACCAATTTAATAGACCTAAAACATTTAACTCATACATGCTGAACGACCAGCCAGTTTAATAAATGTCTATTGGAGTTCTGTTAAATGTGAAGTAAGCAGATGTAAATTCCTGTATCCACATTTTCTTTCTGTGTAAAATATTGCACAAAGAGACCCGCCGCGGTCTGAAGGGTAAATTGTGATTTGTGTTAATTCTGCGGGTGTGCGCGGCCATCATTTGATTTTTGGTCTTCAGTCACACGAGCAGGTGCAACTCTGCATGCTAGACACCAGAGGGCAACCTGACAGCTCTCGAGTAACACTTCACCATAACTTTATACCGAACGGACGCAACAGCGCCATCTGGTGAGCAGTCCTCCTAACTAACTCTAGTCTGGGTGGACTCGACTGCGCCATCGCGTGGAGAATTACAGATAGTTCTCTTCGCTATTAATTTTGTCTTAACAAAATTTCCTTCCTAAGTAGAGCATGAGAATTGTTTATTGATTACTGTTATAAACGTTTTCATTTATGCAATTTTACTAGCATTAGGCAGCAACCAGGTCTCCGTTTTCGCTGATTAAACACACTTATTTGAATTTGAGTTTAAAAGGAAAAATGAATTTCCTTTAACTTAAATTGAGATTAGATCTCTTCAAGTCACTGACAGTCCGCTTGGAAGTAAGGACGCCACCGTGTGGCCGCACTCTGCTAAGTCAGCATACCGCTCTCTCGCTCTTTTCCACTTCCTTCCAATTCTGTATGAAGGCTTATTCAAATTCAAATTCTAAAACTTGTTTTGAATTTAATTTGAATTAAGATGGACTTCTCAATTGTGATTTTTATTTATTTACTTATTTTTATTTTCTTTTATTAATTTTTTTTTTTCCTTTTCCCCTTTCTTTCTCTTATTTGGGTTAGGTTCATTTTGAAAATTACCAACAGTATCAAAATGGCCTTTTTGGTTTTATCATTATTTGATAGAAATCTTCGCCTTGGTCTAAATCACTTGATCCGGTAAACAAGAGAGCCTTAATTCATTTTGATTTCATCTGTTTACCCTTTTGTGCATTTATTGTAGGGCGCACCAGCATCTGTGGTGAATTGAGAATCGTCTCAAATTGGTCTCCACGAGCAAAGTTTTCCAACCGACGTGACCAACACCGGCTGTGTTTGAATCTCGGTTTCTTTTTCCTCTGACCGTCGTTGCGGCCCGCAGTGGCGACATCAGCAATTTGACACTCCAAAGCCAGTCAACCAGTCCAGCTGACACACACAAGGCAATTTCTGGGACCAGTACCTAAACCGGGGCCTAAAAGTGGGCCACTCTTTAAAAAGAGGGTTCTAGGGAACGTGCCGATTTTGCTGTGCTGGCTGGCGGTTGACGGGTTGGTGTTGTCAGGTTGTGTTTAAAGTCATAAGCTGTTTGAGTGGGCGTAACGCGATACAGAGTAACGAAGGACCGAGGACACGGCAGTTGGGTGTTTGGGAACGCCCGGAAGGCCGACTGCGCCGCTGGTTTCCCACCTGAGCGACCTCAATTCGCCCCGGATAAACTAAATGTGTTAAAACCCACATTATAAGCCAAATATTAGATACTCCCCCGAGTATAGCCTAAACGTTTGGCCCACCTTTCCTCTCTAAGCCGCACCCTCTTACTAGGTTTCCTACTCCGATAGCCACACATGCTGTAGGCCCTATCAGAAACTCCTACGAAGGGTAGCAGGTTTAGTCCTTTTAGTGTTCTTTAGTCCCCCAACACTCCCAGCGTTCGCGCTTATTTCCCTTTTTAGTGCAGACCACCTTCCTACCTTCACTGTCCGGACTGTTGTAAATGTTGTTTCTTTCAGTTCACCAAGAGACCCCAAGGAAAGCTAAGTAATAGAGTGACAACCGAGCAGCCGGCGTCACCAGGTGACCCACAGGGCTACCGCCTGTCAAAGTCTCTATTTTTAGGCCAACCCAAAACTTGGCACGCCTAATTGCCTAACTATCTAACTGTCTACAGCAGTTAGCCAAAATTCTTGTCGACGGCATAGTCCGTACAAGAGCTTGTTAACCTTAGAAGAAACTTGCATTGGCCTTTTTGTGTTTGTGTGTGCTGTGTTTCTCTCGCCCACAGTGAACCAGTATGTCCCGTTCATCCAGTCGCGCTGTCCCTTGGGACCGCCTAGAGGTATGGCTGGAAGCGATGACGAGCACTGTTCTGTCTAAGGACGCCAGTGATCCGCAACAGCTGAGCCAGGAGGAACTGGACACAGAGCTAGACAAGCTTACAGCACATGACCCGACGCAGAGTTACTCTCACAAAGAACTGGCCAAGATCCTCGGGAGCCTCACCCACAACCTTGTCGTCCAGGCACGGCTAAGAGAAAAGAGCCACACCGACCTGGAACAGGAAGCGGCAGCGCTAAAGCTCCAAGCCGAGGAGGCCTGGAGAAACCAGGCCCTCACCCAGCGTCATCTGGATCAGCTACTTCTAGAGACCGAGAAAGAGGGTGAAACGGACACAGAACGAGAGAAAGAAGTAGAAAGACTTCGAAAGACCCTGGAAAATCTGCGTCTAGACACAGACCGCAGAGAGCAGTCGGAGAAAGACACCAGGGAAGAACTCAACGAACAGCTCCGGCGAGGCGAAGCTCTCCTAGAGAGAGCCAACACTGCACTTAAAGACAAAGATGCTAGAGCCAAAGCCTCCGAAAAACACTTGCAGGCTGCCCGAGCCGAGATCAATGAGCTTGTCCAGCAAAGATATGACCTCAAAGATGAACTTGACCTTGTTCACAGAGAACTGAAACATGCATATAAACTGCAAAGTGACCGGGAAGGGGAAACACGCCACACAGAGTTACCCCCGACCAGCTGGTCCGCACCTTTTAGCCAAGAACCAAGAGCTAGAAAGGGGGGTGACAGTCCACCATTCAGACTGTCACCCACGAGCCTCCACGAATCCCTGCCAGCGGCTGAGGAAGGGAAGCCCTTCCAGGAAGTCAGGGTCAGCAGCCACGTAGCTCATAAAGACCTTGACAAGCTGGCCAGGAATATCCCTACGTTCAGCCCAGACCCTGCAGGAGGACACGACGTTCACGCCTACTTGCAAGACATAGACTTTCACCTGCAGACTGTTGCTAACGCGAACACCTGGGACAGATTGTACCTACTCAGAATCACGTCTAACCGGGATGTACGTAGCTTTCTAGACCGTCAACCAGAGGCTGTCAAAGCGGACTACTGGCAGCTACGACAAGCTCTAATTCGTGAATACTCTGATCCAGAATCAGACCTGGGGCTCATCGCTGCTGTGGACCTCAGGCAAGGCCGACTTGAAACCCCACGAACTTTTATAACCGACTGCGACGTGTCTACTTCGGCGCACGAAACGAACCAGGCATGGAGGAAGACCTCAGCTTCAGAACCCTGTTCCTCCGAAACCTTCACCCCACGATTAATCACCATCTTGGAGTTCTGGTTTGTCCACGCAGCATGTCCACCCAACAGTTAAGAGATTTAGCCCACAAGGCTTACACCAAGCAAAAGACTATTTCTGAAAGGACTGTAAAACACCCAACCGTTTGCCCTGTCTCTGAGCATCGTCCAGAGCTGACCCTAGAGGGCACCCAACAGACCCACAGTTATGGACCCGTCAACAGAGAGTCCAAACCGTTCCAAGCCAGCAGAGGGCAGCATGGTCATGGTAATGCTCATGCGAAGCACCAGAACGATCACTCTGGAGGATCCTGGGACCGGCCTCGCCCCTCCCACAATCAAAAGGGGGGGGGGTACATGGGAAGCCGGCCGGCAACCCAGAAGGAGCCGAACTCTCTCTCCCAGAACGTCAAGCCCAGGAAACCGGCAGAGGGGCCACTCTCGACGTGATACTGATAAGCGCGGATCTGAGCCCATGGCTAACGAGAAGAGTACGGCCAAGTCCGAAACCGCAGAACTACGGAAGATACTGAAAGAGTTTCTCCAAAAAATGGTCAAGAAGGATGAACCAGACACCGCATGACTGAACCGGACGCCTGAAATCAACCTTCCCGACCTTTCTGCAACTGAACCAAAAACCCAGAACACTGTCTCCCAACCACAGACTATCGAACTAGCTGTTGCACCCCCACACGTCAGCAACACCCACTCACTCCAGCTGACGGCAACACCTCCTGACCGAGACAGCGTCACTCCGCACACCAAGGTACATGAAAGTGCTGTTCTGGTTATCTGCACTCACAGTGAATCACAAGAGACATATCCCGACTGCTTACCGATCAGCACACAGACCCCAACACCCAGACTCTTGGGGAACCTGATCGAGAAGGGAATGGCTCGGAAACTCTACCTAACCATCACCTTGGAAAAGGAACTGAGACTCGAAGCCCTTGTTGACACCGGCTCCAACCTGACGTTGATATCCGTTCAACTGTTTGACAAACTCAAATTTGAAGCACAGAGACAGAATCGCACTCTTAACCTTCACACGTGTAAGCTGAATGTGCGGTCGTACAGCCAAAACGACATCCAGCTCAAAACCATAGCTCCAATTCACCTGGCAATTGGGCCTATGAGTCTTGTACATCCTGTCTATGTGTCACCTATGAACACTTATCCGTTCCTCATCGGCAAAGACCTGCTGGACCGCTTTGAGCCTTTACTAGATTTCAAACAGCTGAAATTCTATGGGCAGACAGCCCATAGACAGACTCAGCCATTAGTCTCTCACTGTTCAACACAATCAGAGAAAACGCACCGGACCCGCCTTATGCCAGCAAGCGCACCCGTTTCCCTTTGAAGCCACACCCCTCCTCTATGGTGTCCGCCAGAGGAATCTGTGCGCTACGCTTGACATGGAATCACCGGTGCCTGACCCATTATTTCCTGGTCCTTCCGGGCCCGCCCCACGATGTTTACATCGGAGCAGACATTTTGGTTCGCCTCCGGGCTCAGGTGGACACGTTTAATGAAGTGGTATGGGCCCCATCGACTTTACAGCCACACGTATCCATCAGTCATGACAACCTCATGTCAGGACAGACCATCCCGGAGGTCTGCACCCTTGTCAACGAACAAGGAACGGTGATACCAGCATACACCAAAGGGGTCACTGTTCGACTCAACATGCGATGCGGTCAAACCTTAAACCACATGCTGGGTTTCTTCCAACCCTCACCTGAGTGTGTGGAACTCGGACTCACACTTGAAGCCACACCCCTCACTGAAGTGTCATCTCGTGTAGTCTACATCCTCTTCAACAACTGCACAGCAACTGACATCAACATTCCCAAGGCCTATCGGCTGGGATGGCTAGTGAGCCATGACTTTCATGACTTTGAACTGGTATTACCCATCATTGGGCCCATTCCACCTGCACTGATACCCGAAGGGAGTACAGATAACACACTGTTCACTGCACCCTTCAAGTTCATTGCCATCACGTCTGTCATGCCGATGACCAAAGACCAAGTGTGCCGAACAGAGCTGACCGAGGACAGCCACCTTGCAGTATACACAGTCTCCCACCAGCCTGTCGGTGAGACTGATGAACCTGCTACACCTCTCAACACCAACCTGACTGATGACACACATACGGAGGAACCGTACCCAGGTTTTGAGTCCCAAGTACAGCAAATTCTACGAGACGCTGACGCGCTCCAGAGCGAGACAGACCGTCAAAGACTCAGACAAGTCCTATATACGTTCAAAGAATCATTTGCCAAAGACTCGTTGGACTGTGGTCTCACCAACCTCCACACGGTGCGCATCCCAACGCACCCTGATGCGCCTCCCACCTTCGTCAAGCAATGCAAGATTCCCATCGCCTCACACGAACCAGTGCAGGAGATCATCGAATCCATGCTTGAGAAAGGTGTCATCCGTCCTTGCAACAGTACCTATTCGAGTCCGATTTGGCCGGTTCTGAAATCCAGCGGAAAATGGAGACCCACGATAGATTACAGGAGACTGAATCAACAGGTGCCGTTGTCAAGATGGCCTATGACCCAGCTAGAACAAGAAATACCACAAATCAGGGGAGCCACAATCTTCTCTACACTTGATGTGGCCTCTGGATTCTGGACCATTCCGGTGCACCCAGAAGACCAACACAAACTGGCATTTACATTCGGCAACCGACAATTCACCTTCAACAGGTGTCCGTTCGGCTATCCCAACTCACCAGCTGAGTTCAACATCTTTCTGAACAAAGCCTGCCCAGACGCCAGAGTAAGAGGCAACCTGATCTATGTAGACGACGTTCTCATGAAGAGCACAACGGTGGCCGACCACCTGAAAGAAATAGACTATGTTTTGAACCAACTATCCGCAGCCGGTGCCAAGATCGCCCTCCACAAAGGACAGTGGTGCCGGACCAAGGTCAACTAAGTGGGCCTGCTTGTCGGATCCCAAGGCATTGAACCTCAGTCAAACCGTATTCATGCCATTCAAAACATCAAGCCTCCTACTAACGTCTCTGAGCTGCGCAGCTTTCTAGGGGTATGCAATTACTCCCGACAGTTCATCGAAAACTACTCAGACATTGCTAGACCTCTAACAGCCCTGCTGAAGAAAGACTGCCCTTTCGTCTGGTCAGACGCTCAAGAACACGCCATGACGGCACTAAAGAGACATTTATGCACAGCTCCATGCCTTGCTTACCCCGATCCACAGAAGGAATTCTACCTGGAAGCCGGGTTTTCCGACCAATGTCTCAGCGCTGGCCTATATCAACGACATAACCAAGACAAGAAGGTGGTCGCATATGCCAGCAAAACGCTTCTCCCACCAGAGTGCAAGTTCTCAGACTGAAAAAGCTCTGTTCTGCACGGTGTGGGCCATTCAGCGATTCTCCAACTACATTGGGGCACAGAAAGTTATCATTGAGACTTGCCACCAGCCCGTAATGTTCCTCAACAGCCAACGCATCCGAGATGGCGTCGTCACTAATTCACGTATAGCCACGTGGTTGATGGCCCTCCAGGGACGCAACATTGAGGCACGATATGCACAGAATCACAAGCCTGCACTGGGCAATGGCCTGGCTGCATGCCAAAACTGCTCTGATAACACGCCTGCTGCTGCAGCGGATGCACAAGAACCCCAACAACAACAACTGACCTGCCACAGATACTTCGAACCGAATGCGTGCCAGGGCATGCCCACGGCCTACGTCGATGGGTGCTCCTACAACCATGACGGCATCCTCAAGGCAGGTGCAGGAGTGCTGTGGGTGAACGATCAGCCGTGCCCACCACAACGCTTCAAGTTGGGTCCCCAGTCATCGCAATATGCAGAGATAGCAGCTATCCTCATAGCCCTACAGATCGCATCAGCCCATGACATCAGAGAACTGCTCATCTGTTCAGACTCTAACTATGCCAGACTCAGTTTCGTGTGCCACCTTCCAAGCTGGAAACAGAATGGTTTCAAAACCGCTAACAACAAACCAGTCAAACACCAACACCTGTTCCAGGAATGTGACAACATCACAAGAACACATGACCTGACAGTGTACTGGAAGAAGGTAAAAGCACACTCGAAGCTACCAGGTCTCGACAAAGACTTAAACGACCAAACTGACGCCCTCGCCAAGACGGGCGCACTACACAGCGACATGTGGGTACCCCCAAACCCCACATCTAGCCCCAACGTTGCAGTGCTAACCCGCAGCAAGCGACCGACACCAGCTATAATGCCCGCCTCGCAGCCGCTATCGCTAACTCCGCAGATTTCCAACAATGACATTGCGGATATGCAAGCCTCCGACACTGCAATAAAGACAATTATAGACCACCTCTCTGACCCCTCCTGCCACCCTATCGCTGACTCTGAGCTCACTGATGACTCAAGCCTCAGACATTTACATAACTCCAGACACATGTTGCGTCTACAGGACAACATTCTGTGGTTTGCTCCCGATGACAGCACAGCGCCAAGGCTTGTGGTGCCACTGTCGCACAGGGGGGTGATGCTAATGTACGCCCACGACACACCATGTGCTGGACACCACGGCACCAGAGCCACGTATGACACCCTGAAGCAGGTGGCATATTGGCCCGGGATGCAACAAGATGTGGCAGAGTATGTCAGAGAGTGCCTGGTTTGCTGCCAGTTCCAACCAGCGAACCCGAACCACAGAGCCCCACTGCAACGCAGAGGGATCACGTTCCCGTGATCAGACCTACAAATCGACTGGGTGGGACCCCTGCCCAGGTCCGCAAGAGGCAACAAGTACTTCCTCACGGTGGTGTGCCAATTTACCAAATGGGTAGAGTGTCTGCCAGCACCCAACGACACCGCCCAAACCACGGCATACCTCCTGATGAACCACATTCACCTGATGAACCACCTCCCGGTTTGGATTGCCACTGAGAGTCAACTCAGACAGAGGCACCCATTTCACGGCCAAGATCATGCAACAGATTTGGAAATGCCTAGGGGTACGGGCTAAACTTCACATAAGTCACCATCCAATCTCGTCCGGCCAGGTCGAAAGATCCAACCGAACGGTGGTCGCCATGTTGAAAAAGTATGTGTCGGCTAACCAGAAGGACTGGGATATGAAACTCCCCCTCGTTCTGATGGCTCTCAGAGCTACCCCGCAGGAATCGACACTGGTGTCCCCCTTCAAACTCATGACTGGGCGGCAGATGACTCTGCCACTCCACTTGCTGTACCAACCCGGAGACTCCAATCTTGTCACCGCGTACACCACATTCCAGTACCTCGAGGAGCTCCATAGACACTTAAAAGCAACCTTCGCTTTTGCCCAACAACACCTGCAGAAAAGCGCTGAAGGTCAGAAAGCATACTACGACCGGAAAGCATCACACCTGGAGCTGGATGTGGGCGACAAGGTCTTGTACTACAGCTTCAATCCGCCACCTTTGACAGGCCCCCGGCGGTTGTCAAAGAAATTTCTGCCTCACTGGACGGGACCCCATGAGATTATGAACAAACTCTCCCCAGTAGCGTACCAAATCCAGCTAAACTGGAGACACAGAGAACCAGTTCTCAAATGGGTCCACCGGAACCTGATTAAGAGACATGTGGCCACTAGCAGAGAAAGACAGGGAGGGGCCAATGCAAGCTAAACTCAACCGCCGTCACCGAAGCGGAAAGACTGTCCCATCCAACCCGGGACAAACCTTGCTGACCTGTTTCTTTCTCTCTCTCCCCTGCTCCTCCCTACCGCTCTCTCTTACCTGCAATAGGATGTGGCTGTGGATCATCCTCCTGTGCCTCCAGTCAACCAGAGGCCAGCCGCCACCAGACATCATCACTCCAGGTCCAGCCTCGGGCATTGTGTTGAGAGGACAACCGGGGCTCCTGATCACCAATTGCCGGACGCACACCCAGAAAGTGTACGTTCGACTCGACCCTCGTAACGTCTACAGAACACACTACCCCCACGCAGTAGCCCAGTACAGCTGGGCCGGTGCCCGTTGGACAGAGGATTCTCTCCTCCACGCAGAGGCCGATGTCAAGCACATGCTCAACCAATTGGAGAAGATGACAGTCACCCAAGCAGAGTTAGGCGGACACAACGCCGCTCCAAACGGTTCCTGGGAGTGTTGCTCGGAGCCGCCGCCGCCGCCGTTGGAACTCTGTTTAACATTGGCATGTCCAGTGTCAACGCCGTAAACATAGCCACGATAAGACGGCATGTGGCTGAAATCCAGACTGAACTTCCACAGCTAAAAGAGCAACTCACCATACAGAGTGCAGCTTTACAAACCGTCGGCAAGACATTGAGAGGAACGGTGGTAATTCTAAACACCCACAGTGTCCTGTTGAACCAGACTGTGAACTCCATGAAACAGCTGTTTACAGTCTTCCAGAATGACTTTGCCCAAACGCAGCTGGTCACCGCCTTAATGACTGACATGCTACGGGAAGTAAGCTCCTCCATCGACAGCTTAGCCATGGGTAGAATCCCACCATACCTTATATCCCTTAAGCCTGGTGCAAAGTGTGCTGGCGTCCGCTATCAACGCACCCACCGACCCTCTGCAAATACACCTTGCCTACTCTCTGGGTAGCGCCATTCCTCTTTATGTGGATCCCGAGCAGAAGGAGATGGGCTTCCTTCTTAACTTACCCATCATCGAGTCGAGCCGAATCTACCGACTCAAAGACATTCTCAATGTGGGTTTTTGGAAGGGTAACACACGCTTTAAGGTGCGCACTCCCGAAGTGGTCGCCTACCACGACAGCGATACACAGCTGTACTTAGCCCCGAACCTGCACATGTGTACCCTGACCAAAGACATTCATTATCTCTGCCCCAGCAAGCCATTTCTCAGAGACAACACCGAGGGGATCTGCGGATTGCAACCGATGATCAGCGACACCCGCTGCCCTGCCGACGCCACGCCTCGTACCCAAGTCACCGAGACACAGGCAGAGATCGTAGGTGAAAGGTGGCTCGTCAACACTCCGGTGCGTACCGCGACGCTGATCTACGACCAGCATGACACCACCATCAACTTGCTTGACCAGAGCATGTGGATCCAAGTACCGCGAGGGGCCATCCTCCACCTGGACGATCTGGCTTTGTACCATCTTCCGAGTGAAGAGTATCTGTCGGAGCTAGAAATCCCAGCCTTTTTCAAGGACCACAACTTCACCCTAGATCCAGAACTGGAACGGTGGATTGAAAAAGGGGGGCCTCAGCTCATTGACATTGCTCCCCTCGACACAGCCCTCCAAGCATTGTCTCGATTGCCTATCCTGAATACCTCGCCTGTTGTCCAAACCTGGACCGCAGCTGACACTGCGCTATGTATCTCCATGATCATCGGCAATACCCTAACCCTGGGCATAGCCTTCCTTCTGTACTGGAAATTCAACGAGGTAAGAACCTCTACAGCCAAACTCACGACTGCTGTGTCTGCAGGTCTCCGATGGAAATCCCGGAGGGAGGTTCCCACGCCAGAAGCAGATGCGAACCTCATCGAGCTGGCTCCTCAGCCATAACGAACACCTGCTCTCCAACCGTCCCGATTCACCTGCCATCCGACCACTGTGATGAGGGGTTGTCCGATAATGTCCAACGGAATCTGGCAGGATGTCCAAATCTTGAACTCCCTTATCGACTCTTCTAATCAGATCATACGTAAACAAAGGGTCTGTGTTTTGCGGCTATCTAAAGTTGATTAACACCCAAGAAGCCCCTGTCTCTTGAAGAGATTCGAGCGTTGGAATTTTATAGCCCCAAGGCTTTCACACACATACCCTTTGTGCGAATGGACACATATACTTTGTGCAACAGGCACACAATACATAGACACGGGACTGTTTTGCTGACTTCAGCGCACACACACACAGATGACCACGCAAAGTTTCGAAACGCGCACACACACACACCCATTCAGCCATGAATGGACTTTTTCCCCAAACGGCCTCAATAACGTTTAAATATATATATATTTTGTTGTGGTAATGTCTTCATACAATGGATTAGAATAGCTAGGATGTTTACTGTATGTAAAATTTATTTTGTATGCCAGTAACTGTAAAAATTCCGGTATCTCTGTATTCTCAAATCGCAGAACGATAGTGTTTGGTACCTTCTCGATCGCAGAAACCTGACTGTACCGAATCTCGTTCACAAATTACCACAAGATGCATTATTACAAAATTACCAGCTTTCCAGCTGAGACAGCTAAGAAAGAGTTTTAAAACGGTCACCCCTTTGATTAGCCAAGAGGAGGGGGGGTCCCAACAAAGGACAATGAAAAACTTGCGCCCTTGGTCTCTCGTGCGCGATTGGATCACTCCAGGATAAGGGCGTTGGCCATGGCGTCCATAAGAACGGGGACTGACCGTTAACTCTTTGCATTCTTGCCATTGAGAGAGACCCTGGGCATCCCGCCACCACTACCCTTTTCTCCCCGCCACGGAGAAGACCGGCAGCCTTCCAAAAGCTTCAGAGAAATCCTCCTGAATCCAAAGAGCCGTACCGAACTACCCTGACGACACAGGGGCACAGACACTTACACACGAAAGGCCATATTAATGCAAGTATTTCTATTTCACAATCAATCTGCGTGTAAAGGTTGTCTGAATTATTCTTGGAGTGTTAATTTCTTGAGGTCTCTTGTGAAAGGACTCTCTCTCTCTCTCTCTCTCTCTCTCTCTCTCTTGTTAACTCTATCTTTCCATCATTCTCTTCCCCTTTATATCATTTCGTTAAGATTGATTTTTCGTTGTTGGTACCATATTGTTTGTTTTCTCCTACATGTATATGAATATTTACCCCGTGTGAATCGTAGCTTTGTATACTTTAGTTGTTTTATTAAAACCCAATAATTTCATCTGAACTGAATCTGTATTGTTTTGCTCACAAGCTCGAAGTCAATGAGATGTAAGATCTTAGCTACCAACTAAGCTTGGTTTTCTTGTTACTATTTCAGTAATACAAATTGTGCAAACATAGGCGATATTATTTGCCCTGATCAAACAGATTAATGTTTCTTAAGGTTTGCAAAATTGACAATTGATTAAGAAATCAATTTGGACAAGGGTTACTTTTACATGATTAAAGGTTCCGTTATAAATTAAAATTGACCTGTACAACAAGCAAATCATATTCATAGACTCATGAATATTTACACCATTTAAATTAATTATTCCCCTGAAACACATTGTTGTTACACCGCCCTTACTCTTAGCTTAAGACTTCTCTCTATTCCTTAGTAAGAGTTGCTCTCAGCAGCTTTGTGAAGAGGTTTTAAGAGAAAACTTTTACTGCCATTTAGGAGAACTCTTAGTGGTGAGATCAAATGTTTAGTGAATACGGCCCCATGTCTTCTGTCACAATCAGAAGAAAGCAGACAAGGTAAGTCAAAATAACAAGTGTTTATTGCAGAATGAGAGAAGCAGAGCGGGGATTCAAACAGGTAAGAGTAAAAGCAGATGAAATGCTCCGTCTGAAACATTCTCAGAGCCTGTAAAGGGTGGAATTAAACTCAGAAACTCACTAGGGCTTACTAAGGGTGGGAATCACAGTTTACCGCACGATACGACACTGTCACCATATTTTGGCCATGATAACGATATATATCACAACACCAGCGATTCTGAGACAGACGATATATTGGGAGAAAATCATCCACGATATATCATGATAACGATCACGGTCTAAAAGTCACATGATGTATTTCATTTATTAACAGTACATCTATTTTATAGAACAGCAACAATGCACAATAAGTGCAGAAGTGCACACACAGCTGACAAACAGCCATAAGCTTGAACAATGATTATTTGCCAGAGAGAACAGTTTGTGACTAAATCATGTGTAGTAAAGAAAGCTCACATCTCTAACTTATCAGTCATAGCAGCAACATCTCACATTTGTGCAAATTACATTGAACAAAACCCCTCAAACTACAGATTTATCTGAAAAGAAACTGTGAAATGCATACATTACTAAAAATAGTGATAGTAAAAGACAAACACCAGGTATAAAACCTTATATAACAAAATATGGCCACATTTCAGAAGCAAAGGGTGCAATGAGCTATTCTGTGAACATGAACACACTGCAGTGCTTTCTGACAAGAGTTTCTGTCCACTGTAAACTCTTCTGTAAATCAACTTAAGGCACATATTACAACTGGGCAACTTATTTTCTGTGCGCATGGACACATTTCAGTGCTTAGAGCTGGTTTCTCTTTAATGCAAAAGCATTCCCAGTAGATTAAGGTGAGAGTCACACATGCATGTTTCTCTTCCAGACCCAGCTCTGGAGCAGCTGAAGGTGTGGACGTACTGGTGCTACTGCTGTTGAGCGTCTGTCCAAGCGGATCAGCAAGCACAGATTTCCTCCTCTTTGGAAAGTGAAAGATCTTTTCCAGGCTCACTGTAGTCTATCATCCCCTCAGCAGCAAACAGTACCTGGTGCTTCCTTCCTGCTCAGGAGGAGGAGAGATCTGAAATCTGCTGGCCATTAAGTCTGCCGCCTCCTGGAAGAAAACAGTGGGACACCTGTTGACCTGCTGCATTATTATTGAAGAAAAGGCTCAGTAGTCAAATACAATCATAGAGTTTTACATCTAAAGAGCTTATAAATACTGACTGAAGATATTTACTAGATGGTGTATATTTGAGCAGTAATTGAATGGGTTTAAAGTCTAAAACTTGAGCTGAACATTTAGAGGATTAATAAATGCCTTTCCCTTAAGATCCGCCTTTGACACACTTTGGTAAATGTCTGATGCGTGTCCTCTGGTGATGGGAAGGGCAGAGATTTAAACCGAGGGTCTAAGGCTGATGAGATGTAGAGGTTGCTCTTCTCCTCTGAAGAATGATATCTCTCTGAGAGCTCTTGGTAGATCTTCATCTCTTTGAGTCTTTAGCAGTGCTGCTCATGTCACTCAACAGTTGTGTGTGAAGCGGAGCAATGAGAGAAACTGTTGGCTCTTCTCCTCACACATGACATTTGTTTCCACCAGCACAGGCTTGAGGGCTTGCTCCCGCTGCTGTGCTGCTCCTGTGGAAGAACACAGAAATCCTCTGAATCTGCGCTAGCAGTCGAGCTACAGCGCTAGCTTTAAGGCTCTGTGGCGTGAGGTTCAGTGTGTGTGCCAAACACCGTCTGTGCTGGAATCCTGTCAGCTCCACAGCTAAAGTCATGTTGGTTCTCTGTCAGGAGCAACTACAGGCTCTCATGCATTGCTCTGGTCTGGAGAACGTCAGCATTGGTTTCCCACTTGTGCTCAATGAACTGTAATGGTCACGCAGGACTCCGTGGAACGGCCGTTTCGGGGGAAAGAGTTCGGGATTTCACATCTTCCAGTGTTTGCAGCAAAAACCTGCATTTCCCACCGCACTTTAAGCTGAAGGTCCTTACAGATAAATGTGTCATGAGGAGGATGAAGCATGATGCTAACTCAATTAGCATGGTGCTAGCATTATGCTAACATGATTAACATGTTGCTAGCATTGTGATAACACAATTACCATTTTTGCTAACATTTGTTTAACCAAGATGATTAGCATGTTCAGCATGATTAGCATGTTTGTTAGCTTGTTTTTTTCCAAGATGCTAATATGATTATCAAGTTGCTAACATTTTTTAACAAGATGTTAACACTAGCTTGTTGCTAGCATTATGTTAATACGATTAACATGCTGCTAGCATTATACTAACACAATTACCTTGTTGCTAGCATGTTTTTAACAAAATAATAACACAATTAGCAGGTTTCTAGCATGATGCTAACACGATTAACATGTTGCTAGCATTATGATAACACAATTAAAATTTTGGTAACATTTGTTTAAAAAAGATGCTAGCATGATTAGCATGTTGGTAGCATGATGCTTACTCAATTAGCTTGTTGCTAGCGTGTATGTTAACACAATTAGGTTGTTATCATGATGTTAACATGGTTAACATGTTGAAATTATAATAACACAATCACCATTTTTGCTATTATTTTTTAACAAGATGCTAGCATGATTAGCATGATCCTTACTCAATTAGCATGTTGCTACCATAATGCTAACACGATTGCCATGTTGCTAACATTTTTTAACAAGATGTTAACATGATTAGCTTGTTGTTAGCATTATGCTAATACGATTAACATGCTGCTAGCATAATGGTAACACAATTACCTTGTTAGCATTTTTTAGCAAAATAATAACACAATTAGCAGGTTGCTAGCATGATGCTAACATGATTAACATGTTGCTAGCATTATGATAACAAAATAACCATTTTTGCTAACATTTGTTTAACAAGATGTTAGCATGATTAGCGTGTTGGTGTCGTTGAAGCATGTTTTTAGCAATATGTTAACACAATTAGCAGGTTGTTAACATAATGCTAACACGATTAAAATGCTGAAATTATAATAACACAATCACCATTTTTGTGGGATTGTGGCAGAAATAGCTCTACACATCTTTCTCCAGCACTTCAAAACTCTCATATTATCATATTTAATGACCAAAACATTATTCAAAGATCGTCCCCATTTATAAAAGTAAAAGTTTGAAGATGTAGGAAAAGCCCTTCATGAGTTTGGTTTGGGCTGAATTCAGCACAATCACCATTTTTGGTAAAAAAAATTTTAACAAGATGCTAGCATGATTAGCATGTTGGTAGCATTATGCTTACTCAATTAGCATGTTGCTACCATAATGCTAACATCATTACTGTGTTGCCAGTATATGTTTTCAACAAGATGCTAAAACAATTAACATTTTGTTAACATAATGCTAACACTATTGGCATGTTTGTTAGCATGATGCAAACATGATTAGCATTGTTGTTAACATAATGTTAACATAATTAGCATTTTTTGCTAGCATGATGTTAACTAAATTACCATGTTACTAGCATGTTTTTAACAAGATGTAAACACAATTAGCATGTTTTGCTACCATTAATGCTAACACAATTACCATTTTGCTTGCATTTTTTAGCAAGACGTGAACACAATTAGCATGTTTCTAGCATTAATGCTAACACAATTAGCATGCTGCTAGCATGATGCTAACACAGTTCACATTTTGCTAGGATAATGCTAACACCATTACCATGTTGCTAGCATGTTTTTAGCAAGATGTGAACACAATTAGCATGTTGCTAGCATTAATGCTAACATGATTACCCTGTTGCTAGCATTTTTTTTCAAGACGTGAACACAATTAGCATGTTTCTAGCATTAATGCTAACACAATTAGCATGTTGTTAACATTTTTTAACAAGACGTGAACACAATTAGCATGTTGCTAGCATTAATGCTAATACAATTAACATGCCGCTAACATTATGTTAACACAATTATCTTGTTGTTAGCATGTTTTTAGCTAAATAATAACACAATTAGCAGCAACCTTTGCTAGCATGATGCTAACGTGATTAACATGTTGCTAACATTATGATAGCACAATTACAATTTTTGCTAACATTTGTTTAACAAGATGCTAGCATTATTAGCATGTTGGTAGGATGATGCTTACTCAATTAGCATGCTACTAGCATCTTTTTAATAATATGTTAACACAATTAGCTTTTTGCTAGCATGTTTTAGCAATATGTTAACACAATTAACATGTTGCTACCATAATGCTAACACGATTACCATGTTTTGCTATCATTTTTTTAGCAAGATGTGAACACAATTAGCATGTTTCTAGCATTAATGGTAACACAATTAGCATGCTGTTAGCATTATGCTAACACAATTTGCATTTGCTAGGATGATGCTAACACAATTACCATGTTGCTAGCATGATGTTAACACGATTATTATTTAGCTAGCATGATGCTAACACACTTTTACTTGTGTTTATCATGTTTTAACCCTAAGCTAATTGCCATTAGCATGTAGCTATTCACTGCTAGCATGTCTAGCATGTTGAAAGTCCAGTTTGCTAGCATGAGTCAAAGATCCGACCCCCATCTTTACACAACGTTCTGATGCAGAGATACAGGTCTTGTTAAACGGTTGCTAGGGTGCTCTGTTTGGTTGCTATGGAGTGGCAGCAGCCAATGAGGATCCTCCAAAAGCTCCTGCCAGGATGAATTCTGCGGGACATTTCTCCAGTGTATGGAGATCTCAACAAGATGATGCAGAAGTGCAGGAAATATAGCGAAGCGTTCTGGAAGATGAGGAGATATGAATGCCGGTTGTTTTTAGCGGCACATTTATCATTGGCACGATGGGATTGGTGGAAACGGCCGATTGATGAATCACACGTGAACCCTGTGCTGAGATGATTTCTGCGCTGGTTTAGATTGATAAACCAGGCCCAGAGCTCCAGAGACCAGCGATAGCCTTAAGAAATGTCCTTCAAGGCCATATCACTCAAATCCCCCTGAGATGACTTTAGCCACTCCTCCACACACTCCTCCCCAGCGGACAGAAATATGCTCTATGCTTTCATCAGATTCCCATTGAGTTATGAAAACGCCATTTCTCAATGTTTTTCTGCTTCATGTGAACGTTAGAGGAACAGTCCATTCTATAATTGTGGAAATGTTCTGCAAACGTCTGAGCGCTCAACACACCCTGAACAGAAGGCCAGCCCATCCCCGGCTCACACACACACACACTTGAGTATGGCTAATGTGCCTCTGCATGTCTTTGAGCTGTGATGGAAACTGGAGGAGCTGGAGGAAACCCACAGCGACACACGGAGAACTGCTGACTCCTGGCTCAGACGGGACTCCAACCGGGATCTTCTGCTGTGAAGTGATGCTGAGCCACTGAGCTGCCCTGCGCATGTTTATATGAATTCAAGAGAGAAAAATAGATCCAATGGAAGCCATTCATTTCTTACAGCCACAGGGATGGATTTCACAGGAAAGGAAGAACAGGAAATATTTGAACACACAAATAACAGATCAAACTTGACTTTAAGATTCCCATTTGACTGTAGTAGTAGTAGTTCCACTAAACTGTGTGAGAGTCTCTGGAGGTCCACCGTCCAAAACATGGAGTCATAAAGAGCAAAGCTGACATTTCCTACAGCAAGAACACAAACTCCAACAGAACTAGACAGCACAAGTCAAATCTGTTTCTCTTTTCCTCCACAGAAACAGAAAACATCAAACAATTACAGATCCCACTGAAATATCCCATATATGTATTATAGTCCGGCTCTCGCTCATAAAAAGGGCCATGGAAACAGAACAAGGAGAGTTCTGAGGATAAAAGAGAAACACAATTATGAATCTGTCATATGATGTGAATATAATATCATATATGAACGACAAATAAAGGGAGAGAGAAAATAAAAGAACAGCAGAAGTGCATCCCATAAACTGAAGAACAGCAACTATAAACAACAACGAGAGAAAAAGAAGAGAAAATAAATCAATCATGAGAGTGAAAGAAATGAAAAGCTTGCTCAGCCCAAAAACATCACACATGTCAAATCTAACAAGACATGTGGAAAACAACACAACAGAAAAAGTGTGTGTGTTCTGTTGATCCCCAGCAACTCAAACATGATTTTATGAAGCTGTTGACTTTATTTGTATGACTTTTTTCTTCAGAGATTGCTATCATAGCTAAACTCGTGTGTTGTTCTGTTGTATGCTAGCGCTCGCCATTCTATCATTTTGGGATGTTTCCTATTTCTTATGTTAGGCTGATTCTGATGGAAGAAGGAATCCTGATCTTTTGCTCTCTTTGACATTTGTTCAGGTATGAGCTCCCAATACCAGGTGTAAAATATAATGTGTTCATTGAAGAGTTTTCTTGTATTGATTGATGTTCACTGGCACTGAACAAAGCATTTACATTTTGTTTCTTGCGTATTATTGAATGCAGTAACTATTGAAAGGAAGATGGTTTATTTTATGTTGCGTATTGTTAATGTAAAAGCTAAAAACCAATAGTTGATGGTAGGAATAGTATGCAATATGACACACACATGATAATTAATGTGTTTTATTTTCTGATTTTTGAATGAGATGTAAATATTCAGAGAGTTTGCGTTCCTCTTGACTGAGAGAGGCTGATTCTGATGGAAGATAGAATCCTGATCTTTTGCTCTCTTTGACATTTGTGCAGAATAAAGTGCCTTGAGGAATATCAGCGTCCTGTCTTTAATGCACCAGAACACAACGCAATAGAGCCTTGTAGATTAAATATTACTATTAAATGTTATTTTTTTATTATTAGTTTTCATAATCAGTTTATATTATGCATTTGTATTATTATTCTTTATTAATACTCACTAACAACAACATTAACAAATCACCATTAAATATGAAGTGTGTGTATAATATGTTCTTTTATTCAATTGTAGGGCTTTTGATGCAGAGCTTCAGGTCAACGAGAGACTATTAAATATGGCATTAAAGTTATTATTAAAATGATGTCTACACATTTATAAAGCTTTATAAACATATAGACACTGGTTCATGGGTTCACAGAGGAAAAGTGAAAGTGAATCGCTTCCCATCCCGGCCTAAAACACACACAACAAGCTCTACAAATGAAGAAAAGAGCAGAAATTATACACACACCTCACATTTAATGCTGGATTATATTTAATGTCATAAAGTTGTGTTGTAAAGAGTCTCATCACACATGTTTGGTCTGAGTTCTCATTGCAGTGGCACAGTTTTGACCAGCAGGGGTCGCCAGCGTGTCTCGAGCGCTTCACAAGAGTGAATCATTGAGTCAATGAATCGGTTCAGTTGATTCGGAGTTTGGAAAAGCTCCGTTTCTCCATCACTAGTTCTCGGCTCGTGTTCAGTTCAGTTTGTTGTTGAGCTGCGATAAAGAAATGATATTGTGTTGATGTTATTGATTTCTCTCAGCAATGTGAACAAACACAAGAATCCTAACATGGAGGAAAAGGACAGAAAGCTTTAATACATTCATTCATTTAGCAGATGGGACTTAAAATCACTAAACATTCAGATGTTAATACCAAACACCATCAGATGAACGACAGAATAGAGATTCCTCTTGGAGAAATTACATTCAATATAGATCAACATTCATAAAGAGAAACAAAAGACATCAGAGACTGGAATACACTATTAGTCATTAATAACACAAACACAGATCATTGTGAGGAAATGGACATTTAAGCGACTGAACACTAAGAGCAGAAGAAGGCGGGGTTTTGTGTTGTTGACCATAGATGTACAGCATTTGTCTATTATGTATTTATAGGTTGTTGACGGCCTCCTGCGCATGCGCGTCCTCATGAAAGACTCGATTCTGTGGAGATGTAAAGTCTCATTTCCAGGAGTTAAAAACGGCTGTTAAAATATGTTCATTATGTCCTCAGTTGTATATTAATGTAATGCTGAACTGTTCTGTATTATGCATTATGTGTATGCCACAAGGGGGCACTAAAAGTGTAAACTACAGAAGACGCGTTTTGCGTTATTATGTTTGTCCCTTTTGATTTACGGTTCTCTCTTAAAAAAAAGCTGTCTGACCGTGAGACTGATGTGTCGGCAGCTAGAAAAATAAATATGCCAAGGATGGCTAAAGATGATCCATCTCTATTGTCTATTTTCCTCCGAATGCAACGCTAGCTGCAACAGTAGTGAAGCATAATTCAACAGGTTATGGGCCCAGGAGTTGTCCGGAGGATAAGTTTGTTGTTTTCCACCGTTTAGAAAGTCGCGACGGACCGCGTGCTAACATGGCGGAACAACGGAGGACGTACAATTTGCCTCGACTGACGTTCGACGGAGATGAGACTAAGTATGAGCTTTGGGAGACCAAAATGTTGGGACATTTTCATTTATCAGGGCTAAAGGACACGGTGCTTAAAGAACCGCAGTCGGAAGCCGAGGTAGCGGCGGATGCAAAGAAAAATGCTGACGCATATGCGGAGTTGATTTTACTGTTAGATGACAAAAGCCTCTCGTTAGTTATGAGGGATGCGCCCAACAACGGAAGAAAAGCTCTGGAAATATTGAGAGGGTATTATGCAGGGAGGGGAAAGCCCCGCATAATCAGCTTGTACACCATGTTGACATCGCTTCAAAAGGCAAACGATGAAAGCGTAATGGACTATATCATCAGAGCAGAGACCGCCATCACAGCGCTGCGTAACGCTGGTGAAACGTTAGGAGACGGACTGCTAGTGGCTATGGTCTTAAAGGGATTGCCTGAGAGTTTTAAGCCATTCGCAATACATGTGGCACATACAGATGATCAAATCACGTTTGCGGAGTTCAAGACTAAACTACGTAGTTTTGAAGAAACAGAAAAGATCAAAGCAGCTGAGTCGAGTGACAGTGTGATGAAGACTCAAGGGAAAGCCGGACGGCAGACCGCTAAAACGAGCGCACGTGGCTGGATCAAAGACGACACAGAGATAGTGTGCTTCAAGTGTGGTACCAAAGGCCACCGAGCGAGAGTATGTCGACAGAAAGCATGGTGTAGTATCTGCAGAACTGACACACACAAAGACGCAACATGTAGGCGTAAGGACAAGGACACTAAAAACAAAAAGGATGGTGCGAGTAAGGCCTCAGAAGATGTCCATGACTACGTGTTCAAGATGAGTGACTACGTGTTCCAGCGGCAGCCGACATGCAACATCCAAGAGAAGGGTCTGATGGTGGACACGGGGGCTACCTCTCATATCATCACGGACATTACTATGTTCAAGAGTTTTGACAGCGCGTTCAGGCCAGAAACGCACAGTGTTGAGCTGGCAGACGGCACTCGGTGCAACGGGGTCGCTCAGCGGAGGGGAAATGCTGAGGTTTCCCTCATCGACAGCAGAGGACAGCAACACAAGGCGGTGCTGAAAGACGCTTTGTTTGTACCGTCGTACCCCCAGAGCATTTTTTCAGTGAAGGCAGCGACCACAAGTGGGGCTACGGTTGTCTTTAAAGAAGATAAAGACACCCTGATAACCAGAGATGGTACCAGATTTAACATGCACGTATATGGCAAGTTGTATTATTTGCATACCGGAGCTGAATCTAATGATAAGTGTAATGCATGTCACGACATACAAACATGGCACGAGATTTTAGGCCACTGTAACTATAACGATGTTCTTAAGTTGCAGGATGTCGTTGAGGGTATGCAGATCAAGGGTAAAACAGGCAGACCCGAACAAGAGTGTGAGGTGTGTATTCAGGGAAAGTTTGCCCAAACCAGAAATAGGGACCCTGATACCAGAGCAAAGGCACCCTTACAGATGGTACACACAGACCTTGCCGGTCCAGTAGCCACAGAGTCGATAGATGGTTACAAATATGTGCAGTCATTCACTGACGATTACTCGAGCGCAGTATTTGTATATTTCCTAAAGAGGAAAAGTGACACCGTACAGGCTACTGAAAAGTTCCTAGCAGATGTATCCCCTTACGGGAAAGTGAGGTGCATCAGATCCGACAATGGAACCGAGTTTACATGCAGTGATTTTCAAGCACTGTTGAGAAAAAGTAAAATCAGACATGAAACGTCCGCTCCGTATTCCCCACACCAGAACGGAACCGCAGAGAGGGGTTGGCGTACTCTTTTTGAGATGGGTAGATGCATGATAGTTGAAAGTACACTACCAAAGCAGCTATGGCACTATGCAGTACAAACAGCAGCAATGGTACGCAACAGGTGTTTTAACAGGCGTACAGGGCAAACTCCTTATGAGTCGCTGACAGACAAGAAGCCTAATGTGTCTAAAATGCAAAAGTTTGGATCTGTATGCTACACGTACAAACAGGACAAGGGAAAATTTGATTCCAGATGTGACCAGGGTCGTTTTGTAGGTTATGACAAGAACAGCCCGGCGTATTTGGTGTATCATCCAGATACAAACAAAGTACAAAAACACAGGCTAGTGAAGTTTGTGAGCAAGGTAGCTGTGGAAAAACACACACAGACAGTTGAACCAGATCCAAGCGATGGCTACAGCAGTGTGAAACCTAGGACTAGTGAGGCTACACAGAGTAGGAGTACAGAAAATGCTCCAGAGCCAAGTGTACAGAGTAGAAGTACACATTGCGATAGTCCAGGTGAAGTAACGAGGTCTAGTGACCATAATCAAACACAACAGCGTGGTGAACCCGAGAATAGGCGGTATCCGACTAGAGAAAGAAAAACACCGAGTTACTTAGATGACTACGTAACTGAAGACAGTGATAGTGACGGGATTAATATCACGGTAGACTATTGCTGCAGAGCGGTGTGTGGCATTCCACAGACTTTTGAGGGAGCAATGAGGTCAACTAACTCAAAACAATGGGTAAAAGCCATGGATGAGGAAATCCAGTCTCTAAACGAGAACAAAACGTTTACCGCAACGACACTGCCAATAGGCATGAAAACAGTGGGGGGTAGATGGGTTTACTCTATCAAGACTGATGTAGACGGAAAAGATAGATACAAAGCACGGTTTGTGGCCAAGGGTTACAACCAAAGAATGGGAATAGACTATGGGGAGACATTTTCACCCACAGCAGACTTGACGAGTGTAAGGGTGGTGCTACAGAAAGCAGCACAGGAAAATTTACTCCTGCATCAAATGGACGTTAAAACCGCATACTTGCACGCTCCCATAGACTATGAGATCTACATCAATCCACCAGAGGGTTATCAAGAGAAAGAGGGTATAGTTTACAAACTCGAGAAATCCCTTTACGGCTTGAAACAATCAGGGCGAAATTGGAATAAGGTTTTGCACGATTGTCTAACTGATAATGGATTCACACAAAACCCAGCCGACCACTGTGTTTATGCCAAAGAGTCAAAAGAAGGGAAAGTGATCATAATTACATGGGTCGATGACTTGATTATTGCTGCAAGCAATCAAGAGAGACTGAAAGAAGTGAAAGAGATGCTTGCAGAAAAGTTTAAAATGAAAGATCTGGGCGAACTCAAACATTTTCTGGGTATCCATTTCAGTCAGTCAGATGGGTGTGTAAAAATGACACAGGAAAAGTATACTAACAAGATACTACAGCGTTTTAATATGCATGACTGTAGGACCAGAGAAACACCCTGCGAGCAAAAATTAGAGTATACTGAGAATGCAGTAAAGATGGAAGATGTCAGAATGTACAGAGAAGCTGTGGGAAGTCTTATATACCTGACTGTTTGCACCAGACCAGATTTGAGTTTCGTAGTGAGCAGGTTATCACAGTATTTTGCAGAACCTACAGAGGAACAGTGGGTCACTGTGAAGCATGTACTTAGGTATCTCAAAGGCACAGCAGAGAAAGGGTTAAGTTTTAGGAGAAACAACTGTGACAAACTAGGTATACAAGCCTACAGTGATGCTGACTGGGCAGCTGATACCAGTGACAGACGTAGTACTACGGGATACTGTGTGAGTCTTAGTCAGAACAGCTCTCTAGTCTCGTGGAAGACTAGAAAACAGCCAACTGTTGCGCTGTCCACATGCGAAGCGGAATATATGGCACTGGCTTCAACCATACAAGAGTGTTTATACCTAGAGCAGTTACTGGAAGGTATAGATAGCTACAAGTACACACAAACTGTAGTACATGAGGACAATCAGGGAACAATCGCTCTCGCCAAAAACCCTGTAAACAGACGGAGATGTAAACACATAGACATAAAGTATCACTTTATCAGGTCTACTGTGAATGAGGGAAGGGTGACCTTGATGTATTGTTCTACTGATGACATGATTGCTGATGTAATGACCAAACCTGTAAATAAGTTGAAACTGAATAGGTTTGCAGGTGCTCTTTTTGGAGATTGACATGTGTATGACAGAGGTCAACATTCATTCTACCTTCTGTTTTTTTTGTTGTTGTTTGTATAACAACCTGAGTACAAGTGGGGGTGTTAAAATATGTTCATTATGTCCTCAGTTGTATATTAATGTAATGCTGAACTGTTCTGTATTATGCATTATGTGTATGCCACAAGGGGGCACTAAAAGTGTAAACTACAGAAGACGCGTTTTGCGTTATTATGTTTGTCCCTTTTGATTTACGGTTCTCTCTTAAAAAAAAGCTGTCTGACCGTGAGACTGATGTGTCGGCAGCTAGAAAAATAAATATGCCAAGGATGGCTAAAGATGATCCATCTCTATTGTCTATTTTCCTCCGAATGCAACGCTAGCTGCAACAGTAGTGAAGCATAATTCAACAACGGCCATAAATATCACATTACGGTAAGTTCATTCATCAGCTTCTGATATCATGGCATATTATTGTGCAGTGTTTTCTGTGATCATATTAAACTCAATCTTTAAAGTTTAACGGACATTTGAGGAGTTGTGTCGTAAAGTGAGTTTATAAACAGAGCCGCTCAATGAAGACTGTGTTTTAATCACTAGATCAACTCTCACTTCTGACTTCTCGGATTCATATGAGCACAATACACCTTTTATCAGACAAACTTACATGTTATGAGCTTGAAGGAAACACAGCCCAGCGAACACAGTGAACAGATGTGAGACGGAACCGGACCATATTCGCCCATATAACGGGCCAGTGACGTCACTCTGTGATTCCCATAATCCCATATCGTCCTAACGACCCAAATACTGCGTCCACCTTTATTTAAATATACTTCTCTCCTTTAGTCCAGGGAATGAAGTTGTGCTTGGTCCATAAACTTGAAATCCACACAGAACTGATTACATTTATGGATCAATACTCATATGTAATAGAAACAACAAACCCCATAATACATTCTAATAGAAAATGGCCCAAAACTAAACTGCATTCATTTATTAATCAGCATTAATCAACACATTTTGAACTATGTAAAGTGTTAACTAATTATTAGTACAGAAATGTAACACATCAATTCATTAATCAAACAACATAATCAATGAACAATGTAACCAATTATTAAAACATTTGATTGTCTTATTATTAGGGATGGGTGTAGTTAAATAGTGATTTTATCACTTGTACTTATCAATACTCTGATTGATCCTGCTCTCTATAATTTAGCACAAAAATACATGAAAAAAGATGAATCAGTGCAAAGAACCTCTCAAGTGATAAGTAGAGCTTTCTAGAAAGAGGATTTGGAAGTACTAGTTTGTTGCTTTGTTTTTGTTTTTGTAAATGACCAACAACAGTTTTAGTGGTTTGATTGAGTGAACCACACATTTATATCCAAATTCCTTTTTGAAAGTGTATACAAACATGTTACGTCCAGCTAAAATATCCCTGTTTGGACAGAATGTTCAAAATATCTTATTTTCATGAACATAGAAATGTCTTTGTTCTATTTATTTTATTTAGCTGTACTATTGAGACAATTACAAGTTTGTTTGCAGTAATGCAAAGATGTTATTTAATTTTGTAAAAAACGTTGTGCATTTGTTTGTTGTTGTTGCTAGTTTGAGTTGAGAAATACAAATTTCAGCATCATCAATAATCTGTGTGTGCATTTTCCTTGAGACCCAAGCAAGTTGACTCATGATACCATTTGTTTATTATATCGCAATATTGACCTCAATAATCTCAATATGACATTTTCCCTAAAGTCTCCAGTTTATGTTGTAAATGCAGTGCAGCTCCCGCGCATGCGTCGTGGTGCTCACGTGAACAACTTGAAATCGCTACACTAATTACCACGTAAACTGCATAGGAGACTGACACAGACTAGATCGAAATTGTTGAATAAAGTTGTTATTTTAGTTTGTTTTTCCGCACAAAACGAATTCTCTTCGCTTTATAAAATTAATGTTGAACCACTGTAGTCACATGGTCTATTTTAACCATGTCTTTACTTCCTTTCTGGCCCTTGAAAGTGTTAATTAAATAGCTGTCTATAGAGGGGTCAGAGAGCTCTGGGATTTCATCACAAATATTTTAATATGGGCAATTCCAGCGTTAGGGATGTGACATTTGAACTCATAATGACAACTGAAATGTCTCAGTAAAAATCTATTTCTAACCATATTTAATTCGGCATTGCATTTTCTCAGAGCACCCAATCTGGGGAATTGACAGCAAAAAATTTTTTTTCTAAAATATATTTAAGACCCCCCAAAAAAGGAAAACAGTTATGCGTTATGGATGTGACAGGAAATGACAGAGTTTTCAGTAGACTGTTCGATTTTCTTTAAAGTCTGTGAACTTTTAAGTCTAATGGTTAAATATTGCTATCCACATGATGAAGGGGTCTTATCTGAACATAAAAATATCAATGTTTAAATTGTAAACATTTTTATGAAGTGTATCATGAGGAAAAACGTCTCGGTTACGTATGTAACCCTCGTTCCCTGAGGAGGGAACGGAGACGTACGTTAGTGACTAACGAATGGGGGTTTCGCTTAGAAGCCAATTATCTTCGAGAATTCAACAGCGCCCAATGGCAGTGCCAATGCCATGGGCATGCGGAATTTGCATGCGTAACTCCGCCCCACCTCGTGGGTATATAAGGAAGTACGCTGGCAACATCGCATTATGTTACTGCTGCAGGAGCCAAGACTGAACTCCGCGTTCCAGGCAGCACGGCTGACGTGGCAGAGGAAACGTACGTCTCCGTTCCCTCCTCAGGGAACGAGGGTTACATACGTAACCGAGACGTTCCCTTTCGTTCAGTCACTACGACGTACGTTAGTGACTAACGAATGGGGGTTCCAATACAACAACGCCACTCAGCCGTCATCCAGTGCCCTGCGTAAGTGCGAGTACCCTGTCGTAAGACTAGTACGGACGAAGGACTCCCACTTATCACAGGATTACCAAGGTACACTGGGAAGCATATCCCAGTGAGGGAATGCCAAGATGCCTACCCGTAGGGAGGACTTAAGAATACACATATGACCCGCTAAGGGCTGCATATGGAAGATCTCTAGGGTACCAGCCGAAGGTGGATTTTTAACCCTAGGGGTGGCAGGGACTTGCCGAGGGAAAGACACCTGCTCGCTGAGGAGGCTTACGGTGGGAATACTCGTGTGGGGGTCGCCGGAGGGGAACCATGCACACGGAGCACCTGGCCGGACATGAGGGTCTGGGCTCGAAAGGGCAGACTGAACTGATGTCGGCGTCAGCAGTGCTGGAGGAGCTCAGGGCTCTCGGGGAGCTCACCTGAGGAAAATATCGCACATATCCAGTCCTTGGAGTGGAATGGCGAGCAAGCGAAGACACCTGAGCCTGGCCTATTACCGGCCACCCGTAGGGGCGAGTACATAGTCGGACACTGGCTCCACTCGGAGATTGTAGAATCTGGCGAATGTGTTGGGTGTCGCCCAGCCTGCAGCTCTGCAGATGTCTGTTAGCGAGGCGCCATGCGCTAAAGCCCAAGAAGAGGCCACACTCCTGGTGGAGTGTGCCCTAACCCCAAGGGGACATGGTCGACCTTGCTGCTGGTAAGCCAAAACAATGGTGTCCACTATCCAGTGAGACAACCTCTGTTTCGAGAGAGCACTTCCCTTCCGCTCTCCACCATAACAGACAAAGAGCTGGTCTGAGGTCCTGAAACATCGCGTACTGTCTACATAGGCGCGGAGAGCGCGTACTGGACAGAGCAATGCCAAGGCTGGGTCTGCCTCCTCCAAAGGCAGTGCTTGCAGGTTCACCACCTGGTCTCGGAACGGAGTGGTAGGAACCTTGGGCACATATCCGGGCCGGGGTCTCAGGATCACGTGAGAGTTAGCCGGCCCGAACTCTAGGCACGCTTCGTCAACCGAAAATGCTTGCAGGTCCCCGACCCTCTTAAGCGAGGCCAATGCGGTCAGCAGAGCAGTCTTCATAGACAAGAATTTAATCTTGGCTGACCGCAAAGGCTCAAATGGAGGCCTCTGCAGAGCACTTAAGACTACTGAGAGGTCCCAAGAGGGTACGAGAGGAGAGCGAGGAGGATTCAGTCTCCTCGCCCCCCTCAGGAACCTGATGATCAGGTCGTGCTGACTTACCTTTTTGTCCCCCAGGAGATCGTGGTAGGCAGATATTGCGGCCACATACACTTTAAGGGTGGAAGGAGACAGCCTTCGTTCCACCCCCTCCTGGAGAAACGATAGCACGGACCCGATCGGGCATTTCCAGGGGTCTTCTTGGCGGGAAGAGCACCATGTGACGAAGAGGTTCCACTTCAAAGCATAGAGACGTCGTGTAGACTCAGCTCTAGCAGAAGTGATGGTAGCGACCACCGCAGGTGGAAGACTACTCAAACCTGCCGCGTCCCGTCCAGAAGCCACACGTGTAGCTTCCAGAACGCCGGACGCGGGTGCCAAAGAGTGCCCCGTCTCTGAGAGAGAAGGTCCGGTCTCAGAGGGATAGGCCAGGGAGGGGCTGTCGCAAGGAGTAGCAGTTCTGAGAACCAGGTCTGGCCGTGCCAATACGGGGCGACCAAAATGACCTGCTCCTTGTCCTCCCTGATCTTGCACAGTACCCGTGCAAGAAGGCTCACTGGGGGAAACGCATACTTGCGTAGCCCTGACGGCCAGCTGTGCGCCAGTGCATCCGTGCCGAGGGTGCCCTCGGTCAGAGAATAATACAGGGAGCAATGGGAAGAGTCCTGGGAGGCAAACAGGTCTACCTGTGCGTCGCCGAACCGTTCCCATATCAGCTGAACCGTCTGGGGATGGAGCTGAATCCGTGACAGCTCGTCGGCTGCACAGTTCAACTCTCCCGGGATGTGGACAGCACGAAGGGACCTCAGGTGCTTCTGACTCCATAGAATGAGATGGCGGGCGAGTTGAGACATACGGCGGGAGCGTAGACCGCCCTGGTGGTTGATGTACGCTACTACGGCCGTGTTGTCTGTCCTGACTAGTACATGTTGACCCCTCAGCAACGCTCGGAAGCGGTGCAGGGTGAACCGTACTGCCAGTAACTCGAGGCAATTGACATGCAGAAGGCGCTGGGGTCCTGTCCAGGAGCCCGCGGCTGCTTGTCCATTGCACATGGCACCCCACCCGGTGGATGACGCATCTGTTGATACAACAGTATGCTGGGAAACTCGTTCTAAGGACACTCCGGTCCGTAGAAACTCGAGGTTCGACCACGGGGTGAGAGTCTGTAAGCAGGCCCGAGTCACTTGTACCCGGAGCGTGCCAGACCGCCATGCCCATCTCGGGACTCGATCGCGTAGCCAGTGCTGAAGCGGTCTCATATGAAGCAATCCGAGCGGCGTCACCGCGGCTGCAGATGCCATATGCCCCAGGAGCCTCTGAAATAGTTTCAGTGGAACCGCATTCTTGCCCTCGAGTTGACGAAGGGAAGTCAGCAGAGACTGCGCGCGCTCGCTCGAAAGCTGCGCGCACATGGCGACCGAGTCGATATCCATACCGAGAAAAGAGATCCTCTGCGCGGGGCAAAGTTTGCTCTTCTCCCAGTTGACCCGAAGGCCCAGACGGGCTAGGTGATGGAGCACCTGATCTCTGTGTCCGCAAACCTGCTCCCGAGAGTGACCCAGTATGAGCCAGTCGTCGAGGTAATTCAGGATGCGAACCCCGTGCTGCCGAAGGGGCGCAAGGGCTGCCTCGGCAATCTTCGTAAAGACGCGAGGGGACAGAGATAGCCCGAATGGTAGAACTGCGTACTGATATGCCCGCCCCTCGAAAGCAAACCGTAGGAACGGTCTGTGTCGAGGTAGAATGGAGACATGGAAGTAGGCGTCCTTCAGGTCGATCGCTGCAAACCAATCGTCTGGACGAACGCATTCGAAAAGGCGTTTCGCTGTCAACATCTTGAACGGAAACCGGTGAAGGTAACGGTTCAAGACGCGCAGGTCCAGGATTGGCCGTAGCCCACCGGTCTTTTTGGGTACGATGAAGTACGGGCTGTAAAACCCGGAGTTCATCTCGGCTGGAGGGACAGGTTCGATCGCACCCTTCGCCAGTAGGGTGGCAATCTCCGCTCGCATGACGGGGGCATTGGCCCCGATCATAGTGGAGCGGACTCCCCGGAAGCAGGGAGGAACCTGCGCGAACTGAATCGCGTAGCCGCGCCTGATGGTCCGCGCGACCCAGCGGGACAGCCCTGGAAGCTGAAGCCAGACTCCCAGAAACTGCGCCAGCGGGGTCATTCGGAGCACAGACGTACCCGGTGTGGGCTTGCAGCGATGCAGCGTCACCGGCACGGACATGGGAGGCTGAGGGGCGTCCCGGTGCGGGGGCACGGTTGACTGCTGCGTCCTGACAGAGGAGACCAGGGAAGGACGCACGTTCCACTGGGGTCTGCTCTGCCAGGAGGCTGGCGACAGAGTGGGATGCGAGTGGCGGGACCCGTGGGTGGCGCGCACTGTCATCGCCGGACTCTGTGGGCTCAGGGATGGGAGTGTTAATTCTTTCTTTGACCAAATTAGGGTGCTGCTGACCCGTGGGCCAGCAGCTGAACAAAGGATTCTCCCCCGGCCCTCCACCGGGGGAAGGAGTGGTCCTGCTACCATCTCCTCGAAAGAATTTCCCATCCCTGAGCCGTCCGTCTCAGGAGCGCCGCTTGGCCTGGCGTTTAGCGGGGCTCGGGGCGGCATGAGGGGACTTGGACGCCTTCCTACGGCTTCCTCCGCGACCCGGCCCGGGTGAAGGCTGCTGCTTGGACCGGGTGGGAGGGGCGGGAGCCTTAGGAGGGCGTCCTCGGCGTGGAGCAGACTGAGGCGACTGTGCCGGCGGCTGGGTGGAGGCAGCAGCTGGCCGCCGGGGCAGTACGTGTTTTATAGCCTCAGTCTGCTTCTGGGCGATTGAGAACTGTTGGGCAAAGTCCTCAACCGCCCCGCCGAAGAGGCCGGCCTGGGATATGGGGGCATCGAGGAACCGGGTTCGCTCGGTGTCCCGCATATCGGCCAGGTTCAGCCACAGGTGACGCTCCTGGACCACGTTTGTGGACATCACTTGACCCAGGGAGCGTGCGGTCACCTTCGTCGCCCGGAGAGCGAGGTCGGTGGCGGCACGCAGCTCATTTAAGAGCCCCGGATCAACTCCACCCTCGTGCATGTCCTTGAGGATCCTGGCCTGGTAGACCTGGAGGATCGCCATGGCATGCAAAGAAGCGGCGGCCTGCCCCGCAGCTCTGTGCGATTTCGCCACCAAGGTTGATGTGAATCGACAGGCTTTGGAGGGGTGCTTTGGATCACCGCGCCAAGTTGAAGCGCTCTGAGGACACAGTTGCATCGCAACAGAACGTTCAACTGGGGGGACCCCAGTGTACCCTTTAGCCGCCGCCCCATCGAGGGCGGAGAAGGCGGAGGAAGTCGCTGACCGGTCACGGGAAGACAACGGGGACTTCCAGGACCGCGCGAGTTCCTCATGCAGCTCGGGAAAGAAAGGTATTGGGGGCGGGGACTGACGGTTGTCAGCGCGGGCTCCCAAAAACCAATCATCGAGCCTTGAGCGTTCGGGACAGGGCGGAGGGTTCCACTCTATCCCTAAGCTCGCGGCTGCCCGAGACAGCATGGCTGTCAGCTCTGGGTCCGACTCGGGCAATGCTGGAACGCCCGAAGGCGGCAACACAGCCGAGTCATCATCCTCAGAGGACTCGAGCCCACCTTGTGATGCGGTGACCGACATCGCATCCTCCTCCGGAGCGCCAAACGAGATGCGCGGGGGGGCCGAAGCAGGCCCCGCGATCTGCGTCTGAACACTCGCGGGTTGCGGTGTGCAAGACCGGGGTGTGGCCCGAGGCATGAGCGTCGGGGCTTTGTTCCACACCGTAACCGTCAAGTCACCCTGACCACCAGCCGAAGTACTGGGCCTCTGGGACTCAGTAGATCGGGGTGTGGTAGAGGGGACTCTCACTTCTTTACGAAGGTCATGGAGTCTTGACCGCAACACAGCGATGGTCATATTCCCGCAGTGGGAACATGACTCATCCACAAACGCTGCCTGGGCATGCTGAAAGCCCAAACATACCAGACAGTGTTTGTGCCCATCGGAAGAGGAAAGCAACCGGCCACACCCAGAAGTACACGGACGAGACATCCTGAAAAGGACGCGTCACGTGCAAGCTCTTTTAGGAGAGGAAAGCCTCGCAGAGAACGCCGAAGCGCCCAGCGACCACACACCAGCTGTCAGACGGACCACTACGCAGATCAGCAGGCAGGCAGTATGATGATCACTGGAACGCGCCCTAACACCAACGCCTCTGGAAAGCTGCTCGTCTCAAAGCTTTGTCGAAGACTCAGGATCAGGCTTGAAGGAGTGAAGAGATACTCTTGGCTCCAAAGCAGAAACATAATGCGATGTTGCCAGCGTACTTCCTTATATACCCACGAGGTGGGGCGGAGTTACGCATGCAAATTCCGCATGCCCATGGCATTGGCACTGCCATTGGGCGCTGTTGAATTCTCGAAGATAATTGGCTTCTAAGCGAAACCACCATTCGTTAGTCACTAACGTACGTCGTAGTGACTGAACGAAAGGGAACCAACGTTATGGATGTGACAAAACCCTGTTATGGATGTGACGAGTCTGAAATACACATAGAATCTGTTTGGAAAATCAACAAACAAACTATCATGGCACTTTTGTCGACACATAAAATAACTCTAAATGCCAGTTTTGATATTAAGAAATATGATTGCAATATGATATATAAAATAATTGACAATGAGAGAAGATGAGGGTGAAGGAATTTATTTATTTATTTAATTTGTTCATGCTTAACACTTTCTTCTGTCATTAATATTATAATTACTATAATTCATGAACATATATATATATACAGTGTTGGGGAAAGTTACTTTGAAAAGTAATGCATTACAATATTGTGTTACTCCCTTAAAAAGTAACTAATTGAGTTACTTAGTTACTTTTTAAGAAAAGTAATGCGTTACTTTACTTTTGCATTACTTTTTCTCACCCGAGCTGGGCTTGTTTTTGTTTTTTACAACAAAAAAGTTATATTTTTGTGCAACGGTAAAGACCTCTTCATACCAAAATGGAAATAATAAGCCCCTGGCTAAGGTAAAAATGCAAATTCATGAATGAACAGTAGATGGCGCAGCTCTGCTGTGCTGCCATTCTGGATAATGGTAGAATAGGATGCAGGAGAAAAAAGTTTTACCAATAAAAACAAAAAATCTAGTAATTTTCATCATCAAAGGTCAGCAGCAAGACATTGCTATATTAAATATAAAGGTAGATTATGCATAAAAATAGTTGTTTTATTTAACATTTAATTATTGGAGGTTTGCATAGTACTCTGATTTTGCATTTGACTGATTTTATTCATTTTGAGGAGTACTGAATCTTTATTGTGCAAGTGAGATAAATAAATGCTCACATTTAGTCTAGAACTACAATAACCATCATGTTCACACACAACGCCTCTGCACTTATTTTTCTCAACATGGGGGCAGGAGAGCTGTCAGTCAAATTAATGTGAAAAAGTAACTCAGATATTTTGTTTTAAATTTGAAAAGTAATGCATTACTTTACTAGTTACTTGGAAAAAGTAATATTATTACGTAACTCAAGTTACTTGTAATGCATTACCCCCAACACTGTCGGTAAGTATGTTTTCCAAATCACGTAGCATTGGATTCTTGTCAAGGCTAACTTAACTAAACTAGCTAGCGGTAGCCAGTAGAGATTTGTTACTAGCACCAAATGCACTTTATGTGTAGCACATATGTTTCTATAAAGCGTAAAACTCGCACCGGTTAACGTAAGTGGCGCAGTGGGATGAACTCATGAGTAAATGTGAGTTTAAGATTTATGTGAAGATTTTCTGAGCAGCAAAGCATGATAAATTATAATTTAGCGTTACCGCTAACAGAGGCTACTTGTCACCCCTCGGGCCCACAAATGACACTGTAAATTGTTGGTCAAATGGAAATGTGCCTCTGTCCTCAGTCAGACATCTCACCTTGGCTTAACTTACCTGCTGGCCTTAACTCACAAGATAAAACCGTTCTCTTCTTGGCTAGAAAGAGAGAAATTGCTGATGGAGGACAGAGGCAGTCACAATGATAAAGACATTTAATTTAATGTGAATAAGGTACCAGAGTCAGAGTGCATACTGTAAAAAAAGCATAAAATGGATCTCTCTTTGTTTCCTTTGCCAATCTCAACCCTGGTTTTTGACTGCTGGGCATATATAAACATTAAAAACACATGAAATATAATGTTGCTAATATTTTGCTAATGTCTCTTCAGGCTCCCACCACTTACAATTACACACCGGGCCCAGCCACACCCACCACCTCCACTGGGACATCATACCGCTCGGTGTACTTGCATACTCATGTAAACTAGCTGGCTGTTTGTTGTTTTTTTAATTTGTGTGGTGTAATGTTTCAGCATTAGTTCCAATCATGATGGCATATTTTATACAACACTAACATGTGACAAGATAACGTCTTTGGTATTTTGTTTATATTTTAAAACTCCTCAGGGCTCCAGCACTAGCGCTACCACACCTTTACCAGCAACAGACTTCGCTCCAGTGACCTGTCTGTCAGTAAGTACTCATTAATATTCATGTTCATATTTGTTTGATTTATTTCTCATTTACCTCTCATCTTTTGATTGTCCATTTTATTTAAACATTCCTTAAAAAAAATTACAGTACAATCTATAATTTTCTTCAGTCAGAAAGATAATGAGTGGATGTGAATGCTCATCTGTTATAATGTCTATAATTCTCTCTTGAATAACCCTTGTTTGTTATAGAAACATTCCAAATGTCATATTCTTTGGTGTGTTCTAGAATGACTACCAAGGAAGACATCAGATTTCCAAAGAGGAGCTTGAACATGTTCTTTCACTGAAAACCACCTTTACAGAAGCGGCATCTATTCTTTCTATCTCAAGGCCAACTTTCTACAAGTTACTGCAAGACTTTAATATCCCAACATCAAAATTTAAGAGCATCATTGATCAACAGTTGGATCTTGAAGTAAATAAAAACTGATCACCCAAATGTTGGAGAAGTGATGCTTATGGGGCATCTCCGCTCCAAAAACATTGTGGTTCAAAGACAACGTGTAAGAGATTCACTGCGACGGATGGACCCAATTGGTGTCCTAGCCAGGAGAAGAACAGCAATAGCTCGGCGAGTATACTCTGTCCCACATCCAAATTTCATATGGCATGTTGATGGAAATCACAAGTTGATTAGGTGGAAATTGGTTGTTCATGGTGCCATAGACGGCTACAGTAGGATGTTGATGTTTCTTCACTGCTCCAACAATAATCGTGCTGAAACTGTAAGAGACCTCTTTACTGCAGCTGTTGGACAGTTTGGCAGACCACTGCACATCAGGACTGATCACGGAGGAGAGAACGTTCAGATTTGGGAGGACATGCATGCGAGCAGGGGGGAAGGCTCTGTCTTAACAGGAAGTTCTGTACACAACCAGAGAATCGAGCGTTTTAACGGAGACTTGAACAAAAACTGCAGCCATATTTATGCACCCATTTTTTATGAACTGGAATCCCTGGGTATCCTAGACATAGACAATGCAACAGACCTATTTTGTCTCCATTATGTCTTTCTATCCAGAATCAACCGCACTTTGGAGGAATTCAAAGCTGGATTTAATAATCACTCTATATCCTCTGAAGGAAATAGAACACCAGTTCAGCTTTTTACTCTGGATAATGATTTGCCTCATTTTCACAACCCAGAACTCTCAACAGCAGGGGTAGTTTTTAGTTCCTCACCAAACTCTCAAAGAGGATTTTCCCCATTGAATGACAGGGATTTGCAAGAACTGAATGATGCCATTAACCCTCTTCAAAATGACAACAACAATGGCAAAACATTGTTTCAGAGAACACAACAGTTTATTTTTGATAAACTTGTAAATGTGTGATCTCAGCATAACATGGACAACTGGGTAACATTAGCCTTATTGTACTTTCAAAAGTACAGTTAAAAAAACAAATATTGATGTTTTGTTGTGCTTCTTGAACTACTAGATTTAAAGCCTCTTGCCAGCATATAGATGTTTGAAAATTACATGATGGCACATACTTGATGTCAGTGTTAAAAAGGCTACAGACGCACTTTTGCATCTGTTTTCTTTCAAGTTGAAAGCAATGGTAGTGTGATAAATACAGGATGACTCGTGTTATGTGAAAGAACAGTGAAATACTTTTCAGGGCTCTACAGATGTATTGATACATAACTGTCTTCCACTACATTGCTCCTGATTTTTAAAGTACCTAAATATGCAAAGTAAAAGTACTCAGTGAAGTAAAACAATACCTGTCAGTGTTTTATGATATCTTATATATTACATACATAACTTGTGTCTTTATGTATCTCTGAGAAGATGGCTGTTCATAAGGTAAGATCAATTTTTTTTTTGCATTTTGCAGTTAATCCAAAAGGTTTTGTGTAGTAAAGTTTGATCGTACGGGAAGAAGGAGGCGGGAACCGGCGGACATTCAAAATAACTTTTAATAAATAAACACAAAATAAAATGGCGGCGACAGCCCCTCGCGGACGACTGTCGCCTACACACAAACAAACACAAAAGGAAAATAAAAAGCTGCAGCCCCTCACGGTCGACTGCAGCAACACATAACAAACGTAAATAAAACTCAACACAAAATCCAGGCCTGGTCCTCTCTCGTCCCTCACTGTTGTCGCTCCTCCTTTATAGTCCCTCACTCCTCCGCAAGGGCCGAGATCGCTGCGGCGCGCAGCTGGCGCTCATCCTCCCTGATGAGCGCCGCCTCGTCCCGCCCTCACGGTCCCTCGGCCTCGCTGCCCGCCACATTTTGTAAAGTGATTGAGGAGTAGGAATTTTCAACATATGAACAAATACAATCTTCAGTTTATCACAAAACATTCAACAGCAATAAATCTGAATATACAAGGCATTCAATGGTGAAGAGGGGAATTAAAAATTGTAATCTGAAAAGTACTTCAAATTTCTACAGAAGTACCTTACTTGAGTAAATGTACTACAGTTTATTCCTTCACTGTTTCAGTATAAAAAAAACTACGGTAGTTAAATTAATCAACAATCATTGTTAAAAAACACATCACAAGGTGTTAAAGTAACTACATTAGTGATTTATTATTACTGCAATGACTGATTCCATATCCTTCCAATCATACAGTACAACATCTTACAGTATAAAAGTGACACTAGCCTACTCTTCAAATACAATTTCTCCAAACGTGTTTATTATTTTAGGTAGTTATTATCACGATAATCCATGTCCAAGAGTCTATTTCCTCGGATGAGATGGTTTTTATTCGTTACTTATTTGACACGATGCTATAAACTATAAACACACTGACCTCCTCGAGCTTTTATTTTGGTACTTCCGGTTATCTGCATTCTGAATTTGCATATTAGTTAAATATTTAGTTTCACCCGAAACATTTAGATCAACATTTATATTTAGATTTTGTATTTAGATTTAACATTTAGATTTATATTTAGATTTTGTATTTAGATTTAACATTTAGATTTTACATTTAGATTTAGATTTAACATTTAGATTTAACGTTTAGATTTAACATTTAGATTTAGATTTAACATTTAGATTTAACGTTTAGATTTAACATTTAGATATAGCATTTAGATTTAGATTTAACATTTAGATTTAGATTTAACATTTAGATTTAGCATTTAGATTTAGATTTAACATTTAGATTTAGCATTTAGATTTAGATTTAGCATTTAGATTTAGATTTAACATTTAGATTTAGCATTTAGATTTAGATTTAACATTTAGATTTAACATTTAGATTTAGATTTAACATTTAGATTTAACATTTAGATTTAACATTTAGATTTAGATTTTGTATTTAGATTTAACATTTAGATTTTACATTTAGATTTAGATTTAACATTTAGATTTAACGTTTAGATTTAACATTTAGATTTAGATTTAACATTTAGATTTAACGTTTAGATTTAACATTTAGATATAGCATTTAGATTTAGATTTAACATTTAGATTTAGATTTAACATTTAGATTTAGCATTTAGATTTAGATTTAACATTTAGATTTAGATTTAACATTTAGATTTAGCATTTAGATTTAGATTTAACATTTAGATTTAGCATTTAGATTTAGATTTAACATTTAGATTTAACATTTAGATTTAGATTTAACATTTAGATTTAACATTTAGATTTAACATTTAGATTTAACATTTAGATTTAGATTTAGATTTAACATTTAGATTTAACATTTAGATTTAACATTTAGATTTAACATTTAGATTTAACATTTAGATTTAACATTTAGATTTAGATTTAACATTTAGATTTAGCATTTAGATTTAGATTTAACATTTAGATTTAGATTTAACATTTAGATTTAACATTTAGATTTAACATTTAGATTTAACATTGAGATTTAGATTTAACATTTAGATTTAACATTTAGATTTAACATTTAGATATAGCATTTAGATTTAGATTTAACATTTAGATTTAGATTTAACATTTAGATTTAGATTTAACATTTAGATTTAACATTTAGATTTAACATTTAGATTTAGATTTAGATTTAACATTTAGATTTAACATTTAGATTTAACATTTAGATTTAACATTTAGATTTAACATTTAGATTTAGATTTAACATTTAGATTTAACATTTAGATTTAACATTTAGATTTAACATTTAGATTTAACATTTAGATTTAGATTTAACATTTAGATTTAACATTTAGATTTAACATTTAGATTTAGATTTAGATTTAACATTTAGATTTAACATTTAGATTTAACATTTAGATTTAACATTTAGATTTAACATTTAGATTTAGATTTAACATTTAGATTTAACATTTAGATTTAACATTTAGATTTAACATTTAGATTTAACATTGAGATTTAGATTTAACATTTAGATTTAACATTTAGATTTAACATTTAGATTTAGATTTAACATTTAGATTTAACATTTAGATTTAACATTTAGATTTAGATTTAGATTTAACATTTAGATTTAACATTTAGATTTAACATTTAGATTTAACATTTAGATTTAACATTTAGATTTAGATTTAACATTTAGATTTAACATTTAGATTTAACATTTAGATTTAACATTTAGATTTAACATTTAGATTTAGATTTAACATTTAGATTTAGATTTAACATTTAGATTTAACATTTAGATTTAACATTTAGATTTAGATTTAGATTTAACATTTAGATTTAACATTTAGATTTAACATTTAGATTTAACATTTAGATTTAGATTTAACATTTAGATTTAGATTTAACATTTAGATTTAACATTTAGATTTAACATTTAGATTTAGATTTAGATTTAACATTTAGATTTAACATTTAGATTTAACATTTAGATTTAACATTTAGATTTAGATTTAACATTTAGATTTAACATTTAGATTTAACATTTAGATTTAACATTTAGATTTAACATTGAGATTTAGATTTAACATTTAGATTTAACATTTAGATTTAACATTTAGATTTAACATTTAGATTTAACATTTAGATTTAACATTTAGATTTAGATTTAACATTTAGATTTAGATTTAACATTTAGATTTAACATTTAGATTTAACATTTAGATTTAGATTTAGATTTAACATTTAGATTTAACATTTAGATTTAACATTTAGATTTAACATTTAGATTTAGATTTAACATTTAGATTTAACATTTAGATTTAACATTTAGATTTAACATTTAGATTTAACATTGAGATTTAGATTTAACATTTAGATTTAACATTTAGATTTAACATTTAGATATAGCATTTAGATTTAGATTTAACATTTAGATTTAGATTTAACATTTAGATTTAGATTTAACATTTAGATTTAACATTTAGATTTAACATTTAGATTTAGATTTAGATTTAACATTTAGATTTAACATTTAGATTTAACATTTAGATTTAACATTTAGATTTAGCATTTAGATTTAGATTTAACATTTAGATTTAACATTTAGATTTAACATTTAGATTTAACATTTAGATTTAACATTTAGATTTAGATTTAACATTTAGATTTAACATTTAGATTTAACATTTAGATATAGCATTTAGATTTAGATTTAACATTTAGATTTAGATTTAACATTTAGATTTAGATTTAACATTTAGATTTAACATTTAGATTTAACATTTAGATTTAGATTTAGATTTAACATTTAGATTTAACATTTAGATTTAACATTTAGATTTAGATTTAACATTTAGATTTAGATTTAACATTTAGATTTAGCATTTAGATTTAGATTTAACATTTAGATTTAACATTTAGATTTAACATTTAGATTTAACATTTAGATTTAACATTGAGATTTAGATTTAGATTTAACATTTAGATTTAACATTTAGATTTAACATTTAGATTTAGATTTAACATTTAGATTTAGATTTAGCATTTAGATTTAACATTTAGATTTAACATTTAGATTTAACATTTAGATTTAGATTTAACATTTAGATTTAGCATTTAGATTTAGATTTAACATTTAGATTTAACATTTAGATTTAACATTTAGATTTAACATTTAGATTTAGATTTAACATTTAGATTTAGATTTAGCATTTAGATTTAACATTTAGATTTAACATTTAGATTTAACATTTAGATTTAGATTTAACATTTAGATTTAGCATTTAGATTTAGATTTAACATTTAGATTTAACATTTAGATTTAACATTTAGATTTAACATTTAGATTTAGATTTAACATTTAGATTTAGCATTTAGATTTAGATTTAACATTTAGATTTAGCATTTAGATTTAGATTTAACATTTAGATTTAACATTTAGATTTAGATTTAACATTTAGATTTAACATTTAGATTTAACATTTAGATTTAGATTTAGATTTAACATTTAGATTTAGATTTAACATTTAGATTTAACATTTAGATTTAACATTTAGATTTAACATTTAGATTTAACATTTAGATTTAACATTTAGATTTAGATTTAACATTTAGATTTAACATTTAGATTTAACATTTAGATTTAGATTTAACATTTAGATTTAGCATTTAGATTTAGATTTAACATTTAGATTTAACATTTAGATTTAACATTTAGATTTAACATTTAGATTTAACATTGAGATTTAGATTTAGATTTAACATTTAGATTTAACATTTAGATTTAACATTTAGATATAGCATTTAGATTTAGATTTAACATTTAGATTTAGATTTAACATTTAGATTTAGATTTAACATTTAGATTTAACATTTAGATATAGCATTTAGATTTAGATTTAACATTTAGATTTAGATTTAACATTTAGATTTAGATTTAACATTTAGATTTAACATTTAGATTTAACATTTAGATTTAGATTTAGATTTAACATTTAGATTTAACATTTAGATTTAACATTTAGATTTAACATTTAGATTTAGATTTAACATTTAGATTTAGATTTAACATTTAGATTTAGCATTTAGATTTAGATTTAACATTTAGATTTAACATTTAGATTTAACATTTAGATTTAACATTTAGATTTAACATTGAGATTTAGATTTAGATTTAACATTTAGATTTAACATTTAGATTTAACATTTAGATTTAGATTTAACATTTAGATTTAGATTTAACATTTAGATTTAACATTTAGATTTAACATTTAGATATAGCATTTAGATTTAGATTTAACATTTAGATTTAGATTTAACATTTAGATTTAGATTTAACATTTAGATTTAGATTTAACATTTAGATTTAACATTGAGATTTAGATTTAACATTTAGATTTAGATTTAACATTTAGATTTAGATTTAACATTTAGATTTAACATTTAGATTTAACATTTAGATATAGCATTTAGATTTAGATTTAACATTTAGATTTAGATTTAACATTTAGATTTAGATTTAACATTTAGATTTAGATTTAACATTTAGATTTAACATTTAGATTTAGATTTAGATTTAACATTTAGATTTAACATTTAGATTTAACATTTAGATTTAACATTTAGATTTAACATTTAGATTTAGATTTAACATTTAGATTTAGCATTTAGATTTAGATTTAACATTTAGATTTAACATTTAGATTTAACATTTAGATTTAACATTTAGATTTAGATTTAACATTTAGATTTAGATTTAACATTTAGATTTAGATTTAACATTTAGATTTAGCATTTAGATTTAGATTTAACATTTAGATTTAACATTTAGATTTAACATTTAGATTTAACATTTAGATTTAACATTGAGATTTAGATTTAGATTTAACATTTAGATTTAACATTTAGATTTAACATTTAGATTTAGATTTAACATTTAGATTTAGATTTAACATTTAGATTTAACATTTAGATTTAACATTTAGATTTAACATTTAGATTTAGATTTAACATTTAGATTTAGCATTTAGATTTAACATTTAGATTTAACATTTAGATTTAACATTTAGATTTAACATTTAGATTTAACATTGAGATTTAGATTTAGATTTAACATTTAGATTTAACATTTAGATTTAACATTTAGATATAGCATTTAGATTTAGATTTAACATTTAGATTTAGATTTAACATTTAGATTTAGATTTAACATTTAGATTTAACATTTAGATTTAACATTTAGATTTAGATTTAGATTTAACATTTAGATTTAACATTTAGATTTAACATTTAGATTTAACATTTAGATTTAGATTTAACATTTAGATTTAGATTTAACATTTAGATTTAGCATTTAGATTTAACATTTAGATTTAACATTTAGATTTAACATTGAGATTTAGATTTAACATTTAGATTTAGATTTAACATTTAGATTTAACATTTAGATTTAACATTTAGATTTAACATTGAGATTTAGATTTAGATTTAACATTTAGATTTAACATTTAGATTTAACATTTAGATTTAACATTTAGATTTAACATTGAGATTTAACATTTAGATTTAACATTTAGATTTAACATTGAGATTTAGATTTAGATTTAACATTTAGATTTAACATTTAGATTTAACATTTAGATTTAGATTTAACATTTAGATTTAGCATTTAGATTTAGATTTAACATTTAGATTTAACATTTAGATTTAGATTTAACATTTAGATTTAGATTTAACATTTAGATTTAGCATTTAGATTTAGATTTAACATTTAGATTTAACATTTAGATTTAGATTTAACATTTAGATTTAGATTTAACATTTAGATTTAGCATTTAGATTTAGATTTAACATTTAGATTTAACATTTAGATTTAACATTTAGATTTAACATTTAGATTTAACATTTAGATTTAGATTTAACATTTAGATTTAGATTTAACATTTAGATTTAACATTTAGATTTAACATTTAGATTTAACATTGAGATTTAGATTTAGATTTAACATTTAGATTTAACATTTAGATTTAACATTTAGATTTAGATTTAACATTTAGATTTAGCATTTAGATTTAGATTTAACATTTAGATTTAACATTTAGATTTAGATTTAACATTTAGATTTAGATTTAACATTTAGATTTAGCATTTAGATTTAGATTTAACATTTAGATTTAACATTTAGATTTAACATTTAGATTTAGATTTAACATTTAGATTTTACATTTAGATTTAACATTTAGAATTAACATTTAGATTTAGATTTAGATTTAACATTTAGATTTAGCATTTAGATTTAGATTTAACATTTAGATTTAACATTTAGATTTAACATTTAGATTTAACATTTAGATTTAGATTTAACATTTAGATTTAACATTGAGATTTAGATTTAGATTTAACATTTAGATTTAACATTTAGATTTAACTATTTAAAATATCTCTAAGTTGACAAATATTGTTGTAAATGTGCTAAAAAAGTGACCGCCAAAAATTCATACCAGTTTTTTAAACATTGTTTGAAGCTAAATGTGTCAAAATATTGCTGTTATTTTCAGCGTGAGCCGCTTTACAAACGGCGCCCCATATGGAAAAGCTCCGTTTCTCCATCACTAGTTCTCGGCTCGTGTTCAGTTCAGTTTGTTGTTGAGCTGCGATAAAGAAATGATATTGTGTTGATGTTATTGATTTCTCTCAGCAATGTGAACAAACACAAGAATCCTAACATGGAGGAAAAGGACAGAAAGCTTTAATACATTCATTCATTTAGCAGATGGGACTTAAAATCACTAAACATTCAGATGTTAATACCAAACACCATCAGATGAACGACAGAATAGAGATTCCTCTTGGAGAAATTACATTCAATATAGATCAACATTCATAAAGAGAAACAAAAGACATCAGAGACTGGAATACACTATTAGTCATTAATAACACAAACACAGATCATTGTGAGGAAATGGACAGAAATGTGGAGTGTATATTAATGACAAAAACATTAATTTATAAAGAATTTCAGTGAAACAAATGAGAACTAAACTGGAAGAGCAATGAATATAAATAATGAAGGACATCTCCAGTACAGGAGGAGGCGCTAAACACATTTAACGAGCGACTGAACACTAAGAGCAGAAGAAGAGAGATGGGCGGGGTTTATGTGTTGTTGACACCTGAGGCCTCCTGCGCATGCGCGTTCTGAGGAAACACCTGAGAGTCCAAACCGAAAGTAAAGAGTCGATTCTGTGGAGATGTAAAGTCTCATTTCCAGGAGTTAAAAACGGCCATAAATATCACATTACGGTAAGTTCATTCATCAGCTTCTGATATCATGGCATATTATTGTGCAGTGTTTTCTGTGATCATATTAAACTCAATCTTTACAGTTTAACGGACATTTGAGGAGTTGTGTCGTAAAGTGAGTTTATAAACAGAGCCGCTCAATGAAGACTGTGTTTTAATCACTAGATCAACTCTCACTTCTGACTTCTCGGATTCATATGAGCACAATACACCTTTATCAGACAAACTTACATGTTATGAGCAGTCTTGAAGAAAAAACTGGCCTGACTTGTTAAACCAGTGTAAGCAGTTTCTGCCCCTGACAGAGATTATAATAAGATCAGCTTCATTGTTTGCCTAAAACATTCAGACTGAGGTTGAAGTGTAGAGGGAATTATTTATTATCATCTCATCGCAATTATTCAAACTACAGTATCAGTTCTCTGCATTTTTAGAGAATAATGGATATTATTGTCAAATAATCAATAATGTGTGATTTGTTCTCTGTGTGCAGGTCTGAGGTCAGTTCATCATTATGGGGAACAGAGGGAGCAGAGAGAGATCTTCCTCTGCAGAACCCAGCTGTGTGACCTCTGACCCCAGCTGTGTGTCTGTGAGGAGTGACCGATCCATGGGTCAACCTCCTGTATTCAGTGAAGCAGTGACCTCTGACCCCAGCTGTGTGTCTGTGAGGAGTGACCGATCCATGGGTAAACCTCCTGTATTCAGTGAAGCAGTGACCTCTGACCCCAGCCGTGTGTCAGTGAGGAGTGACCGATCCATGGGTCATCCTCCTGTATTCAGTGAAGCAGTGACCTCTGACCCCAGCCGTGTGTCAGTGAGGAGTGACCGATCCATGGGTAAACCTCCTGTATTCAGTGAAGCAGTGACCTCTGACCCCAGCCGTGTGTCAGTGAGGAGTGACCGATCCATGGGTCATCCTCCTGTATTCAGTGATGGAGCAGTGACCTCTGACCCCAGCCGTGTGTCAGTGAAGAGGTGAGATATGATCTAGTATTAGAGACAATATAATAAATTAAACGGAACTAATGGAAAAATGGTAAAAGTATCCCAGAATGCTGATCTGTGAGGTGAATATCTCTGTGGAGTTCTGGTGTTTGTGTTTTAATTCATCTTGATTTCTTCTTGTGTGCTTTTGCTGCCTCACATCAGACCAACAGAACACTTTGACTATAGAGCTGGAGTCTGATGGGATCATTCTGTGAATCTTTAGCTCTTTTAAAGGGGTCATATAATGGCACATGCACTTTTACAGGTTGATTGTACGCAAATGTGTGTTGGCAGTGCCTGTACACAACCATCCCATAATGATAAAACTCCATCCAGTGTTTTTTTTAATCTTATATGTTTTCCCCGTCTCAAATCGAGCTGTCTGACCGTGTGACATCACTCGGTGTACGCCCCTCCCACGATTGTTGATTGACAGCAGCGTTTCAACACAGACCCGCCCTGAGCGAGCGGTCATCAGTCCGCCGTTGTTGATCCGCTGGAGCAGAATGGCGATTGTGGTGTTCTGTTCTTGGGTGTAATGACGAACACAGCGGTCATTCTGATGTTCCCAAATCCGAACCACTGAAGACGCAGTGGCTGAGTTTTGTTTTCGAAGGGAATATCCCCCCCGATCAACGTCAATGCTTTCAGGTTTGCGCGAATCATTTCTCAGCAGACTGCTTTATAAACGAGGGTCGCTCCCAACTATTTATACCACGTTTATAATGAACACCGCGTTATGGTTATTACAAACTGTGTCCGCTGGGGATAAAGTTAACGTGGTAACACACAATCTGTCAATGAACTAACGTACACATCAGTAAACACATAGCATTCGTATCTCTCTACGCTAGCCTGCCAGTACAAAGATAGATCAAAGTGACATTACGATTCCCAACCATTCAGAATCGTTATAAACGTCAGAAACCTGCCGAACTTCGTTGGGGCCGTCATCTTGTTCCGGGTCCACGTGTGCTGTGTCAAAACGCCCCGAACAGAGGGGCGGGGTGAGCAAAGCTCATTATCATTTAAGGGCACATGCACTGAAATGGCTTGCTGAAAACAGAGCTCTTTTTACCAGGTGAAATGAGTGTTTGCTTACAAAACTAATGAGCATTTTTAATTAAAGTATATTACAAACTTTTCATTTAGACACTAAAGAATCATATTAACATATTATCAAAAATGGCATTATATGACCCATTTAAGGGTTTTTAGACGTGTGTTTGTGACATTCTGTGAATCTTTAAGGCTTGAAGCCGGTCAGTATTTACTGCCATTATACAGACGAACACGAGCAGGACATTTATCAACATTTCTCCTTTTGTGGCCTGAAGAAGAAAGAAGATCATAAGCCATTAGAACAACATCAGGTTGAGTAAATAATGACTGGATTCTCATGTTTGGCTGAATTTAACGGGTCCCTTTATCCCTTTAACTGCTCTAGTGTAACTTAGAGACCACATTTAATATGAGACTCAGAAACACTGAACACACAGAGATGAGTTCGGTTTTTATTTCTGATTTCACCTCAAATCTGTGGACAAACATTCAGTGATGAACTTTGACCCCAATGTCCAGAGATAAGACACTTATTGTCTGACAGAATCTCTGGTGTCAGATTGAGGATGAGGTTTGGGTTTCTTCATCATCTCTTAAAGCTCTTAGTGAGTTTGTTCCTGGTCTCTGTCACCTTGAGCTGCTCGCTGGAGGATTGAAAGACACGCTTTTCCTTTTCTCTGTGTTTTTCTACTTCTCTGTTTCCTGTGAAGCTGCTCTGGATCAATGTGCATTGTGAAAAGTGTTCAACTGAAGCTGACATGAATGCATTAATTACACAGAAAATACAAGGTTGATCTGTTTTGATTTACTGTATAATTTAAGTTTACATTTTATTTATATATTTAAATCCTTTATTTTACATAATTTTTAAACTGTTCTGTTACTTTTTTTCCAGAGACAAAAAACTCCAGAGAGTCAAAGACCGACACAAAACCAGCATGAAGAACAAGTGTGAGAGATTATTTGAGGGAATGAAACTCCAGGAGAATGAAGCCCTCCTGAACAGGATCTACACACAGCTCTACATCATAGAGGGAGAGAGAGGAGGAGTGAATGAAGAACATGAGGTTTTACAGATGGAGAAAACAGCCAGAACACAACACTCACAAGACACTCCAATCTACTGCAATGACATCTTTACAGCCTCACCTGAACCAGGACGTGAGGAGAAAGAGCAGATCAAGACTGTTCTTACTAAAGGCATCGCTGGAATCGGAAAAACCGTCTCTGTGCAGAAGTTCATTCTGGACTGGGCCGAGGGAAGAGCCAATCAGGATGTAGATTTCATGTTTGTGCT